>JAUZTA010000006.1:16404165-16416835 GCA_034780835.1 Ctenochaetus striatus | reverse complement strand
TTTTTTACTTGACCATGAGACCAGAATGTTAAAGAAATATCTGAATCCAGAGAGGGCTAAATAACAACAGTCTAAAGCTCCATTTGTGCACTTTTATCTTGACATCCTTTATTTTTCCACAGTAGCCTCTATATTTTTTGTGTGTAAAGCTGGTTGCTAAGCCTCTGCACAAGAGGCAGTGTCTGTACTTTTCTAAGAAGATCAACATGTCAAACTGAGATACAACCAGCTGTGTAAAATGTTTCAGTTCAGCACAATTCGAAAAAACAAATGCTAACTGGAGACCCCTGTATGACACCTGCACAAAAAAACAGACTAAATCATCTTCTTGCCTCTCAGGAGCAAAATTGAAGAGAACCAGTCAAGATCAAGCAAGTCTGTTTTCCAGACTACATCCAAGTGTTGTTTGATTGAATATTGTCACTTATTAATACTTAAAAGACGATTTTTTGTGTCTTTAATAAGGAAAAATCAGGCAGGAATTCAACATCCATGTGCAACTAAAAAGCAGATTTGTCTGTTCTATTTGTGGACTCTCCATGACTGCAATATTAAACGCACAGAGACACAAAATTTGTATGAAAAGCTTCGACAAAAGTGTTTTATGAAAGGCAGCTGGATTCCCATGGCGTTTAAAAGCTGTTTATTTCAAGCTTTTACACTGACAGCTTCCACGAGCGGAGAAGTTATTGTTGTTCAGGGCTTGTGTTTAACACAGGGCATTGAGAACAATACAACAGGTCCTCTGGTAATGAAGCATGAGGAGAGCCACAGCGTCTCCATCAGTCTTTGGTGAGTCTCTGGAGGCAGGATGCATTCTGTACTTAAGAGGAATCTCTGGTGAGGAGACATGTCAGCGTTACGAGCTGATCAGAGAGAAATAAGATGTGACAGTACAGGTAAGCAGAAGGGGAAATGGGGCCACAAAACTAACTAACTAACCAAAGTTTTCACATTACTGCCAATTTAGTAAACTAGAGTTGTTGGCGATTTCAGGGTGTAGTGGCACAATAATGGAGAAACCAACACATTTAGACAGGGCAAGACAAAGCTTACACACACATATCGCAGGTGAAATCGAGGGTAGCTGCATGTAGATGTTAAATTTCACGTCATTTGTGTCAATGTTCCTGCATCAGCTTTACAGGCTTTAGGAAGAAGGATGTGTAGTGAAAAATAAAGACGTTTGACTGAATATTGATCCAGCTGCATTTATCCCTGACATTTTAAAATGGAATTAATCAGCACTAAAATTATGATGTGCCCTAAATGATAAGCAGATCAATTTCATCTGTTTCAAGGCAAACATCCAAATGCGCTCTCTTAAAAAATCAATTTTTGCACCTGATGCGTTTCCAGTGTTTAACAACTTTCAACAGAGTTCCCACACTCTATGGATTTTTCTGTCAGAGGCCAGGTCAGTCTGTATCCTAGTGGAGATCCTTTTAGCAGCTGCTGACCTGCTGTCTGCTGGCATCCACATGTCAGGCCTCACTTCCAGCTGCTTTGTGGCCACAGCTATGTTGGTCCAGCTTGTGTCTCACAGGTTGAGAGATGCTGGCCGATGTCCTTTTATTTCAACCATGATCTATTTCAGATGACCCCTGAAAAAAGAAAAAAAATTTAAAAAACTGAGTTTTAACACAAGGCTGCAGTTTCTCTCAAGGCTGAGAGATATTTTATTTTTAAAAAGGCTGTATTTGACTGTCATATTCGGATTCTAAGGCTTGGATAAAGACAGGTGTATCCTGACATGTAGGTCTCACAAGCAGCAGCATTCAGCTCTTTTAGTTGCCACTTGCTTTCCCCCTTCAGCTCCATCACACTTACATTATTATATTTGCTCAAAATGCGGATGTTTGGCTTCAGAAACTGAAAAGATTGTGGTAACTATTATATCTTAATTCCAAACTTTGAACACAGCTATCAGAAATGAAATGCGTGCATGGGTCAGTCATTGTCCTCGCTATATTTGCTCCTGATGACTTTTTCCTGAAGCCTCTGTTAGATGGCTGTGGAGTTAGACTGTGAGAAGTGCTCCTTTAGTTTACCCACAGCAATCTTGGACAAGGCCACAGAAAACAGAAGTCTACTCTGATGGCCATAAAAAAAATAAAACATGTCTCTGCCTCTAACTGCTCCTCTGAGGTTTTATGTGATGGTTTCCCTCAAATACGAAGAAAATTAGATGGTAGGAGGAAAAGAGGGAGTTACATTAGATGAAAAGATTTTAAGAGAAATAAAAATTAACTACTGCCGATAATTAGAAAGAAAATGAACAACTGCAGACCATGAGATTATCATTATTGTTGTTATTATTACAGGTTGATCATACTCAAGTTTTGATTCTTTAGATTCTTTAATTCCTTGTTTTTTAAAAAAAGCTAAAATATTGAACTTCTGCAACATTGCATTTCATGATGCAACTAGGAAATAATGAGACTGTCTCTACAGTTGTCAAATGCTGCCAAAAAACTGCAAGCTTTGCAAACACTGTAAAGCAACTAGAACACCAATACAACAGCATTCATTGTTTAACATATGTACACAATTAAAGAGGGGCTCCACAAGTTCCCACATCAAGGTCTGTTTACAGGTGCTGAGGAGAACTTTGCCCCAAAACAAAACAGATACTACAACAGGTGGCCATGTTTAACGCAGAGTTTTTGTTAATGATGCATTTTCACATCTGAATGTTTGGTTTAAAGTTTGTTTTGATAAAACAAAAGATCCAAATGAGAGCTTAAGAACCCTGCACCAAAAAAATAAATCAATCGAATACAGCTTCAGTGGTCACTTCTTCCCTGTGTGTGTGTGTGAGTGTGTGTGCGTCTGGCCCTGCAGGCTCACTGACTATGGGCGAAGGTCCAGGGATGTTTCCACCTGGCAGGACAGGTGGAGGGTTTGCGTGTCTGCACACTGAAAGGATGATTCCTACCAGTAGCCTAAAGGACTGACAAATGAGCTGTCAAATAGAAACTGACATCTCACACTGCTCAAATTCATACTATAAAGAAAAATAGCATTTGGCTGCCATGCATCGCTGCTGAATACTAATGTTTTGCTAAACTGTGCTTTGAAACATCAAAGAGCGTCAGCTCCCGTGTTCCCCTAAGAGGTGTAAAGCTGGCATTTTTGTTCCACGCTCAGCAGATGTGCTGTGTTCTGGAAATGTTAAGTCAGACTTTTGACTCCTGACTTTGATAAATGTGGTGTAATGCCCCCTAAAACATAAACGCCAACAACGCGACAAACTTGTCTCTACCCTGAGGCTTTTATGGTGCGTTTATGTCACAGACATAATGGCACATTCTGTCATTTCTATGCAGAAATATGTATTTAAACTTGTTTAAGCTCCTAAAAAATTAAAGATAACTTAAAAATTGTCTACTGACATCTCTTCATCTCAGTGCTGATTGTGCTACATGATAAGAAACTTAAGAAAACTAAATTTGTCAAGTAATTATCTCATATTGTCTGGTATTTAAATTTATCCTTGAAGACTGCATCAACAACTAAACACCATCTGCTCAATTCAGACATGGCAGACTCCAAGCAGACTGAGTCAAGGTTTAACAAGATAAATACAGCACTGACACGTTCCTGCTCAAATGTTGACAGTCTGACTAACACTGCTGTGATTCATGCCTTCATTGCACTAAATAGCTACCATCTTTTCAAAGAAAAATCAGAGTGGTGTTTTAGTGATCACAGTCCCAGTTGACTATTTTCAACTGACACTGAATGTAGCATTAGTTACAGCTCTTGAAACATAGAGTCATGAAAGTCCCATGCAGTTTTGTACTGACATTTGTGTTTCTGTGCCTTTCATTGTATGCTTTGGAGATTTTAATACTGAGGGCTTTCGCTAAGTCAGAATCCCCACATTTAAAAAAAAACAGTCTTAGTTCCACTTCTCAGCAGACTGAGCTTTCATAAACTCAGTTGCTCTGTCTCTGGTCAAATACCTCTTAGCACGGGATTTAACACAAACAATGTCTGAAACTAGGAGAATTCATTAATCATGGTGCAGCAGAACTGCATTCAAATGAAAATGTTTTAACTTTTTTTTAATTGCAATGCACTACACTGTGATAAACTTTTATTATAAGGCACGAGGCACTGTAATTTGTCTGCTCTGCTACTTTTGAACCTGATGTTAGGGCTCCTTCAGAAATTTCATACAGGTATTGATAAAACAACAAATTAATTTAGTTTGGTAATCCCCTCCACAGAAAGATTTCATAAAATCAGCTTAAACTAGTATATATATGTGTGTGCTCCGAGTCTTTACTTAGGTAAAAGTAGCAACACTGCTCTTAAGTCCAAAGCAGGCTTATTTGTTGTGCAGAAAATCTCTTTACACTGTACTGTCCGGTTCAGGTTCTGGTATTATTGTGGATGTAACTTAAGACGCACCATCCATCCAAACACTGTTGCAGAACTTCCACACCCCCTGATGGAAGGCTTAAGGTGCCATTCATATCCCCTACATCCCAGTCTGATTGAGCATCTGAGGAATGTTATGTGCTAGGCCAGGGAGTTGGGGGCAGATCCTTTGAGTTCTGTGGATTACGAGGATTTTATATTCATTCTTAGCTGCTTTAGAAATTGTTTGGATCTTATACAAAGTGTCTGACTATGACTGGCTCGCAAGGTGATGGTCATTTGGACAAATTGGTGAATCAGAAATGGTTAAGATGTTATCAGAGCAGATGCTGTCATCGCTGCAACCACATTATACTCTACAATACACATCATACTTTAATATCAGTATTTGTTTCTGGGCTACGAAGTCTGCAGAGTATTAATCTGTTAGTACAGAAATAACAGCAGTTATTCTGAATTCCAATAAGCTACATTTTATGTGTAAAAAATTGAATCAGAAGTGTCAGTGGAAAGAAAAAATCATTCTGCAGCTATGTGAAGATTTCATTCACAGCCGTTTAATGCCCATAGGCCGATAGTTGAGTCCCACCCTCCAATGACATAAAACACTGGCTGATGCTTCTAGAAACATGTTTGTGCAGGCAGAGTGTTAACGGTTTAATTTTAAACAGCTGAGAAAAGGAGTAGATTCGTGGCCGATTAAGAGAGTCTAACATTTGGGAGGCCATGTAAGAGACTCAGTTTCCCCAGGAGGTGGAGGCTCAGAGAACTAAAACAGCAGTGAGACTGGACTAATGTTTAACAGATAGCCAGAAAGGGCATAATCTATCAGAGCAGAAAAAAAGAACAAACATGACTGACAACCAGAGGAAAAATTAAAATTTCAGTAATTAATCACAAATTACATCTATCATTTGCTTTTTGCAAGAGGGCAGTGCATCTACAACAGTTTACTGCTCATGTGCAGAGTGCCATCAGCTCCTCTGTGGTCCAAATAAGCCAATAGAGACTTGTGCCTATCATTCAGACATGAAATGCCCTTGCAGTCATGGACCAGACACCACACATCTGCTGCATCTGCAATGACTGGAAAACCAATGGGATGCTAAAGTTTGAGCATACCCTCAGGTTAGAAATACCAAATCGCCCACTTGGACCCGAGTGATGCAAGTGTTCAACTATAGGAGTAGCACACATCAAGCAGCGATGCAGTGGAAAAATTATATAATGATACAGCACTCCAGAAGATGACAGCTGAATACGCGGCTTTACCCCAGAGAGAAAAAAGTCTTTTCTACTTTTCCATATCTATGATTGTTACTTCATATCCTTCTCTTTTTAAATAATAAATCAAATATTCTTGCCCTGCAGAAAAATAAGGGAATAGAGTTCAGGTGAAAACCATTTATTTCCAGCTTCGCCAGGCTATCTGACAGCCTCTCCTTGATAGGCTGGCTGCCTCAGTGTTGAAGCGTATTCACACTTGGTTGTGGGTAGGTTTCAGTTTCAACTCTAGAAAGGCTCTGGCCGTGACTGATTTCATTAGCAGCTCTTTGTATTTCTTGAGCTCCTGCTCAGAGAAAAAAACTTTTCAGTTACCTTAAAGTTTTAAAACACTTCAGAAAACTCTGAAATACAGAAAAAAAGTTAAAATCAATTTTCTACCTTTTGTTCCATTTATTGCACAGTGACTTATACCAGAGCCCTTAGGTAAGAACCTACAGCGTACTCTGTTGATTTATTACTGTGCTGTAGATTATTCTAAGGACTGTATATGTGCTGGACGGAAACACTTGTGGCCGCTGGGGGGCATCAGTTAAAATGCAAAAGTCCAGATGATGTTCGTTCCATTCTTTTATTGTCCATCAATAATAAAGTACAGTATGACACTGTGTCTGAGGAGCATGTGTTTAGGTTTATGTGTGGTTCTGTAACACAGAGAACGAGAAAGGAAGTACAGTACAGCATATCATTTTAACTGTACACTGAGCTACCAGTAGTAGTAATAGACAAATTAAATAGTATGGTAAATAATCAGTGAAATGAGAATGAATTCTCCTCTTAGCTGACATCAACCGATGTTACAGGCTAATGCTATGAACATACACGTGCGAGCAACTGCTTGCTATTTAGCAATTATTAGCTTTAACGAGCTACAGCGTTAGCCAGGTTATCATCACAGAAATAAACCACAATAACAGCATAACACGATTTGGAAACGATAAACATTACACTCACTGGTATATGAACGCACACGTCTAGCTCCCGACAGGAACAACAGCAATAATAATCCCAGCGAAAGTCTCTTTTCTTCCAGTAGCACGCTTCCCCTGCTTCATCGGTTCACTCTGCTGTGACTCTCCTTCGTCAGCAGAGGGCGCAGTTCTGCCACTTCATATCCCATCTCCTCCTTCTGGGACTGTCCTTCAGCACAGCCGCCCCCAAATTTGTCCATCAAATTTGTCATCTTAAGAAGGACAGACAGTATCAGTGTCTGGGATGGCGGGCAGGGCAACAAGACGGGCGACTGGTCTGGTGTAGGTCTTGTCTTTGATCTTGACTACTGCAGTTCTGACTCTGCCATCTTGTCCTGGAATGACTTGAGTGATCTGGCCGAGTGGCCAGTGTGCTCTTGGTAGCTGGGGGTCTACCATCATAACAATGGTTCCGGATTGAAGAGGAGGCTGGGCCGAATCTTTATGCCATTTAGAGCGGGTTTGCAGGGTGGGAAGATAGCGTCGAATGAAGTTCTTCCAAAACTGGTCGGCCAGAACCTGTGTATGTCTCCAGCGGCGCCGACTCAGCATTTCAGTCTCTCCGTATACAGCCTGTGGAAGCGAGGGGTCCAGGCGCCCCATGAGAAGCAGGTTAGGGGTCACGGGGTCAGCATCTGCTACATCTGTTGACACATAGCCTAAGGGCTTGGAGTTTAGAATCCCTTCCACTTCGATCAGTACTGTTCTCAATACCTCCTCTGGAACAGGCTGAGTTTGGATGGTGGTGTACAGTGCAGCTTTAACAGATCTCACTTCCCTTTCCCATACACCCCCAAAGTGAGGCGCACTGGGGGGATTGAACTGGAACTTTATCTGGTGTTTAGCCAGATGAGCCTGGAGTGTGGGGTGCATGGCCTGGAACGCTTCCTGAAGTTCTCTCTCTCCTCCTTTAAAATTAGTGCCCTGATCAGACAGGAGCTCAGCTGGTTTTCCTCTTCGTGCAATAAAGCGACGGAGGGCCATCAGGAAGGAGTCTGTATCCAGACTAGAAAGCACATCTAAGTGCACTGCACGTGTGGTCAGACACTTAAACACTATCCCCCATCTTTTTTCGCGGCGACGACCTACTGTAACAGTAAAGGGCCCAAAACAGTCCATGCCTGTTGAAAAGAATGGGGGTTTCATCAGTCTCAGTCTGGCTGGTGGGAGATCTGCCATTTTAGGCACTGTCGGAGTTGCTCTCCACCTCTGACAGTCAGAGCAGCAACGCTGATGCCGTCTAACTGCCTCACGTCCTCGAAGAATCCAGTATTTGCGACGTAGCTCTGCAAACAATCGCTCTGCTCCTGGATGGTGGAGGTCCTTATCCATGTCCTGGATGATGAGCTGGGTCACTCGATGACGAGGATCAAGGATCACCGGGTGAACAGATTCTGGCTCCAGTTGGTCGCTCCGCCGCAACCTTCCTCCAACACGAATAAGTTCCACAGTCTCATCATACTCTGGGGCTAGAGAGAGCAGTCGGCTGGTGGCATGCACTGGCTTCCCAGAACTCAGGAGATGGAATTCCTCTGCAAAGCTGTCCTGCTGTGCTCGGCTCAGGATTTCCCTCTCTGCCTCCTGAATTTCCCCAGCAGAAAGACATGCTGTGGTCCCTGCCGCCCCATGACAGGACCGTGCAACAGCCTCTGTGAAAGCTCTAAAGGAAGAGAACTGGTCAGCATTTGGCAGCAAAACAGTCTGTGTAGTTGTGGCAAAAAAACAAATAACTGGCTTTCGCAGTTCCATAGAGTCTTCTGCCTTATCCATCACTGGTGGAGCAGGCCAAAGCTCAGGTGATTGTTGCAGGAAGGCAGGGCCCTGGCGCCACCTACTGTTGCAAGACAGCTCCAGCAGTGTCTTGCCTCTTGTGATGTCGTCAGCTGGGTTGTTGACTGAATCAACATATCTCCAGGCCCGCACATCTGTCAGCTCCTGAACTTCTGCTACCCGAGTTCCAACAAAGACTTTGTATCTACAGGAGTCTGACGTGATCCATGTGAGGACAGTGGTGGAATCCGTCCACAGGATGACATCTCGTATGGTCACAGTCAGCTCATTTTGTATTAATGAGGCCAACTGAGCAGCGGTCAGAGCAGCACAAAGCTCTAACCTTGGCATCGTCTGCTGTTTCTTTGGAGCGACTCTGGATCTGGCGGCCAGGAAAGACACTTCAACTTGACCATCCTTACTCTCTGCACGTAAGTAGGCTACTGAGCCATAGGCCCTCTCTGATGCATCAGCAAAGATGTGTAAGTCAATGTGGGGATTGGAGCCGTCCATCTCAGGGCTTACATAGCAACGAGGAAGCGAAACCTGAGAAAGATGCTGCAACTCCTCTTCCCAGCTCCTCCACGCTTGAAGCACGTCATCTGGGAGTGATGGATCATCCCACTCTCTTTGTTTGACCCACAACTGCTGTACTAACACCTTGGCTCGTGTTGTAAAGGGAACGATGAAGCCTAGAGGGTCGTACAAGCGTGCCAGGACTCGGTAGATGTTTCTCATAGTGGGTACTGGTTGATCCTGCATTTGGTATTTATACATCAAGGTGTCTGAGTTGCAGAGCCAGCGGAGTCCCAAAGCCAGCTCCTGCGGGTCAGCGCTGGTCTCACTGATCCATAGCTCACAGCTTTCAGACCTGGCTTCCTTTGGTAGGTGGCTGATGACCTCAGGGGTGTTACTGGCCCACTGGCGTAGCTCAAATCCCCCTGTTGACAGAAGGGATGTCAGCTTGTTCACCAGGTGACGGGCTGCATCAACAGAAGAGAGGCTCTGAAGGCAGTTATCTACATAGAATGACCTTTCAATGGACACACGGACATCCTCATCTGGCTGGCTATGATCGAACACGTGCTTCTGAAGCGCAAAGGTAGCACAGCAGGGGCTACATGTTGTGCCGAATGGGAGGACTTGCCAGGTGTAAACACTGGGTGGTTCCTCTGTCTTGAGCTCTCGCCACAGGAAGCGAAGCAGGGGTTTATCCGCTGGAAGCAGCCTCACTTGGTGAAACATGCCTTTGATATCGCTGCTGATGGCGATGGAGTGCTCTCTGAAGCGCAGCAATACACCCATCAAACTGGAACTCAAGGTGGGGCCAGGCAGCAGCAACTGATTGAGATTGTCTCCCTTGTATGAGAAGGAACAATTGAAAACAATCCTATTCTTTCCATTGTGACTCACCATGTGATGAGGGATGAACCAGGACTCCGCTGATGTGTTCAACTCCTCCTCTGACGCCTTCACTGCATAGCCTGCCTTTTCCAGCTTGGCAATCTCTGCGCCGTATGCTGCTGCTCTTTCAGGGTCCCGTAGCAGGCGCCTCTCTGTGCTCCGGAGATTGGCTAACACAGCCTCCTTAGGCGCCTGAAGATGGGGCATGTTCTTTTTTCTGAGAAGAGGCGTGGCGTAGCGTTGGATCCCTCCTACTTCAACACGCGTAGTCTTTGTCTCCAACAGGTGGACTGCCTCCTGATCCTGCCTGGAGCGTGTTACCAGCTTCTCACTCCGGTAAGGGATGACATCCAACTGCCACAATCTCTCTACATTCTGCAATAGCTCGGTAGTGGGTGAGTGGAATGAGATGTGCAGGCATTGTGTTTGTGGTGACTGCTGCTTGATGTGCTTGGTTGGGCCCTGAAGCGTCCAGCCCAACCTTGTCTTCACAGCTGCTGGTCCCCCAGGTGACCCCAAGCGCACAGGTGCTACTGGAGTGATGAGGTGGGGGTAGTCTGACCCGATTAACAACAGGGGCTGCACTTTGTTAAAGGATGGGAGAGGGAGACCCTTAAGGTGCTTATGTTTTCTCTGAAGAGCTGTCACAGGGTATGTGTGCTCAGCCAGGCCCAGCTGATCTGACGTGAATGCTTTACTTATCTTGAATGATTTCTGGGGCTGGTCAGCTGGGGATATGGAGAATGACACAGCGGTCCCATGCAGTGTCCTAAGATCCTGACGAACAGTCCTGAGGAGCAGATCCTCTGGTTCACCTGTGAGCTGTAGTCTCTGAGCTGCTGCAGGGAGAATGATAGTCCGCTCAGATCCATCATCCAGAATGGCGAATGTCTCTAAGGTATGTTCACCGCTCCGCAGCAACACCTTGCTCACTTTAAGCAGGACCTGACTGCACCCAGACCGTCTATCCAAATACAGGACTTCATTTGTGGTGTTGACAAGGCAGGATGTATCCAAAGCCGCAGGTTTCACATTCACTTCGTGTAGAGCTTGAAGATGTTTCCCGTTGCATTTCTGACATGTAACCTTTAGGCGGCACTGTGCAGCTTGGTGTGAGCGACCACATCTCCAGCATCTTTTGTTGGTTTTAATCCAGGCAGTTATTTGGTCAACAGTCAGCTGTGCAAAGTTAGAGCAGCGGTCAAGGAAGTGATATGTGTTGTTACAATAGGGGCAGTATGCTGTCTTCTCTGACGGCTTGGTGTTTGTGGGCTGTTTCTCTGCTGCAGTTGTGACATGATCTGTAGTTTGCAGGATGTTGGTGCTCCTACCAGTTTTATGATCACGTCGACGTTCTTCCTTAGATCCAGTCCTGCTCTTGCTTTCATTATGCAGTGTCTCATAAACTGTCTCTTGGATCTTTAGCTCGTAGTCGAGCCAGTCAGAAAAATGCATGAGGCTAGGAACATGGACCCGCATGGGATACAGGAACCGCTTGAACTCTGCTCTCATGTCCTGTGGCAGCTTACATAGCAGCCGTGTCACATGTGACCCGCAGTGGAGCTCTGTCTGGCCGTTGTCTCCAAGCTGGTCCAACATTCCGACCAGGGATCTCACTTTGAGGGCAAACAGCTTGAATCCACGGGTGTCTCCACGTGCGATGTTTGGGGCATCCATCAGTTCAGCGATCTTCCTGAGAGCCAGCTGGTGTGGTTGCCCGTAGTGCTCAGTGAGGCTGGACATAGTGTCAGTATACGGCTGTGGTGAGTTGGTGTAAGAATCCGCTACGAGCAATGCCTCCTCATACTTCAAATGATCCACCAGGATTTGGTATTTGAAGCGCTCTGTGGCATCCTCTGGCAGCAGATTGTCGAGTGCAACTTTAAGTCTGGCGAATTCTCTTGGATCTCCTTTGGTGAAGTAGGGGATTGTAGGCTGGGGGCCACGGTATATGTACTCATGTTGGGGGGAGGGCGGTGGCTTGTTGCGCAGTGACTCAACCCTGGGTGGAGTATAAGGTGTACAGTACTCTGGTGTCTGCACTCGTGATGCTGGGTAATGCAAACCTGGCCGAAACGAAGGTTGTTCCTCATGTATCGGCCTCATGTTACTCAGGAGCGTTGCCAGTTCTGTCACTGGGCCCTGTGATGTTGGTGCTGGTTGGTAGATCCCATCATCATCCACCACGGGGGGAGGTGGTGGTGGCCAGTCGTCCTCTTCTCCTACAGGCTGATGATGACCACTACGCTGCTCAGGTAGGTCTGCTGGTACTGCGTGGAACGTGGATTGTAGCTGTGGGGGTGGTGAATCCCGTACAGGAACATGGGTCTCAAGTCTCCTGTGCATATCCCTCATTTGCCGATGTAACCTCTGATTATCTTCAAACAGCCTGTGCAAAGTCTCCATGACTTCAGGGGGGAGTTCTCGAGGAGGCATCTGCTGGGACGAGACTGGTCTGCTAGGGGACAGGTAATCTGAGTCTATGTAACCTGACTGTTGGGAATATGGATATGGGGCTGCTGCTCCATGCTCTGAACCATATTCATCATCTAGCGATGGCAGTGTGAGAGGTGTCATCCTGACATGTCTCTCCTCGCTGTGATAGGGCTGGGGTCTTTCTCCCGGCCGGGAGACTTCGTAGTCGACCATCCAGGCTGGGGGTCGTGTTCTGCGACGAGGCCGAACATCTGCTGGGCGGGGAGTACTATGCTGATTCTGGAACATCTTGACTTTATCCCACAGTAACCACACTGATCCGGCTCGAAGGACCAAATTTGTGCTGTAGATTATTCTAAGGACTGTATATGTGCTGGACGGAAACACTTGTGGCCGCTGGGGGGCATCAGTTAAAA
>JAUZTA010000006.1:16318409-16334832 GCA_034780835.1 Ctenochaetus striatus | reverse complement strand
GGTATACAAACAAGCTCTTCAGTATTTCTGACCTTGTGATCCTTGGTGAACCCCCCCCAAAAAACAGGCAGCCATGCTATTGCATTGAAAAATATTTATTTACCTTCAACTCTCTGCAAAATAATCAATCCTTGCTGCCAGCATATCCTGCAACCTATTATATCACCAATATTCTTTTCTCCCTGTTATTTTTTTCTTTTTTTGGGGGGGGGGGGCAATGCAAATTTGACTTTGGCTATATGGACTCTATTATGTTGTATGTCACTTTTTGTGTGTATTTCTTTGATAATGTAGTTTGGAGACCTGACAGACTCATCAGTACTTTCTTTCTGATCTGTTATGTAGTGTGCAAATTAAAACAACTTTAAAATTCCTCATTACATAACAGCAAGTCATGTAGTGTTAACAGTACATATGACTTCTGCGAAAGACATGTATTGTAACTGAGGCATCAGTGCCAGCTAAGTGGCATTTCATTTACTTCATATACCTAAAATGGTGTAGATCTTCTCTTTAAACCACTGGCAAGAAAGCTTATTTCCAAAGATGTGCAAGTATTTCTTTGACACTAAATACTAAAGCAGTCATTTAGCATTTACAATTACATGAAGATTCTACTTATGCAAAAACCACTTCAAGATATTCAAGATAACAGACAGATAAGAGGGTTATAATGTCATGTTAGTGCTGTTAATGATAATGGAGATGCTCTCTTTTAATTACACAGTGATGTGTTTGAAAGAGTCAAAACCAGCCTTATGATGCCCTAAAAACCTAATTAAGATTCATTAAGATCTGTGCACGGTGCTGCTGTCAATGTCAGCCTCAGGGCAAGTCATTATTTATAAGCGTGTTTACAGTAGGTAGTATATGCTTTGTTGTGCAGTTCAATTTTGAATACCCATAGGTGACTGTAGAGTTTGCCTCCACACATGGTGGAGGTCTTTGTAAACATTTTTGGGGTAATTGTCTTAATTTGACAAGGCTCACTTCAACATCTGAAACTGGGTTTTCAACATCAGTTTATTCTTCATCACAAAGCCTCCGCTCTTTTTTTTTGTTCAATCATTTTCTATGTGCCATTTTTCTGACAGATCTTCCTTCATATAGTCCTTGTGACTAAAAATGTGCAGCCTAATATAAGAGCTCCAAAGTCCTGCAATGTGTCTTATGAGAGCACAAAGCAAAGGGGGGAGTATTAGAGGCCCTCTGAGGTTGGCGAGAAAATTGGCCATTTGTCTGTCACATTCGGCCCATTCTCCCATTACCTGTACAGACCCATTACAAGCTACAACCATAATAACTCCTCATGATCTATGACTGCGATGTGGCAAGCAGTGATACATGTGAACTCTGTGTAGGAGCTGAGTTTTTGCCTATGTACACACACCTGATGTGGGTTTTAAAGCTGTGTTTATTTTCTTGTTTGAAGAGCAGTTTGTAAGAGGGTTTCCTGCCTGATCCCCGAACGACTTAAATTCTTAATGTCCGTGTTTTCAACTGTACTGTGGTCCTACCTCCTGAGATTATAACGGCAATGACATATTCAAAACCCCAGAACTCATTCCTTCTGCTCTACAGTTTCCATCCTCTTTCAAGTCCTTGCCACAGAGGGGGAGCTCATGCAGAAAGGATTTGCCCTATCCAAGTATTGTACCTGCTGTAAATGATAGATTTAGAGAGAGGCAGGAAAACGGCAAAAAATAATAATCTCTTTGACGTAAGACATGACAAGTGAATAGACATAAAAAAGAAACCAAGCACACAGAAAATTGGATTTTCAAGAGTGCCTTGTCTCACAAAAAATGACCAGTCAGAGGGTGTTAGTGAGGCAGACTGGCTTTCATTAGCCTAGTCATTTGGCATCACTGAACCATGAAGATGGTTAAGTGATATTATGTTAACCTCCTGTTTTACATCTCGAGTTGAGATTAAAAGTAATTAGGTGGCTTTTGTACTTCCCACATTGTCTTCTGGGTAATTGATGACTGACTGAAGTCATTTACTGACCGTCTGTGCTATTGTTCTGATCTCAGCCCTGCTGTCTGCCATTTTTATAATGATTGACCAAGACTACAGACATCAGCTGGTTTGCTAAGGCTTTTGACTTTCACTGTGGCCACATCAAAAGGGAAATGGTGTGTCCCGTTTCCAATTTATGGTATCTCTGACCTATTTTTAGTCTATGGTCGGCTGAAAAGATTTGATGAATGTTGAATTTCTCTATACTGCTGGAAATCATCAAATGCATGCGGAGAAAAGTGGAGCCAAACATTGTATTCCTTGTATGGGTATGTTTGACCTTTCAGATATAATTGATGGACCTGATTCTAGCGGCCTTTTTACCAGAAATATTTACTGTGGCAGCAGGAAATATTTGTACAAGAATGTACGTGTTATATGGTCAGCACTGCAGTTTTGTCACAAACCTAAAAAAAGCTTCACATTTTATGGACATTTTTGAACACTTGCTTGTGTGCAGTTAATAGCTAGAATACTCACTGGACTACACTATAAGACAGAAAGCAGTCAAGTTACATTTTAGTTGAATTTTCTGATAATGTTGACTACAAGTAATGAAGCATCTCATCATTATAATTAAAAGAGGATGTCCTGGCTGTCCTTTTTGTGTAAACAACTTCAGAAACAAAACCGCATTATTCCTTGCGCACAAGATGCAGAGAGAACAGCAACAACTTACTGTGTTTTGTTGTGAGGCAAATAAAATAAACAAGTTGCATGAACACATTTGTGCAATTTCCAAATCAAATCTTGAAGCTATAAAACGTGCTTCTCACAAGAAACTTATAGTCAGACAATGTAACTTTCTGCTCTGTGTTTCTGGCCTATTAAAACCACAGATGTCAGACAGGGACCAGTAAATTAACTCTAAAATTAAGAGTTTAAAGTTAAGCAGTGATTTGATACGAGATACATGTTAGGCAACCATGCAAGAGTTGCTTTTACACTGGGGATCAAGGCTGTTCTTCTCACTTTTATAATCTTATTGTTTCCCATATTTTCTAGTTTATTTTCTTACTAAATCTCATTAAACGTTGTCTATGCATTGTCCAGCTAAGTCAAAATGAGAGAGGTGATGCATTGCTATACATGCTGAATGGTAGATCTGAGTTACCTGCAGATATTACCTTACATTAAAAGCAAAGTGCTTGAGAAGCTAGAGCAGGTGGTAGAGAGATGTGTAAAGGCCTTTTATGCCTTGAGACTGTCCTTTCAGACTCCACTTTGTACAACCTGTTAAGATTTTTTTTTGAAACGGTTTTAGTTCCCCTTAAAGGATCTATAACAGGACATCAATCAAAGATAAGTTAGTAAAGGTCATTGCTCTTTATAGCAGAGAGCAACAAAAAATGTGCACATCTTTTTTCACTTTTGTGTGTGTGTGTGTGTAATGTATAAACACTGTCTACTTAACATAACCTTAACTATCTCTTAAATAACTGATTTGCTTGTTGTAGAAAGAAACTCGTGTAGCACAGCTTATGAGCAAAACAAGGATGAAATGACTTTACGAAATATGTTCAAGAGGTGGTTGCGTTGGTTCAATACAAGAACAAGAACATTTCTTCTGTCCTCTTTCTGAGCATTACAGAACATAATTACTTGTTCCAATTAGAAAATACCACTGCATTTTAGGCAGTTTGCATGAGGATTCACACTTCTGTTACACTAGAATTATTGCATTTGGTCAACAGTAAGTCAAGTGCCCTTTTGTCTCAGGATGCAGCAGTGTTCACATTTTTCTAAGGTGTAATTTGCCCATGTTCAAGTGTCCTTCTGGCTTATTAGGGTTCAATTTAGTTTCTTTCTTAAAAAAAGGAAAGTTATGGTATCTTGTACTTTACAGATGTGTCATGCAGCTTACTAGTTGTACAGTCACAGGTGAAATACATGAAAAATACATCTTTTAAAAAAAATTTCTAAACTGGAAAGGGAGACGTAAGGGACAATGAATTAAGTTTTGGTTAAGGGCATCAGTGACAGAATTGATTAAAAAAAGTCTTTGATTCTCATCTAATGCAGAGAGCAGTGTTATCTTGTCTTTGCCATGGAATAAGGAAGAATGAAAACTGGGAAACTAGATAGTAAATCAAGTTAACCATATTCTGATGAGATAAAATCCTCAACAGTTTGATTGACATCACTTCCTGGCTGTCTGCTAGGAGTCACGAGTGTCGCTGAACGTCACACAATTAGCTTTAGCCAAGCGTATCTTCTCCAGCTCAACCTTTTTGTCCAATAAAGTCATTTCATTTCTGGATCTAAAAAAAAAACCTATAGTAAGGACTTTTATGCCAAACTGTAAGCGTCAACATGGTTGTCCACAAACCAATGAGTGATATCATGGTAGCTATGGCAGCTTTTTAATTCCATGTCTGTCCTCTAGACATGCATTATTTGGTAGGTCAGTGCACCTCCTTGGTTTAGGCTAAAAAATCTCAACAACTATCGACTGGATTACCATGAACTTTAGTATGGATATTAATGGTTCTTTTGTGATGGATACTATTGACTTGGTAATTGACTGTTGACATTCACAAGTGGGAGTAAAATGTCTCAACAGCCTGGGGTTTTCCATTAGATTTAGTACAGATTTAATGTTCCCTTCAGGATAATGTATTTCCTCTGGCGCCACCAATAGGTCATTTCTTTAATTGTCTCACACTTTGATTTATGTACAAATACCAGACAAATAAATGCCATTCCATAATTTTAACCAGAAATTAGCATGCTAAAATATAGGCAAACACCTTAAAACTGCTCCTGTTTTATGTGTGCCTGTTTGCATTGTCATTTTGAACATGCTAGCATTGAGCTTGAAGCACCATCTAAAGTACATTCTCACAGAGATGCTAGCTTGTTTGTAGACTTTATATCTTTGTAACTGGTCTCTAGTTTGTCCAGGTTTTTGAATGTGACCTCAGAGCCAACACACTGTGTAGGAGCTGAGTACATACAGCATTTCTGTCGCCGCTGGCTAATCTTACCTTTCAACGTCTCTGCCCTGCTGGAAGATGATGATGATGAGAGTAGCTTCGGGGCTATAGAGGCAGATGGGCTCTCATCCTCCCTCCTGCCCGCCGCTGGTCTGACCTCCACGTCCCTTGAAAGCATGATACCTGTGAATACTCTGATTATGGCCAGGCCAGGCTATGCAGGCCTCCGACCCCTCACTGTGCAGGTGAGTGTTAGGGTAGTAGAGTGGACATGATTGACTCTCACTGCAAACCCTGTTGGAGAGCTGCATTCCAACAGGGACAGACAAAGAGACAGAGGGAATGGGAGATGAGGGGAAAAAGAGAGAGCATGCCCTGCATTCTCTGGCTAATTAAGTCTTATTATCCTGCACAACAGGAGGTACCTAAGAAATAATTGGCCACAGCGACAGCTAAATGTTCCAATCTGGAGGTGAAGCCAAAAGCACTGTAAAAGGTCACATGCCATTATGCATTGTGCCGATCTTATTAGTGCTGCAGTGTGTCAAAAGACCCGCCATTAATTCATAGGCAAAATACTTCCTAGATTAAAAAATCCTTCCCATTCCTTGATTTAAAGCCAATCTTGTTTAGGTGAGAAAATTGATTTTTTTTTTTTCCCCGTGATTTCTGACCTGTTAGTCAAAGAGACAGTCCCCTTCTTTTATGGCTTTTATATCCGCTTACCTAGTAAGGATTATGTCTCGTTTGTAGTGCTAATGCCAAATTAGAAAAAAATATCATGTTGGAGAAAGTATAAAGAACTAGACTATCAAATTATTCGATACATCGTCATTAATACATGATATTTAATACATTTTCTCTTTTTAACACCTATATCCGCTGCAGCATCATAGCCAACAGTGTGTTATGGTGTGTTGGAAATATTTTTTTTATTCCAACACTGTTTTGGTTTTACACAGAGAAACACCTTTGACTAATCTATGGAAACAACTGCTGTGTGTTCAGTGGCTCTCTTTGTGTATATGCGAGAGGTCCTGTGCTTTCATTTAGACATGAAAATGAAAAACGTAAAACATGATTTATTTCATTATGGTCCTATTCTGTTGCTAGATTTAAATTAGCTAAGCTTTAGTTTTGCAAGGATAGGAAAAAAGGTTATCTTGACAGCAATACACCTCCAGACTACAAAGCCTCTGAACTGAAAATAGGGCTTAGTTTATAAGCCTGCAGCTGTTTATTTTATTTTGTTTTCATGCTAGAATGACTGCTTACAGTCCAGCTGTGTGCAAAATTTATTTGGGATAAATGTCAGCAAAGCAGTGTGCACAAACCAGTTGTACATCTGAACAGAATCCTCCATCACATTCCTCCATTGGCACTTAACTCTGTAATTACTTCAGATTAGTAAAGAATAAATATGGATGTGCCCTTTAGAATTGATGAGCTATATTTATTTTTTATTGTTTTAGGAAAAATATTACCATTTAATCCAATGAATGTAAAAACAATGCAATAAAAAGGAGAATATTTGCAATTTTCAGACTGTGAGAATGCCTCTAGAGAAAAACAGTTTGGCGTTTCGTTTGGCATCTCAGCCAAAATTGTGTGACATTTAGACCTCTGACTGATCTAAAAACTGAGCAGGAACTTCAGTTCATCCTTTTTTCCTCTATGATAATATCCCATTCTCCATATATTGAGCAATTGGAGTCAGAAATCCTCAGGATTATTGCAATATTCTGCTAAAACTTAAACATTTTCAACTGCTAGTGATGTGTTTTTGCCCCAGCTTGTACCCCACATGTCCACATTGATTTTATATGTAATCAAACTGCCTCTGTAATTTTCTTTGTGACACATTTTTAGTGCAGTAAAAAGTCAAAACAGATCTCAATGATTATTTTTTTTCTGTTTCATTTAGAAGTAGCTCTAACTTAAAACTGCTCTGATAAAGTTGCATAAGAGTGAGCAGGGGCTGATCATGGGATGAAACTGCACCAGTGCACATAGATGAATCCTTTCCTGTGGATTTGCTCTTCTGCAGCCTGAGTCCAGCACATGAATGTTGAACTCTCACTGGCTTTATGACTAACTAAATAGAGAAGCTAATTGTAAATATATAAAGCAGCTTAATCTATAGTAACAAGGATTGTGTTTGTTTTCATAAGAATCTTTAGTTATAACTTAAAGCCACACTATTAGATTTTACCTGCCAGATGTATCTGAATCAAAGCAATGAAAACCAAAGACATAGTTGGATTTCATTGTTAAACAGTGTGGAGTTCTGGGGTTTGCTTATTTTGTTCTTAAACAGCTACCAGATAAAATGCCATCTGGCTGACTCTGACAGAAATGTTCAAAGACGAGGTAATGAGTCTAAGGATTACTCACATCATGTTAGGCCAGGTTTGCAGATTTCTTTTCCTAACTCTGTAACAGCAGTTATTCTGGAAGTTAATGACAGGCAACAAAACAAAGTGCCCCTTAAAATAAGTAAATAAAATTAAGGATGTTTCTCATTTTCATTTTTCTTAGAAATATTTGAGAAAATTTAAATGCTTAATATATAACACAGATTTTAATCCCTTTTTGACATTTTAATGCAGGCATAAATGTTACATGTTATACCTTTTAAAGCTGCTGATCAATGAAACACTCAGACATGGATGACATCTTTTTCAATAATCCACAATCCTGTGTTTTTTAATCCAGATTTCCTGAAAGTAAAAATGTAAGTTTATTTTTAACCACAAAACAGACCTCAAAATTTCACAAACAATAATGACTTGATAAGATCAACAGATGATGACAAATAGATGATATGATAGGCTTTTGATACGTGTTTGTCCCTCTGTGATGATGGAGTGTCCTGGATGTTGTGGAAGATTCTTTCTTTTGATACATCAAGGCAGGGTGTTTTTGTGACACTCGTATATCAGGAGAAATCAAACTTTTAATGAGAGTGGGAAACTGACCCACTCTCGCATTTATTGTGGTCCTCTTTCACATTTTTACTGAGCCACACAGAAAAGCACCTCAAAAAGCAGGAGTCTAAGCTGGATATTTCAAAGAAATAACCCGAGTATGAGAGCTGTGAGGCACAATCTCTTTGATGCTGAAGCTCGATAAATGTAATGTTGGTCAGCCATGGCTGTGTAGATGTTTACATAATATTACTGTTACAGGGGACTTTTCAACAATACTGCAGAAATGTTTCTAATGTTTTAACTAAACCTTCACCAGGGTAAAAAATAATATACTAGTTGTAAAGTTGGGCCTGAAACTAAAGTAGACATAGATTCAGAAACAGTTTAGTATTTAACAATAACACATGCTCTGCTGCTTTTTTTGTACTGATGAACAGTTTTTTTTAATTCAACGTTTCCTAAAATGTCGTATCATCACTTTGTTCTGCATTTCAAAATTTGTATTATCTGAGTGCCAGCTAAAGGAGTAGCCTACTCTCAGTGTTGTAATTATGTTTTCTGGCAGATTAACCAACACTTATATGTGTTATGAAAACACAAGTTATTTATTTGTCATGGATTTTTTCAATAGTCACAGGCCTTCTCATCCATCGCCCATCACTAAAAGCGGCTTGGCAATGCCCATGCAATGCCCCCCACCCGGAGCAGGCGCCTATTGAAATGCTATCACAGTCAACATAATAAATTATTACTATGGTTGACTACAGCTGTAATTTAAATTTTACTTTCTCTAAATTATAATGCAAACTTTAAAGTAACATGTTATTAATATTTAAGCACTAATAAAGTGTCTTGGTAAACCATCACAGTGTGACGGTTAAATGGAATTCAGCCATCAAAAACTGTATTATTTTCACCTGTGCTTTTCTTAAAGAAACCTGCTCCTGAATAGCGAGCCTTTTTTAAATATATATTTGGCTCTAATTAGAATGTAAACAGCCTAACCAGCAAGTACAGATTTGTTATTTGGGTTATTCAGTTCATAAAAATTTGTCAAGGAATAGTAAAAGAGTAACACCAAGTGTGTCATCACCTTAAAGTGATATGCTAAACTTAAAATATCCCTCTAATGAGGAAAATGAGGGGAAAAAAAAGTCCCTATGAGATGGTAGAGTAAGACTCTTTGTTCCTGCTGGGAGCAAGTGTAACATGAATTAATCAGAAATAGTAGCCCAGTGTGTTGTTATTTCACAGAGTGCTTTGATGAAGTGAAGGAGCCATGACAATACTTTTAATACAAAAGACTATTGCTTTCTTTATCTTTGCTCCACAGCAACAAAATAAGGATCGATGTGCATTCATAAACTGACTGAACAATATGAGGTGTTGTCAGATAACTGAACATCATGCTGTGAATAGCCAGATTTTGTTATGAACAACTGACCTAGAGTAGGCTATTATTTTGAAGAAATAATAAGCAGTAAGAGTCTCTAGAGTTTGCACGGAGCAGATGGCTGATGCGAAACATTACCAAATAGTGTAAAATTGATCTGTTTCTGTTTGCGATTAAAAGGATTCTATTATTGGGTGACTGCTGGGCAGTATTTATGCTTTTCACCCCGCGTTGCCCCTGATATAATTGTCCCCCCTGCACCCACCGAGCCTTTTTGTCAGCCAATCATTCACCTGATGCTAATGACCTGGTGCCAGCCCCACTGTCCCTCAGATATCATGCCTGAAGACTGATGTATTGATCGCATGAGATTGATCAGGGCAGGGATGATACAGCAACATTTCATGATTTATTCAGGTTCTAATATCTTGCGTCAGGACTGCCCTCTGGGACTTTGCTGTCTAGGCCCCGTGTACTTTCATCATCCATCCGAGTATCAGACCCTCTTTGCAGATTACAGCTTCAGTTTCTGCAGAAGCAAGAGGCAGTGACAGTCTCCACTTAGTAATGAGACGACTATTTAAAGAAATCCCAACACAGTTTGAAAATTGGTGCTCTTAACATGTACTGTGTTTTTGATAGAAGACCGTTTTTCCTTTCCATCTCCCTCTCTGCTGAACAGCTCATGATTTACGTTCTGTAGAGAGGAATTTAATAGCAATTGAATAAGTGTTTTTTTTATTTTTCAAAAATAAGATGGTCTTGCCTTTCAAAATATCGTATTTGTATTTATCAGTTGGAAAAACTAATTTGTGATGCATTAGACACACTCACTGCATGCACATGCTGTGCTTATTTGTTAACAAAATCTCACAAACCTGAAGTACACAAAATCTAACAGTCTCCCAGTGGCCATCAGAGAATTTGTTCAGGCTTCAGCTGAGCAGTGAAGCAGGCTGTCCTGCTCAGCTGACAGTAAATTGTTTCAGGTTCACTTTAAAAAAAAAATAAATAAAAAGAAGATAACCATATGATGCCAAAAGCTCTTCAGTCAATTTAATGAACAGCTGACACATGTATAAATGTTTAGTCTGTGACCTTCTTCAGTGTACCATGATTCACCTTTTACTGCTGGCTCTACATTACCATCCACCTACTTGCAAGCACACTTCAAACACACACATTAAAATCGCAATGACACTCCAGTTATGTCAGAGGTTAAAAAAAAAGATAAGTACAAGTTGTAATCAAAATGAAAAATGGTGTGTCCAAAAATGAATTGGTACTGCGCAAAAACAAAAACTGTTCTGGTTTTAAATCTGGCCAATATTCACTTCTAAGTTGTGCAGTGATACTATATCTACCACAGTTTTAAAGTGGTGGCCCTACAGCTTTAGGTTCAGCTTCAGTTTTGGTAAATGAAAGAAGTCGCATAGAGGCGAACCTGGCGAGTAGAGGAGGTGGGCGACGACTGTGTTATTGCAGGGAAGAAATACATGCAGTTTGTAAATCTGGAGAACCCAGTTGCCAGTGTGCCACAGTTCAGGTTGTTTGCAGTCAATATTACCACCCAGACACCTCAGAACACCACAGCAGTAATCATTGTTAACTGTCTGACCACGGGGGATGAATTCACAGTGCACAACCCCGCAAATGTTAAGAAAACCACCTGTATGCTCTTGGTTGTGCTCCTGACCTGACACTCCTTTGGTCTTGCAGACTACAGGCCCTCCAGGGCTAAGACTGCTGTTTGGCTTCTGCATTGTAGCTGCAGAAACGAGACTCATCAGTCTCTGAATATTCTGATCATACCTCACATATGTGTATAATACTAAGATAAAGTCCTCTCTAAAACTTTTGAAATAAAGTTAATATTACCTGTCATGAGAAGCACCACTCAGCCTTTGCACATTATGCTCTCTGTAGTTAACGGGGCAGCTCAGTGATCAGCCGAAAGGTCCTGGGTTTCTTGGCAGGAGCAGGGTCTTTCTTTGTGAAGTTTGCATGTTTTCTCTTGTTGCTCTGGTTTCCTCCACCATCAGAAACATGCATGGAGTTTTTCCCATTCCAGAGACTAAAAGTCAGGGCATTTTAGCATCAGCTGCTTCAAATTTGACCTTTTTGCTTTTTGGTTTCCCAATTTTATCGGAGTAAAACACGGGAATAGTGGAGCAACCATTTAACTTCACATGTCATGAACTTTAAATAAATCATTTGCATGCATCATGTTTCCTTAACAAGTATGTAAAGATTAAAACAGGAACAATATAATATTAGTTCCTAAATTATGTAGTATTTAAAGAACAAACAATAGAAATTTGAGAAAATTTTACCAAATGAAGACTATAGGTTTTATTATAAGACCTTGTTAACTGTACATAATAGCCCACCCAGGATGTTGGAAATACACGATTGGCCTAAAACTCTGTGTTTATTTCACAGGAAAAGATATATGAATATTGTAGTTTATAAATATGTCTTGTTCAGTTAAATCAGTAATTTATCAACATTATTTTTTTATTTACATTATTATTTCATTTGATGGGTATAGAACTCATTGATTAACAGTAAAAAAAAGAATAGTAAATTAAAGAGCTGTAGATTATTCTGCTCTCCTTGGCAAGATCTTAAAATGCACCCAAAACATAGAATTAAATTATATTCATTATCTTCTAAATTTATATCTGTTATTAAGGATCATCTCAGTACCCTAACCTATGAAACTACTCATATGCTCTCTGAGACTTTATGTATATTAAATTATTTAAATGTTCCTGGGTTTTCTGAACATTTTTTCTTCATCAACAGTTATCTTTGTAATATTACAAACCTAATGAATGAGAAATCTCCCAGTGGCTGGTGGAGGATTTGTTCAGGCTTCAGCGAAACAGTGGTGCAGGCTGTTGAACACAGCTGGCAGGGGAGTGCGCCCTGTTGTTCTGGGGGGCTTGAGGGCAGGTGAGCTCCTGTCAGAGTAGAGGATGGGTCGGGCCCATGATGCGTGTGGCATGTTGTTGGTGCAGCTGATGGGGAGGGGAAGAGGGTCAGCGGTACCTCCCAGGCTTCCCGTCCCGTCTCCCCACTCCATCTGTCCTGCACTGACAGGCTGTGAGCAGAATAACAAGTGTGTCCAGTAATCAGTTCCCCCACTCAGCATCATGAGATGAAATGTTCACATGTAGATAATTGTTATAATAAAGCCTTATCGCTAAAGTCACTGTAATCACATGTTTTAATTCTAAAAATAATTAATAACTCTGCATTCATTGATTTAGGGCACAGCCAAGCTTGTGTGGTTGTGAATATGCTAAAATGCAGAGGAAGCAAAGATATGTACTTTGCACTGTCATGCAGTGTAGTTCTAAGAAAAGACATCACAATTTATGAAATTAGCAATACAATGTGAGCAGCACAATGAGTGGCGTGCAAATATACTAAACAATTACATTTATCTAACCCCAGCTCAAGTTTTCTGCTCTCTTGCAGAGTTTTATCAATAAAATATTTCAGCATTTGGGATACACTTTTTTTTTTTAAAGGCAAAGATAAAAAGAATGTAACAGCTCCATTTCTCAGCCGGTACAGAGAGGACATGATTAGCCTAGTTTAGCGCACAGATCAGAAGCAGAGGTAAATAGCCCGCCTAGCTACTGCAATGCTCATAAATATGTTTTCTAACAAATCAAAACTTCGCTTATTAACATGCTGTTTCTCTTTTTTTTAAATCTGTAACAATTGTACCAAACCTGGCAACCTCAGTGTAATTACAAGACTATGAACAGTCTCTGCATCTGGCTGTTATATGTTGTTATTCTCAGCTGTAGACGACTCTCAACTAGGGACCATTCCCTCACAATTTCCTCACGAAAATTCCTCCTCATCCTACTGTAGCCTTCTCATAAAACCTGCTTGAACTCTGAAATGTGGAGTGAGAGTGTTTTTATTAAGAACCTGTTGAAAAGTCAGCTCATTTATTATTTACAATAAAACTACATACATTGTAGATGTTTCACGTGAATGGTTTTTGTTCAGAAAAGATTCAACTGGTGACATTTAGCTTTTGTTCACTTGCTCATGGGAAAGAGGGATTTTCTTTTATTTTTCATGTGGGGGTCAGTTTAGAGAAGTAAAAAAAAAGCACTTTAGAAGGAGGAAGCAAAGGTTTTCCTCAGTAACCTGCTTTGCTGCTGTGACCTTCAGCTACAAAGGCAGATCCCTGCTATTTTGCAAGTCGATTATTGGGTGCCCTTTGTCAGCAGCCAACTTTTTTTAATTCAGCATTTAGATCAATAATTTTACATTTGCTTCCATTTATTTTCATCTCATGGGAGTATAGTTGCCAGTCATTCTGGAGAAATCATTGACATTCATCTGGTGACAGGATTAAGATAATCTAAGGCCAAATTCAGCCCTCTTCCTGTTCTGAAACATATTTAAAGCCTCTGGAGGAGTCAAGGCATATGCACAATTCTTTTACCTCCAGCAAATGACACAGTGGTCACTTTTATAGTTTAACATTTTTCTCTGTTTTGCATATAAATATGGAGGGTGTGTATGAGTAATATATTGCATTGCCGTTTAGAGCAGAGTGCTGTGTGTGGACGTGAAGAGAAGTGATCCTCAGGGCTATAAAAAAATCACTGAACCCTACTCTTTGCACTCATGTGCAAAGCATGGCAATTCCTCAGTCCACTGCACAAGCTTCCCATATTTTTCTCTTCCTTTTGAGCAGTGTGTTCTTACATATACAGAAAAATGAGCACCCATATGGTCCTTCAGAAGATAGTACAGCCTTAATAATGAGAGTTCTCATTGGGCGACAGAACCTCTGACTTTCATCTACTATTATAATACGGTAGCAGAATTTGTGCTCGCGAAGGCTGAACTAAGCTACTGAACCACACCATGTCCAATCTCAGCATTAATGCAAGCTGATATGTTACCTAGCAAGCTACACCAGTCATTTCAGCATTTTCATAATGATGAAAGCTACAGTAAAACTCAAGTGTTCTGAATCTGCAATGAAGTGGTGAGTGAATGCCTCCAAATTCCCCTCTGCAGTTTCACAGCAGAATCGGGCTAATCCAAAATCACAAATGAACAGACACCTAGACTTTGTGGGTTCACATGAGCACAGCTGCGGTTTACTTTGATCATCCTGTCTCGCTGTGTGTACTCATGCCGTTTTACCAGCCTCTCTTTTTTGTATAAACAAATTTTTTAGCCTTCATCTTCTTTCTTAGCTAAGGGACTGGACATTTTCAATATACTCACATCTTTGCCTCAGCTTTTAACCACCTAATTGGTAGCCTGTTGTGCAATATGTACTTGAGGCCTTTTGCCAGCAGAAAACTTAGACAGCATTCAGTGCTGCTTATTTTCCCACTTTCGGCCCCTTCCATTGAACCTATTACCAACTTTCTAGTTTGACAGCTGTGATAACAATAACCCTAACCCCAAAAACATTTTTGTTACTTATTTTTATTAAAATGATTTTAAGTGTTTAGTACATGTGAGTGAGACATGATGTTGTGTATTGTTGGCAATAACAATCACATGCATAGCTGCCCTCCCCATCCCTCTCTTTTGGACTTGTCACCAGCAGTGGTCAAACAGTGCATATTCATGTGTTTTGGGGAAGGCCTAAGGGGGGAGGATGGGATTTTTTTGTAGCTGGAGACTAAATATAGCTTTACTCTGACTGGTTTCTCAAGCTTAATAACAAAAAAATATGCTAACTGAAAGGATGTAAAGATGTTAATTAATTGCTAACTAAAATCAGTTACTGAAACTATGGATATCTGTAATTAACCACAAAATTGTGAAGATACCCAGAATTCTCCAGTGTAATTCTTTTTTTCTGATTCTCTCATGAACAACACACACAAAAACACAATTGCAAATATTCACAAATAGGACCTAGATTTACAAAGACCGAAAATGTTAAATACATATACCATGTTAAAAAAACAAATATAAACAGCTTGTGACCCAAACAAAATGTTATGCAATAAAAAATTATGTATTATTTATATAGATGCACCATTGTCTCAGTTCTGCTTAGGTTATGTAGCCTTGAACAGAATAAAGATGAAGAATACCAAGAGAGCCTCATACAGTTTCTTATAAAATCAAATTTGAGTCACAAATAACATCTTCTCAATCTCCATTAAAAAAAACAAAACAAAAAAAACATATTTAATATACATTCCTTCTATGGTAGCATGAGATTTAGGAGCTAAGTCAGTGAAATCTGTCCTTGTGTAAGTGAGCAACATACCCACACTGCTCTGTGCAACATCATTTTTATGCTCCAGCGTTGGCAGCTGACGTGGCTGGAGGCATTATGTTTTCGGGTTGTCTGTCTGTCTGTCCTCTTTACATGAATGCAATGCCTGATGAATGCCTTGTGGGAATAGCTTTAAATTTGGCACAATTCTCCACTCAGAGTCAAAGATGAACTGATTAAAATTTAATTGTCAAAAGCCAAAGGTCAAGGTCACTCTGACCTCATGAAGCAAGTGTTGGCCGTAACTCAGATTTGAATTATGACAACAGTTCACGCAGACGTCCGATAGGATGAAATACTAAAGTGATGACATTTTATATTTACAAGGTCAAAGGTACACTTCAAGGTGATATGATACATCTCAGGTACGAAAGAGTAGATTGTGACCATATTTCACACTCAGTCGAACGCTGAATTGGTGACACTAATCTTGTGTTTCCAATTTAAAAATGTGCTGATTGTTTA
This sequence comes from Ctenochaetus striatus, assembly GCA_034780835.1. Taxonomy (NCBI): domain Eukaryota; kingdom Metazoa; phylum Chordata; class Actinopteri; order Acanthuriformes; family Acanthuridae; genus Ctenochaetus; species Ctenochaetus striatus. The sequence continues at coordinate 16,318,797 of JAUZTA010000006.1, read as the reverse complement.
GATCTTCTGTACTGCCTCCTGTGTAAGGCACTGATGTTTTAAATTTTCCAGCTTCTTCTTCCAGAAGCAGTATCTATCTAAACCAATGACATTCACTGCAGGCTCATAAGTTTTGCTAATACTGAGCATCAGGTGATTGTTGTAACATCAAGTGACAAAGCTCTTAAAAATAGTTTTAAAAAAAGTCATATATATATAGTTTCTTATATATATATATGTATGTATATATATACGTATGTGTGAGTGTGTGTTTGTGTGTGTGTTTATTTATATATCTATTTAAATATATGCGTATATGTGTAGTTGTGTACATATATATATATATATATATATATATATATATATATTAGTGCTGTCAATCGATTAAAAAAAATTAACTAATTAATCG
>JAUZTA010000006.1:16209449-16225558 GCA_034780835.1 Ctenochaetus striatus | reverse complement strand
GGTAAAACCAGTGCCTCCTAAATCCAGAGCCCAATTTACTTTGTAAGTCCATGCTGTTGATTTTTTTTGCAAATGTTTTGTAATTTTTCTACCTCATTTTAAAGCCTCTCGATTATTAAGGCATTGTTTAAAAAATTCACTTACATGGTCACAGAAGACTGATGGCACCACAAAGGTAGGTTTGGGGGAGATATGGGACAACTTCTCTGGCTTCTTAAAGAAGTGTTATTATTTTGCTTTTTCCATCTTCTTAATGTCTGACAAATAATCCTAATTCTTCCTCTTACAGTTCCCCTTAAACTGTTGTGAAAACTAAAAATTTTGGTAGCAGTTTCTATGTTATCTGAAACAACTGTATGCCTGTGTGGGAGGAGAAAGTCCGGGGATCTATCGTAAAACGAAGTACAAAATAATGACTTACAATTAACTTCCAGCTGCTCTGTAGTTACGTGGTTTTACAGCCAGCCTCAGGGTAGCGCATACGGATCCTTGAAATAACTAAAGCTGTAATTAAGGTCGCAACGTTTTCCCTGTTTGTACCCGACCCAGACATAGGGAATACCTCAGGTCTGACATGGGCAGGAATGTTAACTGCAGTCCTGCTGAGCACATGCTGGGAACATGAATGAGATAACCAAACCAGTTTGTATTAAAAATGTGATTTCTGTGTGTTGTTCAGCAACAGCGCTTACTTCATTTAACGGCTGCACTTGTCCAGGATCTGTGCTGCAGAGAGTAAACATGCTCTTCTGCTGACACCTAAAGGACAAACAAGATATTTTTTATTTGGAAAAGAAACATTTGGCTTTTCTTTATCAATTTAAAAAATAAAACATCAAAAAGAGGAAATGTTTAAATATTCTTTATTTTAAAAATTACAATAATTCACAGTTCATTGGAAATTACAGCACACATTTAAATGTGATGAACATTAATTAAAATGTATTGCTTTGGTTATACTAGTACCCATATAAATAATGTAAACCAATAGGTCCAAACAATGAAATGAATTACTTGATTGAGAGAGAAGTACACACATTTAAAGTGAAATGACATAATTTTTGAAGAACAAAACACAAAGATACAGTATACATTTAATTTTGTCACCAAAAATAATAAAATATCAACTGCTGTGTGAATAAAGCTAAAAAAGTTTTAAAAATAGAGTCTATAAAATATTTATACATGTACAGAGAATGTCATGAAAGAATCTTTTAGTGCAGAAGTATTCAGAATCTGCATAATTTAAAGAGAAGTGACAGATAAATAAGTTATGGACAAAATGCTTGGAGACTTTGTTCAGTGATGGCGGCTCTGTTAACAATACAGGGTGATTAATCTGCCAAGCTCACTTAATTTTAAGCAGATCAAAGATCACCACAATAACTTCATACTGTAATCTCAGCCCTCCATCTTTCACAGTGGTGTTTTGTTTTGGAGGATTCAGTTTCTGATTCTGCACATTATTATTATCATCATACTCTTATAAGAATCAAGGTGAACATTCAAATAAAATCAGCTGGAGCACTGTTACTGTGGAAAAAAACTGCTCTCATCAAACAAACAGAGATGCGTCATTAAATGAATGCTAAAGTCCAGCTGGATCTGACCTCTAGTTTTTGTTCACATGGCAGAAAATACAGAAACACTGTTGAGGACGAAGTGTGTCCAACATACACTTTGAATCCTAAAGTTCAATAAAAGGACTTTCCTTAATTTCATGTTTTTTAAAGTAAATTTGATGATGAAAAGTGTCTAGTGTCAGCAAAATACATTAAAGGTCTTGTCAAAAGAAATTACAGTGTATTTAACTAACATTGAACAGAAAGCATGAGTCGTACTCTGTGTGATGTCATGAACAGTTTGGTGAGATATAATCATTGCTTTGCTTGTAGCAAAATGTCCTTGAAAAGTACAGCCCTCCATTGGACATCTATGTAGTGTGTTATCTGTAATATTGCACATAACAATTACTAATAACTTTCTGGTATTCAGTACCGCTACTTTCACCACCACCACCACAACTCAATAGTGTAGAAAAGGCCTCCCACTGGACTGCACTGCAACTGGGAGAGAGCAACCATTTCTAAAACTGAGCTCAGGAAATGGAGGACAATGACACAGTTCAAAAACTTACAAAATTTTTAACAATACAATCCAAAATGTAGTTAAACATCTTCTTATAGGGTATAAAAATGGTCTGCTATACTTGATATATGTGGAAAATATTTCATACATTCTTAATTTCAATCATTTCTACACTATTTAAATTTTTGAAGTACTCCTTACCTCAATGGGGACAAAAATGACACCTTTGCAGTGACTTTAGACATTTAACAAAGAGAATTTTTTTCCCCCATTTATCATACTTCTTTGCCTCCTGCATGTAAACTCTTGTTACATTAAAAGGTTTTTATATGGAGAAAAAAATATATGCTACTGGAATACACTAGAACTCTGAAGATAAAGATATTCTCTAGAAACTCCTCTCCTGCTTTGAGGCACAAATACAACCTTTGGACGGTTGGAATAATAACTTTTCAACGTTACTGAAAAACCTCTTCAGTTCTTGTGGGTATGTGAAGGGTTTTATCAACAGGGAAAGAAAATACCTCCCTCCCATTCAAAACATGGCGTAACAGTACCAAAATTCTAATGAAAAACATCAGCTGTGCCTCATCTGCTGGGGTGAACATAAAAATTGTGTAACATTAAGATAATTTTAAAACAGCTACAATATGAAAAGTCAGTGTCAAGGCACATATACAAATAAATGCTTTTGTTGATACTCAAAATGAGTAAATATCAAAAGCTCAATGTTTCACTGCCCTTGTGTGAAGGGGCACACAACCTGTGGTGCAATATATTAGTGTCTATCTGTAAGAGCTTTCCATCGAAGCTCCATTTAAAATCTTTAATATTCATATTAAATCCACAGACATTGTATAAACGTGAAAGTGTTGCTGCAAGTATTTCTGGTCCCTCTATGAGGCAACAAACCACCACAGCACTCTGCCCTTTTCAGCCTATTGTTTCGTTCAACCCCCAAAACAAAACAATAAACAGCTGTACCCACAACATAAACTCAAAGTAATTCATCATATACTCCCTCCCAACACAGAACGGTTGAAAAGAAGATACTTCTTCCAGCAGTTAAATGAACCAAACATGATAAAATCCCAGCAAAATACACTCAACACTTGAATTACCTATGTGGCCCTGTGTCCGCTAGATGTAAAGCAGAGACCTTAGACATACGAATGAATAAGCCAGGAGCTCGTCAAGGCTCTGCTAGTGTGTGACATCATTACAGTAGCAAAAACATTTGGTTCTAGCAAGTCATTCAGAAAGTATTGTAAACATTTAAGAAAAGGTCTCATTAAGAACGTACTGCATTCATTTTTCATACTAAATAAACCAAATAACCTCTGATGCATACTCAAAGATGGAGACAGTCCTGCATGGTCACATGTATAGCCGCAGCTCCATTAATGGGCTGTTTTTAGGGCAAATGTAAGGGTTTACTTATGGGTGGTGCAACATGTGTTGCTCCTGTTTGCCCCAGATTCTAGCTTGCATAAAGAGGCTATTAAAACAAGCTATTAACGTCCACTTAAACACATGCAGGTGCAGCAGTTCATTGGTGTTTTCAAGTGCTGTTTCCTTGTTCTTGCTCAAACAGCAGCATGGCGAGCTGGGAGCGAGAACCAAGACCCTCCAGGTTGCTCTGAACACATCTATGATAGATGTCTTCACTGAGCCGCGGGTTGCAGGCTTGGTAGGTGTACTGCTGGTGCAACGCTGGCTCCACTGCCCTGAACACATGCAGACCTGAATACTTAACGAACATTTCGAAGATGTCCAAGGTCTCTAGGATCTCGTCATTTTCTTGTACATCTGCCACCATTCGTGTGCGTGTTGCCATGTAGTCAGAGTTGTAAAAACACGCTTCTTCGAATGACCTGCGGTCAAAATGGCCTGCATCCTTGACCAGATCGACAGTGACTGGATGCTGCTGGTTGTGATAGGCCACATCAGGCTTGTAGTCCTGGAAATGGATGGGAAAGAAAACTTGCCAGTTGTTTATGGAATTCATACGGCAGCGATTCAAAAATTCTGAATTGATGTTTGTGTTGGCGTTAGCCAAGAAGAACAGCGTGTCAACAGGGTGCTTCTTTGAGATGATGTCCATAAATTTAATCTGAGATGGCGTTTCCGTCTTCACACTTATCCATGGTATTTTAACTGTAGGGTATTTGCGTTCATAGGCACTTATCTGAGTCTTCACGCTGGAAAATATATCGTTCTGGTTAACTTGCTGTGCCTCCATGGGGTCATAAATAAACAAGAATGTTAGGATGGCATTTTCACTGGTCTCAAAAGCATTTGAGGCGAAGACTTCCAGGAAATGGTCAACATGGCTCCGGTCCTGCAGAGTCAGAGGTATAATTATGTGAACCCTTGTAGCTTCAGTGACATAAGGCATGGGAATGATTTCAATCCGACTCAAAGGTCGCACCAGATGAACCCGCTTGGTGATGGAACGGCTGTGACCTTTTTGGTTAACCACCTCCAGCTGAAGGTCCAAGGTGTACTCCATGCCCCTGGTGGGGTCGAAGCGTCTGTAGCCATTAATTAGCTGCTGCTTCTTCAGGTGTAGGACAGGCTTGTACTTTTTGTTCAGCTCTCCCATGGCAACGTCAATTACATCTGCCACATCCATGCGATCGATCCCACTCAGATCACACTTCGGAGAACCATCAATGCATGAATAAATCTCCTCTTCTGTAAAGTATTCCCACTTCAGAACTTCAAACCGAGATTTCGGCTCAAAAGGTGGATTGATCCCCACAGGCCACTGGGCGCTTCGGTTGCCCTCAAAGGCAACCACACTCACATTCTTTATTTCTGCCTGTGGAGACATAAAAAGCATTTTGATCTAGAGATTTACCAACCTACCATTTACACAACTAATACTTCACTCAGATTTTAGTATTTTGAACCCACAATAGAGATATGAAAAGAGTACCCTGGCTTTTATTTTTGACTGAACCATCAGGGATTTGTGACACTTGAAAATAAGCTTACCTGCAGCTTAGCAATCTCATCGTAAGTCTTCTGGAGTTCAATCTCAGTGAAGAATCTGTGCAGTCGGTACATCTGTTCAGGGTCAGACACTGGATGGACAGTCAGGGCTTTCTTGAACTGTTCGCTCTGCTCTTTGCTGGGATCAGAGTTTTTTCCCAACTCATAATGGTGGTATTGAAGCCCCTGAGAAAAAAACAGAGAGGTCTTGTCATGAGGCCACTTAAATCTAGCATGACAAAAACATGCCTAATGTTACTCCAAGCTTAGTTGTTATGCTGCGCTACTTCAATTCAAACAAACATAACATGCTATCCGAGCAGCGTCATGGCCTCATCTTGCTGCAAGCAGGCTGGTTTCAACCATCACTGAACAGCAAACACTGCAATTCTCTTTGCGAGAATAAAATACTGTTGCTTTACAGCTGTAGTTTTAGTCTTTTCAAGAAATAATTTGTTCTGGGAATAGGAGATTTAAGAGATAATATCTTAATTAAATTTGATCTACGCATCTTTATGTTAAAAAGCGACACTTTAAAGAAACTAAAGGTGAAATCTATGGTACAAATGGCTGATACTAGGGCCTGAATTCCACTGAAAGAGACAGTCATTTAAGTCAAAAACAGAGTAACCACCTAAGGAGCTTGAGTGATTAAAAAAAGTGGATCCAATCTGATAAAGCTATTAAAAGAACAAAGAACGGAGTCACTGCTTAACTGAGCGCAGGGCCACTCTGCCAAGCTTCCAGCCTGTAGTGGTACACTTAGTGAAGCATTGTCCATGTCTAATTGTCATCAATGCTGTCTTAAACACATAAATTGATGTTTGGCTCTGTTTTCAAGCTGTTTTCTTCGCCCACATCAGGCCTTTTAACTTTCCCACTGCTTCTCTCTCTTATCTAGGGGGGCTTTGTCAGGGCTCCTCTGGCTCAGGGCACTCTAGTTAGCCATGCAACTCACTCTCAAATGTGCAACAAGATGGTTTCCTGCGCTGGGCCAAGGCCAAGAGGGAGAAAATGGAAGCAGAAGACAGTGGAAGAACTGAACAATAAAATACCAGCCTATATGAGTATTGTTTAAACAGTTTTCACTGATTTATATTGATATATACCTCTTATTTATCCTGGACAAAACAACCATGACAAATGCAACAACCACCTGAAAGGGCACTAGGGCAGATCATGGCTCCACAGAGCTTGTTTGACCTTAAATGCTAATGACATTACAGGAGCAGAGCATGTTGACCCACAGGGGATTTTCACACCATTGAACCTAAGCAAGGCTGAACTCAGCTGGGCTCTGCTTGCCTGTTTACTTATTCCACGTTGCTCCTGGAGCTGTGGAAAAAAATAAATGAAAGGCTAAAGGGTATTAGCAATCTACTCTGTAATATAAATACCACCTCTGTGCTAGCATGGTAATTACAGTTTTATATAGCTGTCTGTCAGTTTTAAGTGCTCTCCCAGAAGCATAGCATGATTTCTGTGGTGACAGCTTTGTTTTTCTGTCGAGAAGGAGAAGCCTGCTGTTGCTGCTGCTGTAACCTGTCTCACAACTGCTCTAAATGACAGCCTCCTTGTTCATTTTAAGTAAGAACTGCCTCATTCTGTATCCTTTAAACATCAAACACCAAGAAGCTGACTCAAAGTTTCATTGGTTAACAAATGTATGTATTTTTGAAAAGAGTTGTATGGTGATGAGTAAGTATATTTCGTTCTTGTTCCCCCTAAGAAAACAGTCAACCTACCTCATATTCACTGACACAGTTTGTGTTTGTGTAGTCGATGATGCATCTTCCGAGCCACTCATCAGGCCTAGCACTCAGGATGTCATTCCTGCAGTTTTCCAGGAAGGGCTGAAGTCGGAGGAGCAAAGTACGTGAAAGAAGGTACCCAAAGCCGCCGTAGCAGTACCTCCCCTCCATCTCTCCACCTATGAACTCCTCAGGACTGCCCATGTACAGCTCCCGATCCATACTCAGGTGATCCACCAGGGATTTGATCCTGTCAGCCTCTGTGTAGGCATCATCTTGGACAAAGTAAAACCAGTCGTATTCATTGATGTAATGGTCTAAAATATATTTGATATTTTGAAACATGTTCCATATCAGTCTCTCGTCTCCATGAGAGACAACAAACATGCCGTGAGGGACTTTGCGGTTGCGCATGCCGGTGAAGAAGACCACAGCGTCCAGATGGTGGCTAATGGTGCGATTGACAGCTACACCCAGGGTGTTTATTGTGTTCTTGGACGTCAGGACCCCGACGAACAGACGCTCTCGCATCCCCAACTCTGTGCTAATATATTTAGCCCTGAAAAAGACAACAAACAGCTATTTTACAAATGCCCTTTTGAATATAAATACACAAAAAACATGAAGATAAACTTTCACCAATGTTGCATATTCTCTAACATACTGCTTCACTTAAAGAAATTAGTTAAACATTTCGTTTCCTTAACTTTCATGTTTGTTTTATTACTTGACCATGATAATTATGGAAATAATGATGACTAAATATAGTAGTTTATAAAAGGCAGAGATTTGGGATCCAGCCTATTTCTGTGGTTCTAACCACCTAATTTAATGGAAAATCTGAAAGTTTTTAAATAACCAGACACACACACTCTAACAAGAAAAACCATAAGCTCTTTGGAAATGTAAACATGCAAGAACTTGAATTGTGCTTCATCACTGTAACCACAACCCAACCCAATTTTTTTCTGTTATACTGTAATAGCCCTACATTTCCCTCTACAGCTGCAATGATCTGAGGATTAACAGTATAGTGAACAAATCAAGAATTAATCAGCAGTTGCTAACAAGCAAAAAGCTACACAGACATTCTGCTGGGTTAAAGCATCTCAAGTTTAAGGCTTTAATACTTTTTGCTGTCATATATGATGGAAAATATATTAAGATTTTGGACAACGAAATATTTGAACCTATTACTTTGAGATCTGAATAGTTTTGATAGGCTTGTTTTACTACTTTTTGACATTATATGAGCTAAAAAAAAAACAAAAAAAAGCTAATCTAGAAACCAGTGGGAATTAATCAATAATGAAAATAATCTTTAGTTGCAATCCTAGCCTACAAGTCGCCTGTTACACCTGAATGCACAGAAGCTTACAGATCAGACTTTAGCAGAACTTCCCACAGGGAAAAGTCTCTTTCTCAGAATTGCATTGCAATGCAACCACTTAGGGCGTGAGGGCTAACACTGAAACAAAGTCTCTATCCAGGAAATCTTGGAAATGTCTGCTTGTTTACAAAGAAAATGTGGGGCAGAGATCCTTCAGCATGGAGACATTGGCACAAAATATGCAGTAACTGTTACCTCTAGCAGGGAATGTTAACATGTAGAAACGAGCCAAAGAAAAAGGGGGCTGAAGACTTTATGACTTAATGTCCTCACAGCATCAGAGAAAATGCTTTTAAGTCATGCTTATTTACGCCTGACATTCAGCTGTGATTTATTAGTCTTTTTTATCACGAAGTCAGTGTACATCTCATAGTAAATCTCATACCTACAAGACAACAGGTGACACCTGTAGCCTACACCTAGCATTATGCAGAGCAGCACAATTATTTGTCAATTACTGAGGATGAGCTAATGTTACACCGCGGCCTGCTGTAACGTTACTGACGTCTATTTAAAACTATAATCTACTGACAGAGTGTGTTCACGATATAAAGCGAAAGGTCATACAAAGCTCACCTGAAAACTTTCTTCGGAGCACTCTGCTGAACTTGTTTATATGGGACTATTCTTGGCTCAAAATCCTCTTCGGACTCCACATCGTTGATGGTCGAAATGGAGTTTGGCTTTCGGGCTCCTTTAAGCTGTCCATCCTGCTCTAAACTCACGTCTAGAGCCACCTTACTGTCCAGATAACATGCTTCTTCCGTCCAGTTTACACTCAGTAAACTTAACGTGAAGCCTAAAGAAATACCGATTACCACCGGCCCGAACGACCGCAGGACAGAAATAAACGCCGAAAATCTCATCTTGTGCTTCGGCTCCTCCGTCTTCACAGTCCCGCGTCGCTGCAAAAGGCGTCCAAACAGGCCCGTGGTGCGGGACAGGTCAACTACACATCAAGTTTCACGTGAAGCGAGAGTTTCGACATTCGACTTTATGAAAAGATGAAGCTTCTTCCTTGAAATTTACGCCAAGATTGTTACGTGTCAGTCTGGCAGTTACCTCGCTCCTCCCCGGCCAGACATTAGCATCAGAGGCGGGACTAGTTCCAGCCGGCGTGGATGAATTCAGGCTGCGCAGCGCGGAGGGATATTCAAAGGCAGGAAAATGTAAGCTGGAACAAAACCATCTGTTTACATTTACATACTTTTTCTAATGTTTTCTTTATTTTTATGCTGTTTTTTTGCTTTGTTTAAACTTTTTTTTTAGCTTAAAATAAATTAGGCTATTTAAGTTTGCAGACTTTGACATATAAGCGTATAGAAAGCATAGAAAACGACACACTTTAGGCTACAAGTTATTACACCGTTAAGAAGTATTTGTAAGGTATCTGTAGACACCCAATTATTATATGGGTGTTTGAATTTATCATTTCATTTCATCAATGCTTTCGCTTCATACAACTATTTTTATTTGACAGGTTCAGATACTAATTACTTCATACATTAAAATTTACATGCAAAATATTCAGACATATGAGATAATTAAACAAAACAACAGTAAATAGCAATCAAAATTAGCTCTACCTCATCCACCAAACAGCACTATGCTAGTTTATACCCTAATGTATAATAATTATGTAGGTCTAATATAATGTTGGACCTATAAAAGTTCAACTTTTTTCTGCATTGAGTAATATTACTTTTTATGTGTTATCACATTAAATCAATGTTTAATTACTTTGATCAAAAAGGGACATGTTTAATATATATATATATATATATATATTCATATCTTCAGTGTATATTAGTATCTTCTTAGGCGATGGAGTAGTTTGCAGTGTGGTTGTGCTGCTTAAGTAGCGGATGTACACAGGCTACTCCCTATTATTGCACTCAACACTGCACTGCTCCTCTGCACTTTCATTTATAAGTTGCACTGTCACTTCCCTTGCTTTTGCATTGAGTTGGTCAGTTTCTATTCATGTATGCTGCTATATTGATTGTATATTACATATGAACAACATGTCTCCAAGGATTTATAAAATTTGATCTTGTCTCATAGAAAGCAATGGTACCTATTATTTAAAAGTGAGCTTATCATATTTGGAAATAATAAGGTGCACATCCATTTTGACTGTACTAGTTTATTTTGTATAATTTGTATTCTTATTGCCCTGGGCCGGAAAAAGATAAGTTACCTAGTTTACCCTATTCATACCACATTTCTTTTCAAACAATTTATCCTGAGCTTAAAACAAGCACATTAGTGCACTGACACTAAAGACCATTACTAAGAATCCATTAGAAAAGTCTGTACCAGGGGTATCTCTCTGCAGCTGCTTTATGTATATTGAAGTGATGATTAGCTCAGCTTTCAGCTCATCCACCTGGCTCTTACTGTTCTCTATCCAGCCTCTGTGCTCCTCGCCCAGAGGTCAGAGGCAGTCAATCCTTCAACAACATCTTTTTGAGTCTCCTCCACAAACCTGCTGCCCTCTTCTCACTGAGACTCCCACCCAAACCCTCAGCCCCACACCCACACAGCCTCAGCAGCCTGAGCAGCAGAACAAGAGAACTCTCCACTGTCCACTTACAGGTCTTCAAATAAGTGCACATAGTTGGCCTGTTTTGATATATTCTTTCGACTTCAGCGTAATGAATGAATTGTTTGTGATCAACTGAAACAAAATTAAAAGACTGAGATGACTCAGTATGGATAATGTGCTAGTGGCACTACAGGCTGTTGGCTTACCATCTTTACAAATACTGTGCCTGTGTGTATTGACAAGCATAAACTAAAAAAAAAAAAAAATACCAATAATCTCCAAAGGCTTAGCCTACTTTAGCCTTTTGAGTACTACTTTTGAGTACTCCCTACTTTTGAGTAAGCATTTTCACTTTATGTCCTTATTGGTGTCCCTCTCTGTGATATCTAATCAGAAATATGCAAATAAAAAGTTTACTCACTAAAAAAAAAACATGATGTGCTTTATACCATCTCACCTTCTGTCCTTTTAATGCTATAATATTTGTGGGTTTTGTGCCCTCTGGTGGTGACTTAAATACCTATCTCAATCAAAATTTGAGCCAGCTATGTAGATCAAATTGCTCAACTATTTGCTCAACTATTTGCTCAACTTACTAATTGAACAAAGGTCAGAGGCTTGAGACTTAATGAAGACTTACAGTACTTTACATTTTGCTGTAGACATTACTAAATACATTAAATTAATTAGTGCCTTCAGAGAGAAATTAAGATGACATGGGAAATAATATTTTTTAAATTGCAGCAAAAACAGCATTTTGTCAGAAACTAAATCTGGCACACTTCTATTTTCTCAAAATAACCGGCCATTTTTTAAGCGTGACCTATTTTATTGCTAACACTCAGTCTGAAGGGTTAACATTTGCACAGGGCTCCTACTCGCCCAAAGATGGCGCCACAGGATGACTTGAAATGACCGAGGTCATAAGACTTGAGAGTTTTCCTTTTTCTAAAACATTTATATGCACTCACAGGTCATAGTCAAAACTTGTGACCAACATCATTGAATCTGAATACATTTCTGTTATTTTGTGTGTGTTTTGATTGTTCTGATTTCTTTGACTATGTTCTGCTTGTAAATAATTTAAGAATGTTGTTGTAGTCATTAAGGTTTGAAAACCTGTTTGTAAAAATGATGTGTGCTAGTTTTCTTTATTTTTCAATTTTTTATAGTTGTTTGAAAATGTATGTGCTGTGATCTTCATATTGTACCAACAGTGTTTTGTAAGGAGAGTCACACTATATGTTTAACAAAATTAAAAGCTGATTAATTCAATCATTTATGCATTCATTGTGCTGTGCATGCATTGTATGCTTGCTCTTAACAACATAAAGCAGTTTTACTGATTGCTAGTATTCTCTTTATGATATGACTGCACTTATATTACTTTTACAACTAATGAGTAGAGGGTAGGGTCACAATTTGAAAGAAAGGGGTTTTACTTGATGGACGCTCATCATTCCTTCTTTTCACACTGGCCCTAAAAAAAATCTGGTTAAATCCTAAATCAGTTCAGTGTAAGTGAGAAAAGACAAAATCCACAGTCCTTATTGTGTATAAAACAAAAAAAAAACAACAAAAGAAAACATCTTAGTCTTCAAGAGATGTTAACAGGTTTACACAATTGAACTTAAAAAAATATTTATTTCATATCCAAAATTTCTGTCCCTCTACATTGTCATATGCATTCATGAGGCAGTTTTGCAACATGTTCAGGCCCACCGAAGCCAAAAAGATCGCAACTTATTTGCTTATGTCTGGATTCTGAGGCCTCGTCCATGCTTCTACAGAGAAGAGCTGTGGATTTTGCCCCCATCACTTATCACATTCACAGCGCATTAGGAAACGATCACTTAATGTAGTCAGTATGAATAGTATGAACAATTACAGATAGAAAATTCTGGTTCACTTTTAATATGAGATCTTGTACGATGTTAAACACAGTGTTTAAACTATGTAGTCATGTTCATTAACTAAGAGAGAGCCAACGTCACCGTTTTTAACGAGAGGAAGCTTGTATCTTCCACATTCTTCTTCGGCCTGTAAATGCACCACTTTAGGTGTCCTTATAGCTGCCTGAAGAAAAACTGCAAATGTCACTAGCAGCGGCGCTGCTTCTGCCCTTCAAAGCGGGAATTATACCTCACATGCTTAGTTTCAGCGTGACGGAGCCTAAACCGATCTTTAATGCAGCTTTAGGACCGATCACGTCTGCTGTTTCTGCTTGTTGTTTCTGAACGCAGCTGGTTTAATTGCGGTAATGGAGTGTCGTGTGTTGTCCATTCAGAGTCATGTTGTCAGGGGATACGTCGGGAACAAGTCGGCAACATTCCCGCTGCAGGTAAGAACTGGATATCAGGTTCAGGTGGTTCCGATGAGCGGTGTGGTTAAGCAGTAATACAGAGGGAAAATTGCATTCATAGAGAAGGAAAGATGTATGGTATATGCGCTTGGCATTGAGCATGACTTCCTGATTTGAGAAAGGAGTCTTGAATTTAATCCCAACGGTATTGCCCGTCCTGTAGAAACATCACAGGCCGTTTTCCAGTCATCACTGATGACCCATCTAGCTTTATAAACAGTGGCTGTGCAATTAAATACATACATAATATTCAGAAACTCAATAAAAAAGATCCCCATAAATAACACTGATTTAAAAGAGAAATTTGAGAAGGATGTAGACTCCAGTTAACAGTTATCTCCAGTCCTCACAAAACATCCTGCAGCTACAGGTAGCAAGGGCTTCATGGAAAAGTCGGAGCTTTGTATGTTGTTGGATTTGATTAACCAATGGAGAGTGGGAATTATTAAAATACTTTTCACGTTTTGCATGGCTGGAGACGTCTCCCCCCATTCAGAAGGTAATAGGAAATTCCCAAAAAAGCACTAAAAAAACATTTTTTCAACAAGATCATACGATTTTTGGATTTTATTTACCACTAAGAAGCCATTTGTTCCTTTATTTATACATCCATAATATTTCTGAGACATTTTAGCTTTATTTGGTATATCTGCCATGGTGAATATCATTGTAGTATCTATTTATTTGAAATATTATTTGCATTGTATGACCCTGCACAGACAGCAACAAGTTTAAGGTGTGAACTGCTTTCGTGGTCCTCATCTGAAACAGTTTTTTAGCAAGAGTTCAGTGGGTAAATTTCAGACTTTTGACAGAAAAAATAGTTTTAAGGTGCAGGAAAAAGCTTTGAGAAACAAGATAACAGGGCTGAGAAAAAATGGGGTAATTATAATATGGTCATTTAAAAGGGTAAACACAGTGGGAAATAAAACAGAAGTGGTTGAAAAAACAAACTGTTCACATTAAAGGCTTTATCAGTCACTGACCGTGCTGTTCCCACAGTACAGTGAAATGCAGAGGCTCGTTGAGACCTTTGGTGATGTACACATGTCACTGTTCTCTGTTTAAACAGCTGTTGTCTTCCTCTTTTTTTCTCAGGTGCTCGGCTTTGAAGTGGACTCAATCAACTCTGTGCAGTTTTCAAATCACACAGGTTTGCTGAGTTCTTTTGTATCGTCCATTGTGAGTCAGTTGAGTGATTTCAATTCGGTTTCTCAGAATGGATTGAGTCATTTTCCACCTTCTTAGTAAGTTAACCCTTTAACCTTTCCATTGAAATATGACGCAATGATTATTTTTCACTGGTATAACAAGTTACTGTTTTACTGTTTTTATAGGTGTAGGACATGGGTTAGAGAGCTTGAAATCTTAAAGTTTATTAAGTTTTGAAAAGTTTTTGTGCAGACTTTGACCACCAGCATTTAATTTGTTTGGTCTTTACCTGCATGCACACAAAAACATTCAAAAAGACTTGCTGCCCATAAAGACAATGCAGGTTTTAAAATATTCAAAAATTGATGTGAGGTTAATTTATTGGATAAGGTTTGTATTCCGTCTATTTGCTAAATTTAAACAGAAGAGGAGTGAGAAAGACTGAGCACAAAAGCTGTGTTCACTCCATTGTGTTACTTGTAATAAGGTGGTAGTGAGTTAATCACTGTCCACATTTCTTGTACTTTGCCTCGCCAAACAAACCTTTAGATGAGCTTTGTATTCATTATCTGGCTGACAGTGTTTTTGGTTATCAGTTGTGTTCGGAGGTGAGACTCGGGTAGAAAGTTAATGTTTGCTTAGAAGCTTTTCTCCCTGATCAGTTTGTCTTTGTTTGCATTTATCTCCAAACTTAGACTGAGTACATATGGTGTAGGTATAGGTTGCTTAGCATGAATACTATATTGGTTTGTATACTATTTATTCCTCCTAGTAAATGCAGTTAATGCAAAGCTGCTCTGTGCTATTTCCCCCAGTTTATTCTCTTTCTGGAGCTGTTTATCAAACTCTTTACAGACAGCTTCCTCCATCTCAAAGTCCTGAATGTTTTTTAGCCTCAGCCTGGCTTCTCAGATCCTTCACTTTGTGCAGCTCCAGGACTTCATAAATAAGCTGATCCTGTTTTGATTTCTCAGATCAGCTCAGCTGAAAGCAAGTATGTGAAGCTGAAAGCACTGGCCCTAAGCCGAACCCTCCTCTAAGAGCCTCTGTGTATCTTTCAGTTTGTGAAAAAAGCTCTGCAATCTCCACACTCTCCAGTTTTTCAGTCTTGTTTTGGATCTTCAGGAATTTTCTGTCTGTTGACTTCTTTGTTGGAATATTCCAGCTTCTGTTTAGCCAGAGTTAGCTCAGTAAAGAGCATCTATCAACCTAATGCTTCCTTTATGCAAAGGGATTGACATCAAGAACAGATTCCAAATTGTCTGATCCTTTGAGATCTAATCCAAGTCTGAGTGGAAAACAGCAGCAATATACTGTGAAACACTGTGGATTTGAATTCTCGCAATGCTGTGCATTTGCCACTCAACCCATAAGTGCCACTGCTCCCCAACCGAGCCGCTGGTCTGTTACCAAGGTTAGATTTCCTTTCACAATAATATTAGCGCCACGCAGGCAGGAATAGATTCTTTCTTTGACGAAAAGAAGATCCTTGAAAACGGATGCTATGCAAATATTCTCTCATTGCTAGGAATGAGATTGAGGAACTGGTTCCAGCTGAGAACTGGTTCCAAATTAAACATCAATTATATTGTGAAATTTTTGCTTAACAGGATCTCATGGATGTCTGTTATATGCTCTGTTCCTACACTGTGTTCAGATTCAGTGATAATGAGGCTGAAAACCTGTTTAGGCCTTTTTGTCATACAAAAAATTAAGTCAGGAAATAGATCAGGGATTTGGGGGGGGGGGGGGGGCTTCCCAACTTCCAGCGCCCTTAATTCAGGCTCCCAGATCCAACCACACCCATTTTGGAAGTTGGCC
>JAUZTA010000006.1:16179252-16190255 GCA_034780835.1 Ctenochaetus striatus | reverse complement strand
GCACTGATGGGAATCGGTAAAGTCAAGATCTGGCATTTTAGGGTAGATAAACGAATGGAAAGTACATTCTTCATTAAAGGAATATTTCTACCTTTTCTACCTCTTCTCTGTGTAGGAAAGTGAAATTTTGTGTTCAATATCTGTGTTTTGTATAATTTTTTTTGTTGTTATTTATTCTCATCAAACCTACAGAAGATAAAACATTAAAGCAAGCAGCAGAGTTTTTATGCACTTTGCTTTTTTCCTATATAAATGTCACTCCATTTTAGTATAGTTTTTAATTGATTTTTTTGCCCTGTAAAATCAATGCCACCCTCCTGCCTCATAGCTTTTGTGAGCTTTGGATGTAGGATACATTTTAAAAAAAAATCTTATAAAGTCATATAGTCATATCTAATAACTTTCACACCAAGGCGTGTTCTAGGTACAATCCATGCTATCTTCAGGGTTCTGTTAACTGCAACATGCAAAGAACAATAGCCAATATAACTCAACTTTTCTCTTTGATGAAACATTTACAGTGCACTTCACTGTAATACTGTAAATTATTAAATTATACTGTAATGAGACCACAGTTTCCTTTTATGTTTTATGTCACTTCTGCCACTGCCAAATCAACCTCTGTTCTGTTGTCTTGAACAGGTCTGTAGTACTGGCTGAAGGACCTTGTAAACGCGGCTTGTAAAAGGATCCACCGTGGTAAGAAACACTTCTACCTTTTTTAATTTCTGGAAACAATTTTCCCACACAACAACAGACCACATCACTGAACTTCACTGTTCCATCATTCTCCTGTTTGTTTGCCATCCTTCCCTCCCATTATTTTTATCCCACTCCTTCATGAGCTTTTATTTCCGCATCTGTCAGTAAAGATGTTTTCATTACTGTGGCACTCCCTCTTCTGTTTCCGCCCTCTCTCAGGTTGGTCGACGTGTATAGAGAGGAGCCTACTCAGCTTTTCAGGCTCTTCAGCCATGGCTCTGCTGGCCTACCTGAAGAGCTTGTTCATCCTGCAGTTGCTGATGGGCTTTGTGTTTGTGGTGAGCGGCCTCATCATAAACTTCATTCAGCTCTGCACCTGCATCCTCTGGCCAATCAACAAGCAGCTCTACCGCAGAATCAACTGCCGACTCTCCTATTCCCTCTGGAGTCGTGAGTAGATGATTTTTCTACATTGTTTTTATAAGTCAGAAATTTTCTTTAATGCAAACACAAAGTTTATGGTTTTAAAAACATCCACAAGAAAAGGCACCAGGCAGTGCATTACCATACATTACCTAACCACCTGCTGAACCCATTACAACAGTCAGTCAGCTTTTAACTTAGCTTTTAAATACAAGAGTCTGCAGCTACCAGCGTGTCCACAGTGTCACCAGGCACCCATAACCCAATAACCTTTTCTACCTTGTTGGATTGGTATTGTGCAGTGGGGTTATCCAAGCTATTTGCTGCAAATGGCTGCCTATGCAGGTCAATGATAGCAGCTGAACTCAAACAGATATGACATTTACGCCAAAGTAATGATCTAAAAATGCTCCAGACAGCTGCAGAGTTTACTAATGATTGTCTGTGGAGTTGTCAGCATGTGCAATCAATTTGTAGCATGTAGTACTGTTAAATAACTCAGCAAACTAAGGAGTTTTAGAGGGAAAATCTTTGAAGTGGTAGCACAGTTCTTATATTACGTGCCGTAAAAAAAGGTGTTGCAACTGCCTTCCCAGTGCACATGATGTGTTGTCGTCTGTGTGCAGAGCTGGTGATGCTGTTGGAGTGGTGGTCAGGCACAGACTGCACCCTATACACCGACCAGGCTACGGTGGACAAGTTTGGCAAAGAGCATGTCATCATCATCCTCAACCACAACTTTGAGATTGACTTCCTCTGTGGCTGGACCATGTGTGAAAGATATGGCGTCCTTGGGGTCAGTACTGTAGCATAATATAACCGTGGCTGTGGTGGCTCACAAAAAGATACTCAATTCATCATCTTTACATAATTACATGAATGTCACATCAAATACTGCTTTTAACTTCAAGGTTGGACTTCAGTCTTGACTGTAAAAAATTCACACTTCATCATAATAAATCATACCTGTGCTTCCTCTCTAGAGTTCAAAAGTGCTAGCCAAACATGAGCTACTGAAGGTTCCTCTGATTGGGAGGACCTGGTACTTCCTAGAAATAGTCTTCTGCAAAAGAAAGTGGGAGGAGGACCGTAAGACTGTCTTCAAAGGACTGACAAGACTCAAAGACTATCCTGAATGTATGTGGGTAGGTACTCATCAGTTTCTATCGTCTGGCATGAGGGAGCAAGCCAAGTTGTTTGCCCTGCGTAAGCTTCAGCAGTTTGCTTCGATTCATGAACATGCACATCTGTTTGCACAAATACCATAGAAAAAAATTACTTTGAATGTGGAATGTGGTACGGGATTAGTCAACTCTAGTCCAGTTGCACAATGAAGATTATGAAATATCCTCTTAAAACTGACATCTCAGAAACAAATGTGTGGTTCTTAAGCACATCATGGTCAGTGCAGGGCGGGTACAACTGTTTTTATACGAGGTTACAAATGAAGTTGATATGAAAAATGTAGTAATTTAAATCAAGGCTGTGGTTTACAACTTCAGTCTGATTTTGTTGCTTAGCATCATTCTTATGGTTATAATCACTATGCTCTCTATGAAAAGTAGAGTAGGCTAAAGGTTAACCACAAAGTCTGCCTGTAAGCTGGGTAATGGTATTATCGTTTGCCCTTTTTTACTTTAAAACCTTCATGGTTGTTGCTGCTTTCATTCCCAAATCTAAGCTGTCAGCTTGATAAATACGCTGTTATTGCATCCAATAGAGACAATGACCAAAAGTACCAAAGGATGATCCCAGTTGTGATAAACCAGAATTATTCTTCAATTATTCAAAATCACTTCCTTAGATTTTACAGTCAAACAATATGAGGAACTCTGGATGCTACCTTTTGACCCAGTTCCTCTTAAATAGGTTGATCTCTGTTGTGATATACACACAGGTTCAAAGTGCACAGCTGTATTCAAAATCACTCAACAGGAGGGTGTATTTATTCTTTTCTGTGAAACCTCGTGAACTGTACTCTCAACTGTGCATAAACAGACGAGGCTCTCACCCTGATTTGTGAGGCAAAATAGCTCTTGCCTGTTTAAATAAACAAGGTACTTGCATTAATGGCATCTTACTGAGTTGCAGCAGGTCCTGCTGTGTGTCGTACACCTTTACTGAGGATGTAAAGCACCTTGAGCTCACCAGCCAAGATTAGGAAGATCAGAAGTTGATCTAATTACCTTTTAGTCAAGCATTAGGCCACTAAGGGTGACATAGTTTCAGATGTTCAGACAAACAAACTAAATGCTATTTAATAGAATTGTCATCCACCCACCTACTGAGATAAGGGACTTTATTTTAGCATAGTGTTACATTAAGGGTGAACTTGATCTGTAATTCAACCAAGCTGAAGTAGGGTGGTGGACGGGACAAGAGAAACCAGGTCACCTCAAGTCTGTGTTTGTCTTCCTTGTAGGTGTGTGTGTGGGTCTTAACAAAGCTTTTCTCGCCACAGTTTCTGCTGTATTGTGAGGGCACCCGCTTTACAGAGACGAAGCACCAAATCAGTATGCAGGTTGCGGAAAGTAAAGGCCTGCCCAAACTCAAATACCACCTACTACCCCGAACCAAAGGATTCACCACCACACTGCAGTGTCTTAAGGGCACAGGTTGTGATTACAAACACACCCACAAACTTTATCATGCTCAAAAAACATTTGAGCCTTTTGTTCTTAATCTGTTTTTTTTTCCCTCTTTACAGTAACTGCTGTGTATGATGTGACTCTGAACTTCAAAGACAACCAAACTCCCACCCTGCTTGGCATCGTCAACGGCAAGAAATACAAAGCTGACTTGAGTGTCAGGTGAGAACCACTAAAGCCCCGGATTTACACTTGAATCATCACTTGTTGTAATAATGACACATAACATTGCTAGCTATACTGAGCCTTCTTTGAGTGGAAAATGATTATATTAATATTTTAAAGCTTTTGACCTCCTTCAGACTGCATTGTTGTCCCATAACAATGAAAGAGATCGTAGGCACACTCTAAAGAGCTGGCTAGTTTTCATGGCTCATGGATTTAGAACAATAACTCAAAAAGCCAGAACACTCCTGCTGAGTGAAGGATTGGCCATGAAATGGAATCAGAACGGGAAGGCTGAGGAAAGCATGCCTTAATCTCGACATCAAAACTGAAATACAGAAATATAGTGAGAAAAATGTGAAAAGGGGAATACTAGTGATTTCCTTATTTTATTTTTTTTCATTTGGGAACATGGTTGAGTAGACTGAAAAGTTTAAAATACTGTTGGGTTAAAGACTGAAATCACTCCCTAAAAAATAAATGGTGTGTAGTGTAAATGAATTTAAGGCGAGGGAGCCCCCTGTTGGTGAGAAACTGCCATAACAGGCCACAAGTGATAACATGGAACATTTTCTATTGCTCTCTGAGAAGAACAGAGGAAAAGTGAAAGAAACTGTGTGTCCTCTAGATTGATCATTAAATGTATGTTACATTTTTTTTCTATTATATAATGATTTAAAAGTCTCACTCTTTCAATCAATTTTATCTGAAATGTCCTCATTTATTTTATCTATAGAATGTAGGCTTTTTTTGGTTTCATAATATATCTTGTATTGGTTGCAGTGCATATAAATGATGTATCTGTTGCTCTTAAACCTTACCAACAACTTGTTAACACTGGTCAGTCATTTTTAATTTTTTTTCTTGCTGTGCTTAAGATGTCATGTCAGTTAAAGCCACAGACGCACATGCAGCTGACTGAATTGCGCACACAGTGATTATTTCTCTTGAGGAGTCAGTTGGTGCTGATAGTCTAGACACACATTTGTACACACTGTGGTCAAAAGATTCTTCTAATCTAGTTCCTGTCTGTCATTCACATTAAGAGTAAATTTTACAACTGGAATAATGACCCATAGATGGAACACTTGTAAGGGAGAGAAAGAAGAAAAAAAGAAAAGCAAAAAATTTGACGAGTTGCTTTAAAACTGTTGAATCCAACTGTTCATATTTCAATGACACTAAAGTACACATCTTTCTTATCAAGGTCACACACTTTCAGCTCCCTTTACTTTCTCTGACTCCACCAGCTCATCAGATTGTTACCTTTTATTGCCTCCTTGTCTTTCTTCCACAAATTGCGCATTAATTAGCAAGTTTAGTTGTTTTGAAAGGATGCTCATTCCTGTTTTGTTGCATTTTTCTGAATACTGAGTGTTTTATGAATGCAACAAGTGTGTCATACAGGGTGCTTGTTTGTGTTTTCATTTTTGACTATCAGAGTTGATATATAGAGTATCTAATGTCTGTTCCCAGTTCGAGAAGGTGGCTGTACACCTTTCTATGTAACATACTTAAACTAAGTATTATTTCATTTCCGTATCATCTCTGCTCTCTCGATCAGACGGTTTCCTGTGGAGGAAATACCAGATGATGAGCAAGAGTGTGCCAACTGGCTGCACAAGCTCTACCAGGAGAAGGTAAACTGAGAAAATCTGACATTAAAGGCACCGTCTTCAATGAAAATTTAAACAAAATCCACAATGATAATTCATGCAAACACAAACTGACTGACATGTCTTTATGGTCACAGGCTAAAACCTGTATGTTACTGCTTGTGTGTTCTTTTTGTTCTTTCCAAGAGTAAAGCAAAGGATTTCTTTAAAAAAAAAAGTAAAAACAAAGACACTTGTATGTCACTCTTGACTCCATTGCACAAAATATTCACAGATGTTTTGACTAGCATCAACTTTCTGTTAGTTTTGACCAAATTAAGTCCTTTTTTTAAAAGAAGTCACTCCTTTTCATTTAGGGGACATAAGTTAACTAACAACACTTTTGTCTCAATTTTTTGGACGTCTGTTCATTTAACTATTGCATGTTGACTTAGCACGAAGGAATATGTGCTCTTTGAAAATCCAGACATCTTTATAATCTCAAATGCGTCTTTAGCCCTTGACAGTTGATTTGCGGGGTTTGTTCTTTGTTTGTGGCAGCATTTAGTTTTGATGCATCACTTCATCATTTATTGGCAGTGGCACACAGAATCAGTTAATGCAGTTCAAACCAATTGTTCCTGTCCTGCTCAGGATGCCTTGCAGGAAACGTACAATAAGGAAGGCAAGTTCCCGGGACCCACAATAATCCCACCTCGCAGGCTATGGACGCTGCTGAACTTCCTGTTTTGGGCAACCCTGCTGCTTTCGCCCCTCATTAAATTTGCTTATGGAGTGGCAGTCAGTGGCTCCCCCCTTCTCATCATTGGGTTCATTATCTTCCTCTTCATAGGTAGGTAAACTCTGCACCAGTGACCTTTAGAATGATAAATGACACAGCTGCTCCCTCTGGAGGAAGTGGTTCTTTGACTTGACCTGGATAAAAGCAATAAAGTTCAAAGCTCTTGAAGTTGCTGAATGCCAGGTGTTTATTTGCAACATTACTGTTCTCAGTCACTCCACTGTTTCTTTTCTCCTTTGTCTTCTCCTCAGCCTCCATAGCTATCCGCCGCCTCATCGGGGTCACGGAGGTCAAGAAAACAGGTTCCAGTTATGGCAACCCGGAGGCCAAGAAACAAAACTAAAGTGTGTCACCCCTCCCCTCCTCCGTGTACGGCCGTTTCTGCACGGTCGCCCTGCGGTGTGTCACCCCTACCCAACTTCATTCTCCTCCCACTGTCGAGTCAGATGACAGGCCGGGGAGGAGACCCAGCTGTGAAAACATAATAGAGACCAGAGTTAGAAATACTAATGGCACTAGATCGAGAGAGAGAGAGATAAGAGAGAGAGAATGCACAAAAGGTTCTGGGTTCAAGCTCTCTGGTGTAACACCGATCATAAGGAAAGGGGAGATGCAGTACTGTATTCCCCAGCATCTTTCTTAATCCAGCTAGCTACTCACTGTCCCCATTCACGACCCATAAACCCTGGTAACACGGAAGGTTAAGCTCCTAACCTATCTGAGGTCACATGGACCCATTTCCTGCTCTGAGCTACCTACCTGCACTTCCTGTCATCTGTCATCAGTCAATCAGGGAGCGGTGATGTGCTCATTCTTTTGCCCACAGAACACAAGGCCATCCGAGTCCTTGTAATCTTAACCTCCTTCCAGGGGCAGATTGTCTCTGCAGCAGCAATCTGTAACATGCAGGACATCTCCCTCTCTGTTTTTTTCCACTAAGTGGGACTTGTAATGGGAACCGGTGCCTTGAGGCCCAGCCTGGTTTCCTCAATCTTAAAGGGTCATTTCACCCAAATCACCAACTATTGACTATTTAACTTGAGGTATCCACCCTGGCAGATAGGTTCGTTGTTTTATGCCGAGAGCCTGTCGACCCCTGTGTACTCCTTTCTGCCTCCCCACTACAATGAAGGTGAATGAAATGTCCTTGTTACTCACGTGTCCACTTCACAAACCCAACAAAGCTGTGTCTTTCCAGAAACAGTGTCTTTGTTACTCTGGATGATTTCTGACAGTTTTCATCTGTAACCATATGTGAAATGTAAAAAATGATGAAAGCTGACCACACTGACATCATTGGCTTGTCAAAGCAGAAGGAACATTGTTTTTTGAGAGAAACACTTGTATAATTCGATCACTACCAGTGACATTCAGTTCACCTCTGTTGTATTGGATTACTAGAAGTGTCGGGGCAGAAATCTCCCACATCATTTCCAGAGCTGGATACTATGAGACTTAATGGGAAAAGCTTTTTCTTTTCAATCTCATGATCTTGGTGAATTGACCCCTTAACATCTTGTATTGGAGAGGCTGGTGTCTGTTAAACTGCATCAAGGGCTCCGAACGTCCTCAGCCAGGACACTTACCATCTTTTACAGGTCTCATTTGTAGCCCATGGCACCAACACCCACGGATCCATTCTGACACATTTCAACTCGTTTTTTCCAGTTTTTATCCCTTTTTCCACGCACTAATTTCCATACATGTTACCATTCATTTTGAAGACATAATTGACACCTTAAATGTGACTTTTATTTAACCAAGAATCCCTGTCTAAACACTGGAGCAGCTCCACCAACCACCTCCCCTCCCCTGATGCCAGTCATGACAGCTGAAACGCAGCATGCACTGTCCTGCATCATGTGACCAGAAAAAGGTCACCAGCTGTCTTTCATATAGCCTCACAGCTGTTGGAATATTATTTTGCTGTCCAGATATAGACTGTGTTGTAGTGATGTTTTAACCTTTGCCTTTAATCAAGCTTGCTCAGGCAAGGGGATGCTCATTTGCTGCACCTTTAAGAAAAACAGCACCCACCTTTACTCCTGAGTGATGTTCATTCATCCTCTTCCTCCCATGACAGTGCATCATGGAATAGTGTGCATTTATTTGGATGGATTACCAAAAGTGAATAGGTAATTTAAAACCACTTTTAATCTCTATAGAGTAAATACATTTCATTGTTTTAGAATCAAACATCCCAGATTTAGTTTTTTTGTTTGTTTTTTTTTTACTGTGACAAAATAAATGTTGGTTGCTGCAGTGCATGAATGGATCTCCTCCAGTGTTACGAGCAACATTTCCCGGTCCAAAATGTAAACATAAGTAGCAACATATGTCCCACTCTCTCCTTCCCTCCCCTTTACATGCCACATGTAGTATTACTTACATATTTTGATTTGTTGGTTTTAATTTGTGGGGGGTCATGACTCCGCAGCAGCAGTATGTTGTGTATTTTCTTTTTCTGTAGAGTTTTCTCAACCCAGACAGATTTCATGCAAGCCTTAATAGACAGTGCTGCTTAATTTTTGTGTGAAAATGTAGAAGCTTAACTGAGCCCCTGTGGTAGTGACCGGTCGAAAAACTGAAAAGAAGTCCTCTGGTATAGCGAGCAGGTTGCTGGGATTAGTTGCCAAGTAGCTTGTTCTGAAGTTTCAACAAGAAGCATTCAAGAGAAATGAGAACGAATTAGGTCTGCTCTTCTCCTCAGAGAGCTTTGTTTGTAATCAATTTACATTTTTTAACAAGAAGATACTATGAGTTACCTCAAATATTTGTTAAAAGTTTTAAGTATCTTAGCTTGTTATTGTTTTCTTCTGGTCTGTTTTTCTCTATGATCCCAAAAAACACATAAGATATGAATGCAGTTCAACTCATCCTGTAAATCAGTTACAAAAAACATGTATTCCAGAAGCAGAAAGGATGCTGAGAAGTTCAAGCAAGTATTTAGAGAAACTTTTTACACTGGATGTTTATTATTCAGTTAAGAAATATATATGTAACTTGTGTTTTATTTTCTTCTGTGGTCTGGAATCAAAAAACATTTCAAATTGAAACCACTCTGACTTTTTAAATCTCAAGGATAATTCATTTAGTGGCACCTCTTGCGTCAGCCTTTGTTTTGTTTTCTAAGGCTATTTTTATGTTTTCTTCAATTAAAACACTTGAGAATATTAAAGGATTTAATCACAAAGCAACTCTTACTTCTTTGACTTATTTGGATTTGTGTGAGTTTCTCTGTTTGCTCAGAAGTTCAGATGAAAGGAAAAAAAGCTCAGCGTGACATCAGGGGCAGTGGGAGCTGAATCCACACTTGACATGTTTCCTCCCCTCCATCATTTTCTGCCTCATCAACACAACCATGCTGCAGAGGCATATTCACATCCATCATCTATTCATCATCTTCCATTAGGATACAGTACAAAGTCACTCATGAGTGACAGTATGTAGAGACTGTAAACTAAAAATATGTACATAAAAAATGATGAATGTCACATTCACTTTTAGAAATTGTAGAGATGTACTTAGCTGTTCTTTTGCAGTAGACCCTTTGAATGACACATTAACCAACATCCGTTAAATGTCCTGAGGACATTTTTGGATAAACAGTCACAAGATGCATTAGATGGTGTTGAGATTGTGTAAAAAATCTGTACATAATGTAAATGATCAGTATGATGTTAATTTATAGAAATGGCAGAGGTGCTCTTCTGTTCTTTTGCAGTAGCTTTTTTGATTGACAGGCCATGCCATCACTCAACAACAAAATGTTACCACTGACGAAAAAGCTACAGCCAGAGATTGAAACTGAGCTGGCCTCCTGGATGCAATGCAGTATTTCACCTTTCAGGTTTGGAGCTGTAAATACCTTCAGCGATGCCTCTCTTCTAATTAAAGCCACAGGCAAAAGGCTGTTGTCACAAATGATGCTTACAAAGCATTTTTTCAACTTTGTAATTAATTATGGTTTCTTACTGTAGTCTGTTACTTTTTGCATGATGTGCACTATTGCACAGTCACTGAATCGAGTTAGTTCTGACTCAGGGACTCTTTTACAGACTGGCAATGCAACAGCTGTGGCATTAACTCTGAATCTGAACCTGAATAAAAAGGCTTTCTGAGGAAGCTGAGAAAGTGTGATTTTGCTTTTGTCAATGTCTCAGAGGGTGTTTGATAAGTTTATGACCGGATGTACAGGGAGAAAGTTACGGCCCTTGTTACATGCTCTTGCAGTTTTATTCTGAGTGTTTACATAGAAAGTTTGAACTGAACTTCTATGGCATTTCTGTTTGGGGTAATTAAAAATGCACGTCAAAGCACAGAGAGATGTGCAGTGATCTCTCTCTGCCATGTTTGAATTTAGTTTCCCACTATCTTAACATGCTGTGAAATGGGCACCCTCCTCTTCTAAATCTTCTTGATGACATCTGCAATTGTCAAATAACCAACACAGAAATACCACAAAATTATTGATTACGGACTTTCTGCATAATCAATCAGAGAATAGTTTAATATGCATGTAACAAAAGCTATATAAATCTTCTCCCTCTGCTTCAGGCCATGAACTTGTCAAGCACCCCTCAGTTACCTACTGTTCAAATATCTTATCAAATATCTCCCTTAAAAAACCTGGTTCAACTCAAAGTATTTGAAATAGTCACATCTTGA
>JAUZTA010000006.1:16073492-16089666 GCA_034780835.1 Ctenochaetus striatus | reverse complement strand
AGCTGAACGCAGAGGCTGGACACACACACACACACACACACACACACACACACACACACACTCACACACACACACTCACACACGACCTCCTGGCCTTGAACTTTAAATCCTACAGTCTCAGTTGGCTGTTGTCTCCTTCGTTCTTCTTCTTCGCTCCTCCTCAGGTGGTTTGTTGCTCTTTGGTTTTTCGTGTCTTCTGGAATCACTGGGGCAGAAGTCAGGTGTTGTTCTTGTCTTTAATGGTTGTGCTGGTTATAATGGGATGAATCGTTTCTCTGTGAATCGTATTTGTTGTTACCTTTTGTCACGTGACCTCGTTGTTTTCACCTCTCGTCCAATGGCAGCAGACTTTTGAACCCTGACTGAAACCTCCAGATGTTCTCACAGGATAAAATCAGACCAAATGTTCCTCCCTCAGTTCCCATCGTCCCCACCTTCCTCTACAACATCGAGCATCCCAGTCCGGAGCCGCAGACGGCCGCGCCCTCCCTGCTCCCCCCGCCCAGCCGCGGTGCTCCGGTCCTGGACTCGCAGCCGCCTCCTCCCACCTTCCCTCCTCTGGTGTCCCTGTTCGACAACGCCACCTTCAGTCTGCAGGAGATCCGGACCCGACCGACCGACGGCGAGCCGACAGAGCCGACAGAGCCGACCGGCCCGGCCTCGGACCTGCAGGTCAACGGCACGGCTGACCCTGCGGTAGGTGGAGGATGAGTTTACCTGCTGTCACATGTCGGGGCCTCCAGGTGAGCTGACCGTCTCCTCTGTCGTGCAGGACGCTTCCTGTCTGCAGGACAGCTCGTTCCTGGAGGAAGAGAACGTCCGCGTTGGTCTGCTGTTCGCCTCCAAAGCTCTCATCCAGCTGCTGGTCAACCCCTTCGTGGGTCCGCTCACCAACAGGTACCTGGTGTGTGTGTGTGTGTGTGTGTGTGTGTGTGTGTGTCTTTTCTATAGCGACCACAAGAGGAGAAGTACCCAGTGGGTCCCTGGCTGCTCGCCCTCTTTGTTTTTGTTGTGTGTGGATCAGGTACGAACCTTTTACACTCACAGAATTAAGTATGAATTTGCTTGATGTTTTTGCCTTTGTTAAAAGCAAGCTAATATAGTGGTGGGTTATATTATTATGGTGGGATGATAATGAAACAAAAATGATGGTTTAGTTTGCTAACATGTAGTAAGGTATTGTAACTAAAGTGTAACATAATTATACTAATAAAGCAGTAGGCTAACATAGCTAATATGGTAGTTAGTCACACTAATATGGCAGTAAGCTAATATAGCTAATATGAGCGTTGATTTCACTATTGTGACAGAAGGGGAATATAGCTGCAGAAATGTAGTATGTGATTATTCTAATAATGACATTAAGTTAATATTGTAAGAATAAATGTGCGGAAAAATTACATTTAATTTGAAATACAATTTCAAGATACATTTGTGCAACAAAATAATGCAATCACAGTCAATCACATCAGTATTTTTTGTTTGTTTGTTTGTTGTTTTTTTATGAAAAGCAATCAAAAACAGAACTTACTCAAAAAGAAATGATCCGTTGCTCTCAGCCATATTTCAGATCATCCAGAGCATCCGTATGGGAATGTGATCCAGAAGGAGCCTCCAGACCCTCTCCCTGCAACCCCCCACCCCCCTCTGCACAGCCCTAACCCATCCAGTGGCCCAGAGACTGACGCCAAAGCTTTGGATCCAGCAGACCTCAGAGAGAGAAGCCTCCCCGACCACCTCTTCCACCAGCCCCCTCCTCGGGACTCGTCCCCGCTCTCAATCAGCGTTTACAGTGTTGCAGTCTGTGGTACTGACAGCTTTTCTATGGACAGTCTAAAACCACGCCGGCTGGAGGACATGTTTGTGTCATTGCTCACCTTGCACCTTTGTGTGTGTGTGTGTGTGTGTGTACGCGTATGAAAGTGTGACTGTTCATGTGTGTGTGCAGCCAGTGATTCCTCCTGAAAATGTGCCATACCTGTCTTAGTATTTGTGTTTCGTGAGAAGAGTCTTTTTCAAATAAATGTTGAGAATTTAAGATGAGGCCAGTTTTACCTCTGCTTTTGTAGACTCTGTGTTTATCAGTGCATGCACACACACACTCACTCTCATGCTCACACTGTATTGTTGAGGTTTGATTGTGGTAGATGAGCAGAGCTTTGTCAGAGGGTTTCAGGTCTAAATAATGAACCTAGATCAAACGGGTGACATTTTAACCTCACCTGGGAAGAAATGATGAAAAATGTTTAAAATATCCTTAAGTAATGCGATCACTGTCACCCATGACAAAAAATTTGTCATTTCTTCACACCAACAACATGCTTGTTTACATCCAAAAGACTAAGCAGCCATGAGGAAGAACAAGACAGATGGTGACCAGGTGGTTATTCTTCTTTAAGCATGTTTATTGAAAGTTGTGAAGTGCAGCTGTCAAGTGCAATTGTGTTAAGTATGTTACAATATCTCATCCGGTTTTCTGCAGAAACATGCACAGAACATGAGCATACAACTGATACACAGAATGAAAAAAGAAAAAAGAAAAAAACACTTCCAGAGTTTGTATTTTTTTTTTAAATGTTGAGTTTTCAGATATTGTTCATCCAGGAGTACGTCACTGTCAAAATTTTTTTTTTAAAAAATCATAAAGGTGCAATACTCAAGAAAGAAAAAGAGTCAAGTGAAAATGGTTTTACAGTAAGAGTTATTGTTGCAGTAAGGGATATGGACAACATTGTTGGCTGTGTGTTGTCAGTTAAATAACCTAAACTCCTGTCCATCCACGGTCTTGAAAATACAGCATTAAAAATAGACGACACAGATTGGGCAGCCCGATTCTCGCTCACTCGCTTCAATCTGTGTGACCAAGATAGCATCTGTTGTTTTTCCTCCTCCTCACTATTTTACATTGTACTTACACTATACAGAAATATACATCATCTTCTGCCCTTCAACCTTTTTTACGAAAAGAGAAAATGCAGCTTAGCCCAGTGCCTCAACCCTGTCGAATAAGGTTTAAATTACATGCCACTGCAGGGTTGAGAAAACAGCAATGATGAGCTTCGTCAAGGGCAAAATGAGGAGCTTGAAAGTAAAATACTGAAATAGAATATCACCGTCTCCATAAGAAACCGCATTTTTGTTCATCCCACGAAACCCACGGTTGAAGTAACGTCATCAGTTCTGCCAAGTGTTGTTCAAAATACCCTCCCGCCCCCTCCCCTGACTCCCCCATTCCAGATGGGGACTTTGTCATGATAATAATTGCTCACATTCTTCATTTGTCACTCTGAGAAGGCTTTTTTTTTCTCTCCTTCTCTGAAATCTCCCAACTTGTAACTTTAGGATCTAGCCTTTTGAGAGAACCATGATTATTTACATCATTCAGCAAAAAAAGGTAACAACCAATACAATCCTCCACCTCTTACTCTTTCATCACCATCATCAGTAAAATCGACATCACTTAAAATCCAGACACAGGCACAGTGATTTTTTTCTTTATCTATAGTTAAGTATATTGTCGCCACTGATAAGCTGTTGTGTTTCTTCTTGGTAAGACATTCTAGTTGATATGTCCTAGGGTTATTTGGCAAATGTTCAATGATTTAATCCTCCTCTGAAATCAACTCCCCATACATCATCTCAAGATTGTCAACCCCCCCCCCTCCACTGTGCTGTAAAGCACTGCACTGCTCGTCCCATCAGCTGCATCCTTCTGAGAGATAAATATGTGCAAATTCTTGTCTTGACAGCATAACCTCCTGCTGTAGAAGGCAAGGTTTAGCTCTGCTGCTGTAGCAGATCTCAAAAAAAAGTCAGTCAGTCAGTCAGTCTGTCTGTGCAGACCAAGCTACGCAGAGGGACCAGAGCTATGCGAGGTGGGCTGGACGAGGGTGGCGCTGCTTGGGGGTCCCGGTGTGGCAGCTGTTGGAGGTGCAGGTGGGGAGCCGGTCTGAACCTGGGCCTGGAACTGGGCCATCTGCTCAGGGCTGGCCAGTGTCTTCAACAGGGTGTTTTCCTGCTCCAGCTGGGAGTTACGCTCGATCAGCTCCTTGATCTGCTCCTTTAGGACCTCCACCTCTTCACGCACAGCGTACATCAGGTGACTTTTCACTAGGTCCTGAGACAGATAGAGATATGGGTTTATGAGTGGAAAAATAAATTACAAGAAAAGGAGGTCAGGCACTAGGTCAAAGGTTTTTTCAGCCATATCTAGCCTGACCCAGTTTTAATGTCTGATTTGTCATGATGCCAAACACTTAATTACATATGAGAAATTATTATAATGTGATTTGCAAAAAATGCTGAAAAATTTCTTAAAGCCCATGTAGAGTTTGGCCCAAACACTCATGTGACAATAAAGTACACATAAAATACTGTTCAACAAATATGGAGAATATGAGTTACAATGTACTTTGACCTTATCTTAAAGGCATTTAAGATAATTTTACAAACAATGCCAGTCAAGGAATTCGAAGTGATACAGGAGTTATTGTCCTCAAAATGGGATGTCCCACCTGGCACTGCAGCACTAAACGGTTCATTTCTTTTTTTTAATTATGATTGAAAGAATGCTCTTTAAGCCAGTTCAGACAAGTGCTACTCACTAAAAATGTTGAAAAAATTAAACACAAGTTGTGTCTGTTAGGCAATAACTGGTGGTGTCATACAGCAGAGAAAAGGCTATTAAAATACAGACAAATGTATTGTTTTGAAATGTCAATATAGTCACCTGAGGACACATGTAGAAATCAATGTGTGATTGAAATGTCTATTGGGGCATACAGCCTTACAGAATAAAACTAAATTGCACAAAATAACTCTTATCTAAAATTTACAGCCTACATATGCACACTGGCATGAGGGATCCTTAGAAGCGATGCCATCTCAAAATCTATACGTTGATAATACAATAAACAGAAGACGGAGAGAAAACGTGAGATATAATCCCAGGGTGCCACATCATTAACCCTGCCCACACACAAGTGTGGACCAATCAGAGGCCGAGATATTTATAACCAGGCGTGTGAGCCTTTCAGTTTGCCTAGCAACAGGGCTGACAGAAGCGACAACAACAGAGTCAAAGTGAAAGGAAAAATAAAGAAAGCTCCGTTTTATTCTCTGGGATAAGGAAAAAAAAGGTCATATCTGAAGCCTGGTTTCACAACAGCACAACTGAGCCAACGAGCTCACTGCAGTGGTTTGACAAAATATTTTTAAAACAAGCTCGTGACCTTTTACGGTTGGTATAAAGGTACCAAATCTGTAGAAGACATCGAATTTAAGCCATCTACCATAACTTACACAGTATTTTGGTTGAATTTGCAAGGCTATGAAATAAAATGACCAACAATGTAAAAAAAAAAACCCCAGGTAACTTTAACTCTTATTTTACTCCGCAGTCCTTTGTGTGTTTTTTGACAAGCATTTAAAAAAACACTCACTGTCTCGCACATCATTTATACAATGATAAAACTACGCAGATAAAGAAAAATGATGCAACATACTACTTTATAACACTAAGTTACATGCTGTCGTATTATATGACTTATGGTAATTCGTCTACATCTTTTTAAGTGTGAAGAATTGAAAACTCACCATTGCTTGTTCAATTTTGTTGTCAATCGCAACAACGCTGGCTCCCGACGAACTGTAAAAAATAAAGAAAAGATGAATTAATAAAACATTTTTAACCAATCTGTGCTGTAATACAAAAAAAAAAAGGATCAATGCAGAGCTGAGGCCCACGGAGAACCAGCCCGTGTCCCTCTGTCTCCCTTTATAGAAATGTGGGACGTTACAGAAAGCCTCTGGAAATTTCTATAAAATCTACGGCGTGGTTTCACTGTGGGACAATTCCTCATGCCCCTCTCCCACAAAGCGTTTATATGGCGGTGAGGCCTCGGAGAGTACACTGTAGCATCCATCGCCTGAGCACCAACGTCATACCTCCATCACACAGCGGTGACATTATGGTGCAGGTGAAGGCAGCTCAGCCCTGAACACAGCACAGGACGGAGCTGCCACGGAATTTTAAAACACAGTAACGTTATTTACCCATTGTCGAGTTTGACGTGCGAGCTCTCTGCGCTCAGTAACGACGACAGAAACGATATGGAGAAACTTCTTAGCTGGCAGACGCCTAGATCCATAGCCACGCTGTAGCACGGCGAATTCATGCTGGCCATGGCTTTTTTTTTCTTTATAGCCCGATCACAAACAGCACTGTATCCCTTCGCGACCTCCACGCGAGCAGCTCCGCGAGCCACATCCACACGCGCTCGTCTATATTCTGTCCGGTGAAGCTCACGCGCCGAGCGCAGCGGTACAGACACAATCCAAGGTCAGCTCATCTCGGCGCTACACAAAAATCTGCAGCTCGGGTCGAGCCCGCATAATTTATCCAGCCACAAACCGAGAGGCAGCGCCCCGATTGGTCGAGACGGAGCCTGTGTGAATAATTTATTCAGGAACGCCCCCACCTGCCGCTCAGCTGACACGGTTTTGCATAAAATATGCCATGAACGCGGAGGAGGTGGATGAAACCGGGGAAAACCGGATGGGAATGGGAAAAAAATAGCTGTAGTATTTAGAAAATAAGGGGAGGGCAAAATTTTGGACAGTTAAACACGGCGACATCACACATTCTTCATATCCTGTTCAAATGTGCCAGCTTTGGGCATTTTGAAGACAATGATTTGGCCTATTTTGGCCCTAGAGATGAAATCTTATTATATTTATAACAAAAAAGCAAGATGTTTTTTCAGCGCTGAGGATCACTCACAATACAATGAATCCCTCTGATAATACTTTGATCCTATCTTTATCACTGTAAAGTAATCTGTATTTTCTTCCATACAAATTATGCCTGGAGCCAACACTGCACACAATGAAAATGTCATACAATATACTTGTAAACACATTTCTGAAAATATTTTTGTCTTCCGCACGAGCTCCAGTAACAACACCACTGTATCCAGCAATCAGAGTGCTTTGGCTGTCCATGAGGTGCCATCATGTAAGGAACTAAGTTGCCCCCAAGTGGCCAAAGGCAGCATTTGAAAATTCTGGCCATACTAACACATCCCTGCAGAAGCCCTAAACAAATACATTTGATTTAAAAATAATATAGCCCTTTTAAGCACAAAGGGCAAAAACTAGATGTTTATGTTAAATGTGTAGCTGTAAAATGGGACTATTGGGAGTTATGTACTGATCAGTGAAAAGGCTGACATATTTTAAAACCTTGTGTGCACAGCAGACAACAGTCCTGCTGATGCGTGAATCCCAATTGGTCTACTTATGTCAATAAAAAATTATTGAGTTTTTTTTTAATCAAATCCTATTAACTACCTTGATTTTTTTATCACACCATTTGTCATGTGCAATGTCATCTTTCATGCATACTACAGTTAGATGTGGGTTTAACTAATGTAAAATAGTAAGAAGGCATTTTTGGCAGAACAAAACATCAGAACCATCAAACTCCCACTTGTAAAATATGGTGTAACAGGCACATTTTCAAATAATCTATCTTGGAGACATGACTGCACTGTCACTATCTTGATGAAAATATTTCTTTTTTGGTTTTAAACCCTCTTGTGGGTCTACAGGCAGTTTATTGACGACACCTTTTGCCAGCTACAAGATGACCCATTTTACTGTGAGACTGCAATTCGGTCAAGTGTCTTTAAGACGATGGATGACATGGGGAGATCAATGAGGTCAATCCATGGTCTTACACAATACTACCACACACCCAACACCGCCTTCACAACACTTTACAGAGGGGAGTATCTTGGTCACACAGACACACCTAAAACAACTTTTCCACACAAAAATTCCCACCAAACAAGAGACAAACTTACACAACCCCAAAACACTCTAAAAGGCCACTATTGCAAATTCCTTGTCCTCCCAAAACCCTCAAAATCATGTGTACACACTCTTGACATTCTTGCTTCCGATCACACACACCCACCCAAATACAAAAACAAAAAACACAGAAATCCTGCTTTTATCTCTTTTCTCACACAATTATAAATTGCCTATTGAATTTAGAAATTTAGAGTTCTAGTAAATTTTGAAACATTGACTGCAAGCCACAAAATGTTAAGCTTATTTAAAAAAATAACATCATGTTAAGCATGAAGCAAATAGGAAGGCAAAGGTGAATCGCAAGTATTGCAAGATCTAAACAAAATACTGCAGGTCATCTAAGAACTGTATCTAACTCGATATTAGCACTTGAGACAAGTCAAGGCCTTTAAAGACTAGAAGCCGTATGGGAAATTAAAAACTTCCAGACTTGTTTGTTGTAGTAAGAGAGGGGAAGATGGTATGTCAGTGATATCAGGAGACATATTTAAATGCAGAAAACACAGCGTGCAGTTTCAGTACCTTCAGAATGATTTTACAGTCAGTAGTTAGCTTTAAAATGGGGACCTGGGCTAATTTGGGTATCACAGCACAGTCCTGGCCTCTTAACACCAGTACCTTGAACAGAGGATCAAACGCGGCCTGAGTTCTTGTACTGATGTCAGCTTCTGTTCATGTCTGATCCCTGTGAAACATTTTAACAAGAAGCCATATAAGAGGCTTTAAGCCACACTTATCTCTTCCGGTCTGTTCTTTGACTGCAAGACGGTTTAACCAATTATCCAGACCCAAATAGCCAGTGCAACTGGAGCTCTTGAGGAATAAAACCAACGTCTAATGTGGTTGAACTCTTAAAACATACACCAGCATGCACAGGTTGGTAGGAGCTTGACTTGATTCATTCAGCAGTTAACCAAAAAAAAAAAAAGCTTTATGATGCTCAAGAAAATGTAAATTGAAAAGTCACTGGTCGAGATCAAGTTTTTCATGCCTTAAAGAACAAATCCAGAGTTTCACCATTTGATGAAACCAGGCAACAACTGGATCAAAGCTGTTGCTGTTTGAGGTGTGTTAACATTAGTGTATTTTTTTCAATTTCTACAAGATATAGACACTAAAGTTGATTTTTTCTTTTGTAAACATAAATGTGATCTAACTCCTACTGCAACATCACTATGTCTAGTTTCAACAAGTGGGTTAAACCTTTTGTGCTTTCCCTATGAACCTCCATGGAGATACTAGCATACCAATTACACTGCTATGAGTGTATGAACTTGAAAGTTTACAAAATGCCAAGGGGTTTTTAACTATAATGGTGCTTTGCTGCAAAATAACACTATTTATCTGACCTACTGAAGCAACTAAAGAGTGAAATGAACCAGAACTACATACAGTATCGTGCTTGAGGTCTAACTGATGTTTTACCATCAGCATTATTCAAACACTGCTAAGTTGTGTTGAGGATTTCAAATTTGTATGAGGACACACATTTCCTAAAACTAAATATGCAATACATTTGTAATAAATTCTGATTTTAGAGTTATAATTTTTAAAAATATGTATAAAACACAAAACTGTTTGAATTTTCTGCGATATAAAATTGGAAATTCTGTTGCAGAGAATATTGTTAAAGATTACTTTAAAATATAAAACTTGTATACACAAAAACTATGTATCTAATACCAATATTAGAAATACTTTCTAAGATAATGCTGTCACTAACCAATAACCATCAATAAAACACACCCAAAAAAAAAAAATATTTTACAGGATTTAATGTAAGGTTCAGTTGCATTAGACTGTATAGGTGTACCTAACAAACTCAAAATATGTGCCAACTAATGGAAACCTAAGAATTTTCTGTTTTTAGTGGGACATTTTTTTTAAAATACAGAATGAGTGCTGTAATGTCAGAATCATTCAGAGTATGGACACAAATTTAGAGACAAAAAAAAGAAAACCACTGGATGACTTACTTATGGATATTTGAGGATATTGGTAAGTGGTACAAACTGATACTACAAATATATGTCATCTCTGTGTCACTACTGTTAACTGTACATGAACACATCAAATGCACAGTGGGCTTGTTTATAATATCTGCCTTAAGTACCCCTAAGTGATAATACTGCCCCTGAAGCCATGAATGACTGAGTGGAAGGAACAATATAGCCATGCAGCCCTTTGTATGCTGCTATTGTAGTGATCGACCAAAGTAGCGCTACACTGTACTGACCCCCTGGGGATTCCCTGTTTTGATTTTACCTTTTGAGATGCTGCTCCAGCTCCCAGAACAAAAGCTTCATTGCCATCTCGTCATGGCCTGGCACTCGTACTCCCCGTGCTCTCATGGAGCCGTCCGTCAGCAGGATCATATACGCTCCAAAGTAACAGAGCAGTGCGTCCTGAGCTTCTTTGTTTAGTGTTTTCTGACGCTCACGCTTTCCTCCTTAAATTTGGTGAGCAGATCTGGCTCGGGCCCTATGGATGCACTGGTGAGAGCAGCTGCATGGGGAATCAAAGGCAGCATGCCAAGTTATGATGACTATGTTTTTGCTTTCTCCTCATTTTTCCTCTGTCGATGTCATCCATTTGTGTTTGAATGGCTGACTAGTGAGTGAATTACTGAGTACAGACAGTAGCTGGGTGGGTGGTGACGTGTGATCATGTGATGCCGGGAGTTACATAAACCATCAACAGAGATTAGCATGTGGCCCAGTGATTTCCTCGCTCCTATAGCCCTATGCCCTCTATAGCCTGAGACACAGATATACAAAAAAACTTAGAGCCCTACATTTTTTTCAGCATCACCAAATCTCTGAACAGCCCTCAACCGTAAGAAATTCTGTGAATCAGTCTTTTCACAAACATACAATTTTGTGTCTAGTTTGGATAATGTAGTTTTTCAAGCACATAAACTCACAGGATGAATGTAGATGCGATGAGCACAAAACATGACCCATTCTGGCTGAGATGTAAAGGTGGGGCTGCAACTAAAGACAGTTTTGATTACTGGCTATTTGTCAATTATTTTCAAAATTAATCAAACATCCGAAAATATTTTTTTTTTAAAAAGTGCGAAAAAAGGTCATCACAGTTTCCAAGAGCCCAATGACAATTTAGTATGAGAGAACTTGACAGTACTGTTGGTTCCACAAGTAAGGGGTGACAGCGATTATCATTAAGATTACATATTTGTCTTGTCACATCAAAAGTTGTCAGAATCACTCAGAGGTCAAAGTTAACAAGCTTTTTGGTATTTTCCTCAAAACTCTGATGATCTTTAGTTAGCAAAATCAAAATGAGCTTGAGTTGGTTTTCCAAGCAGTCTCCTTGCGTGATAGACAAGAGACCCTGTGCTTCAGGGTCTTATCTTGTCATTTCTCATTGAAAGGTTGCCTTAAGATGGCTTAGGGCCTCTGCAGACTGAAAACACAACATGCACTCACAGAGCCTACGCTGGCTTAGGAGACGGCTGGCCAAGAAACAACAGGTAAAGGATGAGCACAATGCAGGGGATTTCACTTGTCCTAACAGACTCGATATGCTGGAGTGAATCAGTAAATCACATGACATTCTGGGCGGGTCATGGTGTCCTACAGTGGCCTGCTTACAGCACTTTAGTTTTCCAACTAAGTGACAGGTTTC
The DNA here is from genome assembly GCA_034780835.1 of Ctenochaetus striatus. Classification (NCBI taxonomy): domain Eukaryota; kingdom Metazoa; phylum Chordata; class Actinopteri; order Acanthuriformes; family Acanthuridae; genus Ctenochaetus; species Ctenochaetus striatus. Next base: position 16,078,143 of record JAUZTA010000006.1, on the reverse strand, counting down.
AAACGCCATGAATCAAACGTATAAATTACAAGTTTCTAAAAGTTTAAGATACTCAGTATTTGCTATGTGTCAACAAACTGGCCTAACATATGTAACATTAGATAAATCAGGAGAGGCAAAACAGGACATGAAGTTCTAGTATCATGCTTGTTCTGATATCTGTAATGACCAGCTTTGATAGCTGATGTGGAATTTCAGTACAAGTTCAGTACAAGAAGCATATTATCTTAACACTACCCACAGTAAACTCACTCAATGAGAGTCTTTTCAGACTTAAACCTGACAAAAAAAGGAAATACTAACTAAAGGCATGAGTTCATGTATGCCCCCAAGAGCTTTGCTACAGGTTACCTATCTTCTGGATATCACACGCAATCACTTAATCACTTTAGGCTATTAGACATTTTTTGAAATTTTGTCATAATAAGCACACGACATCTAGAGTTATGGCCAGAAATGTGTTTTATGGGGTCACAGTGACCTTGACCTTTGACCTTCTTAATTCATAGAAATTCCCGCAAGGTCTTGTTAAGATGCATTCAAAACAATAGGACACACATAAGATCACTAACCTTACCATCACCTTAACGTTTGCATTTAGTTGAGGAAATTTCTCAAGCTGCTCTTGAGAAAGCAAAATCACAAGAATGGGACAGTCAGGTGGATGAACAACCTGAAAACATACTGCTTCTTGCCAGAGCTGTCACTCGAAAAACATAAAAAGCCAGCTTTGTAAAAAAACATTAATGTACTTCATCTGCCATTGCAAAAATCATACAATAATAAAATCTCACAAAAGACAAGCAATTTGACCAACGGAGGGCTGTCAGGTTCATCATCGAAAATGGCTTTTTTTCCACGTGGATGCATGGTAGCGCTGCTTTCCAAAGCTCTTCAACAGGATGACTAAAATTATAGGACTTCTTATTGACACTTCATTCAACTACTTCTATCCAGTATTTTTTCTTTTTATTATGATTAAAAAAAAGTGCTAGAAGTATTTTTTTTCTTTTTAGGTGAAGTTACTGATTTTTGGCAAAATGTGTCCCTACTCACAGGAAGAGAAACTGCCCTCACATCAGTTGGGTTTCAGGGAAAATGCAATCTGTAAAAGTTAATAAAAGGGGCCTGGCATGTCCCAGCGATGAAAAAAAGAGGCCTATTGAATTGTTGAATTGTAAAGGCTTTTGGCTGAGCTGTAGTTTGATAGTGGAAAGCACACACAGACTTTACCAGTAAGCTCTGGCATTGGTTTTCCATAGTCACACCCTGACTATGGAGAATGACAGAGAGCTACTGAGTGAGTCAGTCAGAGAGGTAGGGAGGAATGATGAGTAGCCATTTTGGCCTCCACACGTAAGAGAGACAGGTGCCATTGGAGCATTTGGGCTGACAGCAGCAAGTCCTTAGTCCTCACTCTATACTAAACTCACACACACATACACTAGGGGAGAGGCAGAGGGAAAGAAGGAGGGAGAGAGAGTCAGCCAGAGACACAAGAGCTAGAATGGCCTGGATCCACCGCCTCAGCATTTGTACAGTCTCCAAAAGTCATGAAAGGAAAGAGAACAGATGAAAAGACAAATAAATGTTTCTGTCCTGGTTTGACTATTTTTTCTTTTTCTTTTATTGCACTATGCTAAGACAGACAGAACATTCAATCTGATTCTCAAACCTGGTATTCAGATTGGCCTTTCCACCAAAATTTTTGTCAATTACTATATTTATGCAGTTAAGGAAGGCCAGCTTTTCTGCAATGTGCAGGTTATATTAAAATATACTGGTATATATAAAACTTTGTTGTGCCTTCTTCAATATACAGTTGAAACAGCACCTTGTAAGATCCATGATGGAAGAAATCAGGACCTCTCACATCACTACAGAGACATGGAAATTTCTGAAATCACATCCTTAAACAGGGCATAACATGCAGACACAAACACAGGTGTGGCCCAGAACATATTTGTAAATCACTTAAGACTTGATGCTATCTTGTAGTACAATGCTCAAATAACGTCTTTAGTACTTATTAAGACACCTCAGTGCCCAATGCAGAAAAAGTCCTCTCACACACACACACACATATACACACAGACACATGCATGCACACAAAAGATCCAGGTTATATAAGTGTGTGATCAACAGCTTTGAGTAATGTGGAGTGAAACCTGGCATTAAAAGGATTAGGAGTCAAAGAACACACACCCCTTCAGTCCAGACAGGAGGACAGAAATGACGCTAACCACAGCAATACAGATGCCGCTATGCTACCTTTGAGTCCCAAGGAGCACATGCACACTTGCACACAAAGAGATATAGGAGCACAGTCAACATATTTTATTAACACAAAGTCAAGAAACAATCGTGAGTGTATGTGTCTGTGTGTGCATGCATGTACTCAGGTGCACACATCCGTGCAATAGCACATACCACCAAAATCATGTATTGGCCAATGCCTTCTAGACAGAAAGGATTTTGGGTAGTTCATCTGATTTTGTCTGTGAGCCATCCGGCATGCTTCGAAGTCAAACAGCAGTCAACAGACTGAGTGAGATCAAACTCCTTATTTCTGCAGGTTTCTTCACATACATTGCGCTCTATAAATTTTGGGTTAGCAAATAGCTATTTTTAAGAGAAAATGTGGGAAAAATATTGGCACTGTAGAGCCCTGAGATGAGGAGAGAAGTCACACTATGAAATGTCATGTTAAATGTAGTGATAAATATCATTTTTAAAAAAATGTTAATATAGAATCAATAATTGAATGTAGCTAAATTTTTAAATAGCCAGAACGGTCGAATTAAGACCTGTCTTGATGTAACATTATATGCAATACCAATAAATGCAATTTGATCATGAACTTAACTGTATGTAGGAGTGATTGCACATCCAACTCCAGTATTTCTGCAACAAACATTTTGTAGTGGTGGGTCAATGCTTTAAAAACTATTACTGCCACTGCTTTAGACATCCCAGCTTCGGAATGCAACCATTTAGTAGTATTTTATGACCATTTTTGGAGATAGTGCGACTAAGTTTATCTCTTCACCTCTTCTTTCTTGGAGGAGGAAGGCTTACTCACACTGATGTCTGGATCATAAAGTTTTACAACACACCCTTGCTACACAGCCTCCGCCTTGTAGCTTAGAGAATGATATAATTGTGTTTGTGCTGGGCGGTGGGAGGCTGTTTTTCTCTTAACACTTCATGGAACTACAAGACCGAATGAGTCATCTTCGGTCTTGTGGTCCCTCACGCCTCCCTCACACCATCGTCTACATCCCAACAAATGTCCCCTCAGCACAGTCAGCATGTGTCTCAGCCAAATCAATACAAAGCAGTGGGATGATGCACTGGCAACGTAAACGTTTGTATTTGGCTGACAAGATTAACAGAATCAGCGGAAGTGCTTCTATTTGTGAGCTTATGAGATATACTTTTACCATAGTCTCCCTTGACTAGTCCAATTAAATACTGACACACAGCGTTAGTCATCTAATTACTGGGTGACAATTTTAGATCAGTCCTTTTTTGAGCATGTGCGCCTATTTCCAAGTCTTGAAGCAGCACCAAGCTCACTTTTCATGTGAAGTTAGTAAAAAAGACCTGATCCTAAGAGTGCCTACGCAAACATTGATGTCAAGTTCAACAACTTTACAAGTCTTCCTACACCATTATTTCTGGTCTATTATCAGAGAAAAGCTGTCAAAGGTAAAAAGTACGGCTGCTGCTACAGTTCAACTAATGTAAAAAAATAAGGGGACTACAAAGAAGATTTTTTTTAAATATGTAATAAATGAAATAACTGAGTAAAGATATTCAAATATATTACTATGAAGTGATTAAATATACCAAGTTTCCTGTATCCTTCCTTAACTTCCTGAGAATTTCTTTTCTGTTTTTTGACCTTGTCTGCCAGTTAACACACCTTTAAAAATACCCCCGACTCATCACTCAGTTTTCTCTTCTCCATCCAAAACTAGGCTGAGTCCCTGTAGGATCAGTTTGTAAAAGGATTGATTGGTCATTGACCGGCCAGGAAATTGAAGGAAAATGCAACCAGCCATCTAAATTTTTAAGGGGGGGTTGTTGTAATGTCTTTTATAGATTAAAAAGGTAACAAAAATTGATTAGTGAAAAGAATCATGGCTATATTACTTTGGACTACAAGGAATCATAATACTTTTCTGTTTTCTTTGCCTTTTAAACCAGTTGCAGTAACAGGTCAGTGACAGTTCACCAAATCAATAACTTGAACCAGTTTTGCTACAAGCCCTGACCAATTCCCTGACTTCTAATGTGTGTGTTTGTGTGTGTGCGCACACATGTGCACATTCATGCAAGATTACAAGTGAAAAGAAGGACAGAGCAGTGAGTGGATTAACTAATGATGACTCCACCGTCAGGACCTAAATCTCTGACGACAGCAGAGCTATCATAGGAACAGCTTAACTACAGAAAAACAAACTGTTTTTTCCTGCACAGCTTTACAGTCAGCCAAACCAACATGGACAGCCTCACTTTCATCATGCCACTTTTACCGAGATGATCCTTCTCTGGCATATCTTTTCTTATATTCAGTATAATTGAATTTCCTGTCTATGTGTCACTGCATGTAAATACAGAGACCAGGAAGAGATCATATGCAAAC
>JAUZTA010000006.1:16020906-16037478 GCA_034780835.1 Ctenochaetus striatus | reverse complement strand
ATTTAAATGAGGAGGGGTGGGTGTTTGGGGGTTTGGAAGGAGCTAAAAGGCAGCTGGTGGAGGTTGGTTGTTAGAAAAAAAAAAAGTGGGAACTTCTTTCATCCGTGTTAAGGCTGTTGGTGGGTGACACCTTCAGACTTGGTTGCTGGCTCGTTCACAATGTGACAAGGTCAGGTTGTGTTAGCTGGCTCTCCTGAAGGCAAATATTCTTCTTTTTTTTTCTCTTCATTCTGGTTTCTTTTCAGGCAACACCACACAGATGAAACAGCTCATATAAATCCTGTGTAAGGCCCTTTGTTTCTGCTCAACTACAGCTTTCTTCCAACTGTCACAGGGGAATGGATTGATTGCATATTATCTTTGATTCCCTGGCTCTCTTGTCATTTTGAAGTCAGAAATCAAAAACCGAGATGGTACACAACAATGACAGTGATCCACTTTGACCTATCAAAAGCTTCAAAAGCCATCTCTGAAGCAGCCCAGTGCCACACACACTCAGTCATCCAGTTGACCCAGTTCTCCTACGCTCTGGTGGCAAACACGGTGACGGTATAATTCATTCTCGGACTGAAATCCTTTCTTGATCGATGGAGCCATCAGCAGTCAAGTTCACTGTTGCAACCTCTGCTCCCGTCGTCTGTAATGTTGCTGGTGTGTCCTGTGCTAATTGGCACTTTTCACTTCATAAATCACCAAAAAATCTCTAAGCAGCCCCATTCTCTGCGGTTTAACAAGCTGCATTCAGAATGACCCGAAACCTTCTCATTAGAGAGAACAGACGGTATCCCTCTCTACTTATCTGTAAACTGTTTGACTTAAGACATTGGAAAAGGTAGCTTTAAGGCCCTGGGCCATCAAAATTGCAGCATTTTTCATTGTCAGTTCCCATGCTGCTTCCCTTTTGTCAGCCGGCTCAGAGATCAGGTTTCCTACCTGATCACACTCACAAACAGAGAATAAATGAGGTTATCTGATGTTAGGCAATGAAAACAAATCACTGCCCAAGTAGCAAAGAACATAAAGGGGTTAATTTATGTTATATTGATGCAGCGCACGGACATAATTCATTAAGTCAACATCATTGACGTCCTCTCAGTCCTTGAATGCAAATGAGGAGAGGCGCAGCACTGATGGGCTACATAGAGCCTTTAGAACCAATAAGCCAATGCATGAGTGACCCCATTTTTAACTCTGACACTGGTACATCATTTCGAACTCCTAATGGAAAAAAAACATCAATGTCATATGAAAAGCCTGACACCATCATAAAACTGTAATAGCTTACTTTTTTTAATTAAATTTGCATTCTGTGAAGGACCTCAGCTCTGCAAATGATCATTTCATTTGAGCTGTAGTTCGTCTTTTAATTACCATCTTCCTAGAATGACTTGAGACAATTTGCCCGAAGGGGACTTCTGAGTGTTAGAGTGGCCTAAGCATTATTTCATTAGTTGTGATAATAATTCTTTAGTCATTGAAATTTATGGATGCCAAGTCTCTACACAGCAGGGTAGAATTAGAGGGGGTGGAGGCTCTCGCTGGTGGTGGTGGTGGTGGAGGTGGGGTGGTTGCGACACGTTCCTTTTCATAGTAAATAATAAGCTCATTAAATGGCTGAAATGTTTTTAAAAGCTATTATCTGCCCCGTTTCACTTTAATTAGCCCAACTGTCTCCGAGACCTGCATGCGCAGCTTACACAAGATTTACTTTTTTGTCAGACAACAATAGAAAGTTGAGTGAAACTAATCCAACATAATGGTAATGCCAGTGGTTTGACAGGTGAAATAAACTGGGGAATTAGTCATCCTGGAGGAAATGTTTAGAGGCTGAGAGATGCGACGGTTTGTGTCTGTGACAAACAGGGTTCTTGTGAGATTAGATGCAAATGTGTTTGTCATTACAACAGAATACTAAGAGGCAAAAATGTAAAACACAAACTGTGCACAACCTTGATTTTGTGAGAGAAAAAAAAATATTTTACAAAAATATCCAGTACATACAGTTTTGACATTCAATAACTGTGTGTAATAATAATGTACAAATACTTTCAATTAATATTTCAGCAGCAACCTAGAAGTCAGTCTGCAGTTGAAGTCTAGAGAACACCTCACAGGCAGTACATGAGGTGGCCTTACAGCTGTGAGCTGAACATAATTAAGTTGAGCCTTGGACTTTTCATTTGGGTAATTTGTCCAGTTGGAGAAAAAAGTAGCAAATGCTGATTGGTTCTTTTGCTTCTTACCAGGACTCAAGAACAGTTCTTCTAATGACAGCACCGCAGGGGTATCATAAAATATTAAATTCATATTAACAATTAGGAGAGAGGAGGCCAAGTCTTTACAGGTACAGAACAGACCAGTGAGCTTCAGTAAAAATGTGTATAATACTCTTTATTTTGCCATTTAACATTGGAGAAGAGCACTATAATTTTTTTCAGCGGATTAAGAGAATCTGTTGTGTGGTTCATGAGGTTGGAGAAGACATTGTTGATGGAAACAAAGTCAGAACAGGCTGAAAAAACTGCCAATGCTGGCAAAGTTCAGTTGGTCCTTTGTCATGCTGTAAAACAGTCTTTTTCAAGACATCAGAGTGATTACTTTCTCATACAACACGATGCTGCACAACAAGAGGAATGTTCCAGTGCCTCATGTTACAAATATCAACAATATGTCCTACACAGAAAACTGAATTTACAAAAAAAAAATGATACAAGAAAAAAAGTAAGAAAAAAAGGTTTATGTACAGAAAGATCTATACACACAAGAAACGGTTCTGTTGTGCATTACTGAAGTTTGCTTCTGAAAGGATGTAACCAGCAACAAGCCAGTCAGGATAAATGGTCAAAATCGTTGCATTAAACATGTGCCCTTTCTTTTCCAGTGCTGTTGATTGTATTAATGTCATAGGTGAGACTTTTTTTGGTATGAAGTAAAAAAAAATAATAGAGGGAGCCACTGGTCACTCAATTTGTATGCACTACAATTACAATAGTAAAATAAATATAAAACTTTATGTCATATATGATAGATTAGAATCAAGTACAAATTAGAGTACAGGCTGTCTAACAGTCTTATGGGACAGACACAACTCTATGTTCAGAGTAAAGTGCACAGTCTAAAAACAATCATTTGTCTTTTGTACCCTTGATGGAAGAAGGACTTCCATGCAAGGGACAGTGATGCTGTGGTTACTACTTTGGGCAGCTTAAGTGGATTATATGTTTTAGTCTGCATTCTCACTGTTGACATTTGACTTCAAATGTGGTTTAAAATTTGGCAATTTTGGGCCACGTTCTATATTATTACTGTAATGGATGTCAGACTTCAGTCAGCACCAAGGCACTAACACTATATTACTGAGTGTTGACCAAACAGTATTTACTGAGGTTAGAGTTTGGCTTTCCACTAAATACTGGAGACCGACTGTGACACTGTCCTTTATTTGAACAGTTTGTCTATTTGTTATTGTAATGACGGCAAGTTTACATTTGCAAACCAATATTTAATGAAAAAGTATAGCCAAGGATAAGCTAGTGTCATTAATTTTAGTATTTTAAAAACCCAAGTAGAGCCCAGGTGAAACATTTTCCGATTAACAGTTTTATTTATTTATTTTATTTTATTTATTGATTGATTTTAAAGAGGGAACAGCACATATTAATGAACATTTTTACAAATGTAAATATGCCAGATTATAGCCTTGGGCTAATTTCCATCTGCAGACCCCCTGGCAGGTTGATGGTAAGGTATACATACAAGACACTATGCAGACTATATACAGTAGGACAAACCCAAGGACAGTAGACAAGTATAAAAAGAAACAGAAACATACAGTTGTGTTTTGAATTGAGATAATCACTTTTTTAATTTTTGAGGCATTTTATGGCAAAATTCAAGAAAGTATCATTGTTATAATTCCCTGATTTTGACATACCAAGGTGGAGCTAATCAGCTAAACCACATGACTGACGTGAGGTCTAAAACCACAAACTGAAAATTCAAATTATATCAGTTTTTGAGCAACACCAGCAGCTTGGAATTATGTTTAAGTCCTTGACTTTTTGAATTGTACCATCTTTAATACCCTATGATCTAAAACCTCTGCTGATAGGACACCCCTAAAAACTAGGGTTTTTAAAAAAATAATAATCATACGTGACTCGCAGTTTATAATAAGTGACTTAAACCATTTTATAACCAAACAAAGCTTCACGCATTTATTTCCACTGAAAACCCCCAAAATTGCCTTGACTAGCTTTGTCTATGTCTGTTTTCAGGAAAATATGTAATCCAGCAAGCCACATGGTGTCCAATCCTCATAATCCGAACATTTCAGACTCTATAATTTATTCCAACACCTTGCTTTTACAAGTATTCAATGAGCCAACAATAGCGAGAGGTTGCTAATGGTGACCGTCAGTGATTGATACGTACACAAATGGTGTCTGACACAGCTTTTGTACTGTAAGGCTGCTAGCTAAATGTTCCTCCATTATTTCCCCCTCTCGTTGTTCTGCTTTGTTCTGGCAAGGACCAGGTATTGATTAAGAGGTTGCTAAGCAACAGGCTTAGTTGCTACAGAAGCATGCAGGGGAGAACAGAAAGCCAGATGTAATGTACTGCTCTGCTGGCAGTAAGACTTTTCTTCAGCTGTCTGTGTGTGAAGCTTCTCACTAAAACTTTGCATTACTTGAGTCCATTGCAGTAACTCAAAACCACATTATCCGCATTATAATAACCACATTATTATTTCTGGATGTGACTTTATAAGGTGTTTAACTATGAATATCTACTTTCATATTTTAGTTTTAGAAGGAAACAAGTAGTACAAAACGTGTTGGAACACATCCCAGCTCTGCACAGAGCTTTGGGCTCATTAAATTTGACGCTATGGTGCTTGTATGACAAGTGACATAATGACAAACAATGGGGAAAACTTTTTTCAGGGGGACAATTAGGTGTGTGTGTGTGTGAGTGTGTTTGTGTGTGTGTGTGTGCGTGCGTGTGTGTGTGTGTGTGTGCATGCGTGTGTGAATAATGTACAAGATGTGCAGCTTTCACTGGCACAAATCTAAAAATGTCCAGTTTTCTTCCATTTTATTAGAGATGTTGAAGACAATCCAATAATTCAAAATCCTCCTGGAGCAAAATTGTTTCCACTGTTTCTTGCTCCTCACAGCCAATGCAGAGTGTTGCTGAGGCAGTTGAAAAAGATGCCTGGACCATCTTCTCATCCAGCTGTTAGACAGAGTCACAGATGGAAATCGGAGCGCTCTGCCTTGGGGCCGTGAAGCGCTGAAAGAGTGTCTTTGAGAAGACAGCACGGGGCGAAGAGGGACTGGGATGTGGTGAAGCTCACTTAAAAACCTTTACTATTCTGCTTACGCAGGACTTTGTGTGGTTTGATGAAAGTGCGGGTGACATATTAAAGCAACCCCTTAAGTGCTAAGCTTTGATTTCAAATCGTGTGAAACAACCAGAAATTTTAAACTCTAGGAGAAAATGCTGAATTTGTAAGGCATCATTACTTACAGTATTAATTGTCTATTATTATTTGAGAAAATTTTTTTTTAGTGCCTTAAAACTTACCAGTGTACGTTTTTTTTATTTAAATCATAATAGCCTTCCAAGATTTACGAAGTTTGGTTAAAATTTTCGCTACATATGGATTAACCTCAGTTAGTAACAAAAAAAACTTCTTGATCCATTGGCTTCTCATTTGACAACTTAATATTTAAGATGCATTTCTGTCACACAGCCACCACCAACTTTCTCAGGCCCATCGATAAATACTCAGCTGTTACTCCAACTTGGAAACAGACACTCACAAGAACACACCCATCGGATAGGGGTTTAGATGTTAGACGTCTGCAATCAGGCTAAATACAAGAAGTAGGAAGTCAGTATTGTTTGCAGTTTTTTTGAAAGGAATCCACCTCTGTGAGAAATTCCTGTTGTGTAGTAACATCATGTGCAAAACCATTAGAACTGGGCACGCTGTCGGATCCTGGGCAGACTGTCGTAGGTGTTTTATTGAAGGAGGGTGGCTGGCTTAGCTTTGTTGGCTCATTTTAAAAGTGTGGCTCATGAATTACTGAGGGTTTAAAGAGCAATATCTCTTGACTGGATAACTCTTGAAAAGCATAACTTTGTACTCAGACACATTAACAACACACACTCAGGACTATATCTGACTTCATTCACAGGGACTTAGTAGTCTCGCAGTATAAACTGTTGGAATTCATCTCCAGCTTTTAACAGTTTCACTTGCTGTACTGGAAGTTATGGGCTGGTAGCTGTACAGTTGGGCTCCACGGGAGACATCGAGGAGCAGTTTGGTGTTTTGTTAGTAGAGTTGAGACAGTGTTCTGCCTATGGTTATCCAGTGGGAGATTTAAGAGTTTCTGCAGTCGGAAAGCTCAAACCTTTAGGGAACACTCACTGTCAGCACTGGTCGAAGCTGTCAACTCTCTCCTGTTGTACTGCTCTCACAAAACCACCAGAAAAATGGATAAAATGCTACCCTTACAATATCAGCACAATAGGTTATTGTTTAAATGTACTTTCTCACCACTCTGACATTTGTTTTGTTGTTGTTTGTTATCAGTAGAAATTTAGCTGATTATCATAGTTGTCTTTAAATTGGATGAGCAAATAATATATTTCTGATCTCAAGGTATAAACTTACCTCAGTGCATTTAAAATTTGCTTATTTCAGCTCATAAAAGTATAAATAAGTGGATCAGAAATGTTTTTTGCACCCCACAAGTTCCTCCAAAATGCAAATCTCACATTTGTCATTCCCTGTAGTCACAGCAAAGCATGGGGCTGAATCACCGTGACTCAAGGCCTGTTATTCTTCTCCGAGATGCATGCTCATTGTTGCCCAAGGTGAAAATAGGAGCGTGAGCCAGCGATTGTTTGGCTTAGGAAATATCATCTGTGTTCTTTTTTTTTTTTTTTTTCTTCTCGAAAATGATGGTCTGTCAAACCCCTGCTGTGTTCCTACACCAGACACGTGACACTAAGAATAATGATAGAGAGTGAAAACGTGATGCTTTGTTCCCAGTAAACACGCAAGGTGAGTCTTTGTCAGTAGGTTGATCAAAGACAACAAAGGTAAAAGTGAAGCACATTGTGAAAACCGTGGAAGAAGTTAAGTCTTTGTCATATTTTCTATTGTGTTACATATGGAAAGTGTTGAGGTGTTTGTCTCCATCCTGACTCCTGCTGTTTTGTCTCCAAGAGCCCACTATTATAATGTGAATGTCATGCATTTTAACAGTAAATACATTAGATTGCACAATTATTTTCTCCCAAATTATAGTACTTTTTTTGCCATCAAGTGTATTTAAATTACTCTGGGTCCTTTTAGACTTAAAAACAAGGCAAGATTTAGTAAACGTAATCATGAAAGACATGTAGGCCATGATCAAATGCTATGATTATGCACTTTCTTGTAATTTTATCTGAAAATTGCTAATAGTTATTTCACAAGGCAACTGTGGCATTACAGCTGACATTTCAGCACTTAGTTTTTTTTTGTGTCAGACAGAGCTGAAGAGCTTTTTCTGGATCTTTTATTTCCCTCCCATCACCACTGCATTTTAAATGAGAAACCTTATTTTCTCTTAACAGCCCCTTCCTGTATTTAACATCCAGAAACTCAGCTGCTCTGCACCAGCGGGTCTTAAGAGGTTGAGCAGAGTCAGCCATTGCACACCGACACATTATTGTTCGGCAGCAGTGTGAGCTAGCTGGGTATTGGCTCTTTATTAGAGATGTAAAAATAACCAGCCAGTGTTGCCCACATGCGATATGATGGCGGTTCCTCCACACACAGGCCACACAGTTATACAGTGTTTCCCACTGTGGTGCTAACTGACTGGGAGTGAAAAATGCTTGCAAAAAACAAGGTTTGAGATATAATTATGATAAGTGAAGAAATACTTTATGAACATTATGAAACTTTGGTGGAACAAACAGTTTAGGTAATCAGTGGGAAAACTGCTTGTGTTTGTATTATTTTTGCGTGAGATGTCTGAGCGAGAAAATGGTTTTCTGTTTTGTGGGTGGATTTTAGTCAACAGAAACAAAACTTGCCTCCCTCCTCCTGTTTACCTACCACTAGTCTGGCTTTCAGTGGAGAGTATGTTGTCCAAATCAGGCCTGAGCTGAATATGTCTCGCTCAGATTTAGCTCTGCACCCTGAAGACAAGCCTCTGCACTCCCAAATGGAGCAGAGAAGTCTTACAGGAAGAATACTGGCAGGCTGTATGATTAATGCTACACTCTGCATGCCGAGTTAGGTGTGAGACTTGCAGGAGCTTCCACTTAGTTATTATTCAGGTTTGACAGGAGACACCGTTTAGTGTGGAAAAATGCAGAATTGATGTCATATGGTGATAATGTCCTCTTGGGAAAGAGTTGTTACTTTAGGAGTATGCTGGCAAATACTTTTACTTACTAAATTTTGTTTTCTGTAGAAATTGCATTAAATACAGCCATATATTCTTATATACATGGTACATGGTTCTTATATCATTATCAGAGACTATGTAAGAGACTGACCACTCAAAGAATCCTGAATGGTAGTTTAAAGGGGAAATACATACCACCAAAGATGACTATTACACGTACATATTCCGCCTCTCCCCACTTGAAACCAACCTGTTGTCAACCTGACAACCTAATGAGCCAATCATGTATCTGCACAGACACATGCAGAGTAGAGCTTTGTGCTTTGGTTCAACAGCCTGAAAATGAACTGTTTGTCACCCTTTTATATCCACAGTTAACAGTACTGACATGACAACATAGCATTTAGGTTAGCAAAAGCTTTCTAGCTGATGTGTTGATGATAGCGCACAGTTTCTCAGAACAGCTCTGTCTGGATCTAACCGTAAAGGAGTTGGTGTTGTAAAAAATGCACACATGCATTGTAGAAGTACAGCTGATGGAAAAAACATGTTTTAAATGTTATTTTTAAATGTCACAAAACTTTTTCAGCTATTAACAAGATTTTACCATTGAATCTATATATAGATTTTATTTCCTGGTGACCATTCATTTAGATGGGCCTGATCTTGTATCTGCCCAGTGGCATAGCCAAGATGTGAGAGACAAGTGGCGAGACTCGTCCATAGGGATTTTGAGACAACCCAGTGGCAGTTGGCCTCATCAGTGACAACAACGAGTCCAAGTCCAGCACCTGGTGGCTTGGTGGGCCGGCAAAAACCTGGCTCCAAGGAAATGAAAATGTCTTTAAGTTCAAGTTTTTGAGGACATCTCTTGTGACCTTTAACACTTAAACCCTGGTCAAGTAGACTCACTAGCATATCTTCTCCTTGAACAGAATATAGATGATTCTACTTAACTTTTTTTAGCAATGCATCATCCTAAATAAGGATAAACAGGGGAAACATCACTGGGAACAAGCAGATTATGTCAGTTTACTGTCAGAATTGTCTGTTTTTGAAGAAACATACATCTTTAGAGTTAAATCTAAAACCAAGTGATTCTCAAGACACATGTTTGTTTGTAAGTGTAAATGCTGTTTCAGAGGCTTTTATACCCTGAGGATTAAATGCAGTTCTTAGGGGAAACACCACTTTTTTCATATTTAGTATTAAAAGAAAGGATTTTAGGTATCAGCTATTGGTAGGTTCAATCTAAAAATATCTAAATATGTCATTGCATGAAAAATAATTCTATTCACTTTATTCCCTGTATCTTTGTGCCCACCTCTTTTCTTTTTTGTGACTGAATAATGGTAGCTGCTGCCTCTTTTGTCTGCACTGAGAGTGGAAGTAGAAGGGCTCTGACCTTTTCCTCCTCTTCATCACCCTGTTTCTCTCCTCCTCTTTCTCCTCCTCTGCCATTACCTCTCTTTTAAGAGTTTAAATATAAAAATCAGAGGCATTTATGTCATTTTCTTGTGGCACAACACGATCAAGGTATCGCAATAGGAAAGGTCATGTGTTTGAGAGAGAGAAAGAAAGCCTGTGAGCCTGTATTTTTTAGGAGCTGAATTTCCCTGGCAATACATGCAAATACTGAGATGAGGCTGGTAATGATAGTAGTATTATTTGAGCTTTTCTCACTGCTGTTACCACCTCTCTTACTCTGCCTGCACCTCCTGCCTCCTTCATCAGTCAACACTTCCATTTAATGAGGTGTGGATCACTTTGACCCGGTGGCTAATAAGTAAAAGCAGTCATTGTCATAAAAAATGTATAGAGGTGAACTGTAATTAAAAAAAGGCCTCGGTTTTGATGTTGTTGACTGTGAAGTATCAGGAGCAGTATGGTGAGCAGCACCAGTTCACCGAGTTTGTCTTTGCTCGAAGGTGTTAACATTTACTTTGTTAAATACAGTGTTACATGTGTGTTGTGTGCTTGTTGTCCGTGTTTGTGAGGAGTGGGCTGAGGATTTGGTCCACCTGATGCCAGAGGTTGTTGCGGATGTACGAGTCATGACGGGGGTGGTGGCATTTGACGACATTGCCTGCACATGGTTTCAGTCATCATGGAAGTGGGAGCACAATTAGAGGTAGAGCGAGGGACGCTGTTCATCAAACAGACCTCTTTCAACAAAGAGGCAGTTAAGACTTGTTTTCAAAGGCTTTTCCAATCCAGCAAAAGCAAAAAGCTAAAGTAGATTAACATTTCAGCGTTGAGGAATATTAAATTAAACATCCCCATAAATAAATCTTGACACTTCTGCTTTGGCACCAGCAACAGTGTCCTTTATCAAAGCATATTTTTTGTACATTACACACTAGGGTTTGACTTTTAGTGACCTAGTATATTCAAACAGTTGGTATGTGGTATGTCAGATGTATTTTGCATTTGCATTGCTCTAAAGATGTTTTTTCTTAAATATACTCATATACTCCTGCTCATACATATATCAAATATACTCATAAAAATTCTCCTCTGTCCAGTTAATAATGCATTCATTTGATATTGATGGAGATGCACAATTGGTAATGTAAGATATTAAGATATTATGGCCTCTGCTGCTGTTGATTTTGATACTTCCTTCTAATTATGTCTCTATCCTTCGATAGAACTGTATTAAGAAAATCTCAGGAGCACATTTAAAGGCATGTTATATGACTTCATCCATCAATCTGAATTGTGCCTTAGTCATGTTGCATAGACGTACCACACCATGCATTACTTGATAAAGATAGCAGCATCAATTTTATGTCATCTTGTCAGTCATTTCACATTTCGGAGGGGGAAAATACTTTCATACACAGTCAGTCAGCTTTTGTTCCCATTTTTTTCATCTGAACTAGTTCATTGAAGTTGTTATAAGCTTAGGGCATCATCTTAGAGAGGGAGACTAATTATGACAAAAACATGTTGTTCATTATTGTTCCAGTAATTGAACTCATGTAGTGAGGAAAATCTAATTTTATCCCTTTTGACAACTGTAGTATTACTGAAATTGGAATAATAAATCTTGTTAGTAGGAGAAACAGTTATTATTACCAGCGATGGGAGAAGTATTCTGAAAAAAATAAAAGTCCTGTGTTTAAGATGAAGGAGAATCTATTGACAGAATATAGCAAAAACAGAATATAATAATCATGATTTTGTTTTGATTATTGTAGATTCGTCTGAAAAAAGAATTATTTTGTTTTCATGACTTTACATTGAACCTGTTATATCTTCAAAAGGAGTGGGTCGTCTTCCATGTGGTTGTTTAGGATACCATGTTGCACCACCGTGTTTCCACAGTAACCCACAGTATCTCACTTAGTTCCCCCTTCTATACAAGGGGATGAAAAGATAAGACACAAGTAAAGTTCAAGAACCTCAGATTTGCACTCTAAGTGCAGTTCTTAAATAAAGGTACTTGTTGGTGAGATTGGTTTTAGATTCAGCTTTGTCATTGTACAAAGTGCAAGTACTCAGACAATGAAATGCAGTTGCTGACACACATTAGACCGCAATGCGGAGAGATAAAAAGAGGTCGTCCTTGAGGGAAAATGGCAGGATTTATCTCAGACTGGCCTACTTTCAAAATACCAAATATCTTCACTTGGAGGGAACTTTGAGGTGTTTGAAGGGGCTCCCAGGTGCAGCAGCTGCGTAATTCGCTGCTCAAACCAGTAAAACTTACTGTCAGTTGTTACAGCACATAATGTGAATGTAAGAGCAGAGCAAAATATGTTTAAATTAAGTGGACTGAAATTCAGTTTCCCTTTTCCAACTTTCTGTCCCCCTGCTTTCTTGGACCACACCCATCTTTGAACTCAGAATTCAGTTTATTCTCAATTTCAAGTGCAAAGTTCTGTGATTGCGTCTTGCACGGTTGTGATAGTATCACAATAACAAAATCTGTCCGCATTTAAACACTTAAAGTTACACTTAAAAAGTAATGGAAACTACTTCTGTTATAGTTCTGCTACAATTGTGTCTCTGATACCAGCGGGAACCTCCTTCAGCCGTGAGGACACACACACGCAAATTAACAAGGTGAACACAATACCATCCCCAGTGTTGTACCTGGTAATGACTTACTCAGGGCAGAATCAGTAACAGTAAAAGCTTTGGGGACAGGCAAAATGAAAAGAAATTTCCACTCCTGCCACTGTTACTATCTAGTTTGTTCCCACTCCAGCCGCTACATCATGGGGTTAAGCTATATACCTTGCGTGAAGCCGAAATAATTACACTCTCTTTTGACTCATGTTTTGCATTGTGTTTACTTTTAGGTTAATTACTTTAAAAGTCTCATAGTCCTCTGTTTATAAGACTTCTACGCACAGTGCTGTAAGCTGCCAGAATATTTTAATATTGCACCCTAGATGAAGCAGCTGTACATACACAGAATTTTTATGTACTACTTGAAATGCTGGGTGTATAAAGGCCACCAGCAATATCAGTATCTACTTTACATACTACCTCAGGGCATGCCAAATGCAAACAAAATCTTTTTAGTGGTGGCTCTACTTTGCTTTAAATTAAAAACAGAACGTTGATCGTGATTTTTTGTGAAGTCATTATCTTAAAGTGAGCATGCTCTCAGAGAGCTATTTCCAGCCGTTGTAAATCAGTCAGTTGTTTGAATTAAAGACAGTTTTTAAAACTCATCATCAGAAGTGGGTTTTGAATTGAAGTCTTTATTCATGGAGCAGAAACCTGAGAACAATACACTCTGCACAATTCTAAAACTTAATATTGAAAACATTATTAAATGAACATAATGTTATTTTGTCTCTGTGGCTCCTGAATTTCTTGCACACCTTTTGTATTAGTTCTTTTTTAGAGTGTTTTCCACATGCAGAGAAATGTAACAGGAGTACTTTAATGACAGAAAAATGTTCCAGATCGATGAAGCTGCAATGAGTGACAGCTCAGTGAGTCTCTACTGCTTTTTGTTTCAGAAGATTCTGGAAACTTGACACGAACATTGCTGCAGTCCGGCTCAGCGATTAACACTGTACACTGTACAGACCATAAGTTCATGTGTGTCAGACTTAGTTGGTTATGATGATGTTGTGTGTTATTGTTGTAAAGTAATTCCTTACAGTTAAAATTACTACAAGCAGACACTGACAGGCTTTTTAAACTGAATATGACTCAGGCATTTAACTGTACAAAGACTTTTGTAGATACACTTCAAAACACTTCCCAGTAGTTTCAGTCTCACTTTTATTTGTAAAATATTGACATTGAAAAGTTATAGGCATTTTTGTGGCACTGACTTCACAGAGGTTCACAGCACCAACAAACACACAGTTTATTTAGTGCACATGCATCATGCTAGATTGAAAGCCCTTACAACAATCACTGTTCTTTGCACTTATGTCAACATGATCTAAGAAACATTTTGTGTTTCCTCAGTCTGATTGGGATGTGAGGTTTGTTAGTCCATCCAAAACAATAGTAAATGTGCTGTGGTTTTCCCTTCAGGCTCCAGAGAGGCTAATAAACTAAACACAAGCTATTAAACCAACTAAGCACAGCAAACAGTGTAGAGCAACACACACGCACGCACAGACTAGCTGATTGGCACAATAGTGCACATTACACTGGTTTTGAAGGCTTTTGCAGCCATTGAAAAGCAGCAGAAGCAGTTCTTGTGCAGAGACAAATCCACTGTTAAAGCTGTCGATGTTGAAAGTCTCAGTTTGATCCTTTGATTGGTAAGATTCAGTGTTGGCTTGTCTTCTGTACTAGAGTGGTCATTTTTGTGGGTTAACTGATCAAATGCAAGTCAAACATCATAAATACCAAGATGGTGTGAATCATTCAGAATTCAACAAATATTAGCTTACAAATCAGTGTAAAGGTTTTCAAAATGCCATTCTGCCGATAATTGTTGTACAATCACCCAGTATTACTCCAAACGTATCAAATCCTGTATTTGTAAGCCAGCGTTGCGCAGTAAAGATATAAACACTGTGAGACAGTCAGAGCCACCTGTTCTCCTACTCCCACCCAATGACACATTACAGTTCAGCACATGTTACAAGATCTCAAAACCAATACCTTACGTTAGCGGGGTGGATATGGAATCAGGCCCTACTCTTTCCCTCTCTGCCTCCCCCTCTCCTTCCCTTCTCTTCCCTCTGTTTCCCTCTATCTTACTTGACAAAGTGCAGGGCCTCAGCTGCGACCACGGAGCCTTTGCTGCTGTCAAGACTGGTGACCATCTTGAAGCCAGATCTCAGTGCTAACATCACTGTCTCTAGTTTCAGACAGTCAAGTGTGCACAAGAATGTGCTGTCTTCCTTTAGTACGAGTCGTGAACCCGGCTCCGACTTGATGAAATGTCGGAACTGGATCACATTGGACGACACCACAAACTCTTCTGGAAAGCCGTCTAAGCGGCTCTTGGAAATCTGCACAAGCCGAGCTTTGACTTTGTCGATAAAGACGGCGTCACTGCAGTAAACCTTGAGACCCTGTGACCTCTCGTGGCTATCTGTCACCTCCAAAAAGGCAGCCTCCCGCTGAGCCGCCCTTTGACTCTCCCACTCGACCACAGCTTCCACCAGTTCACTTAGACGGTAAAAATCGGCCTCCCGTCGCAGGAGCCCTGCCTCCCGGAAGTCATCAGGCAGCTGGAGCTCTCCAGTTCGGAGGTAATTTAGCACATGGCGAAAAACTGGACCATCTCTATCAATGAACGGGTTGCCCATGGAATCGGTGTGCTGAACCGGCTTCTTACCGTTGGCCAGCTCTTCAAGAAATGTACCCTGGTGCTTGGCAAGAGTGCTCCGGTGCGCAGTGTACAGGAACCCCCCTACGTTGATTGTGATGGTGCCTGAAGAGGGCTTCTTGAAACTCTTGCTGGGCTGCAGCAGGTCTGGGTTGATGTGTCTCAATTCACTTTCCATCCTTCTGAGGTTCCATTCCATTCTCCAGTCACCCTCTCCAGCCTCGACCCAGCCTCCTTAGAGCTGGTGTGTCTGCAGTGCAAGTCGAGTCTGTCCCTCTCTTTTCTTGTGTCTGGTTCTGTGAATCTGAAGTGCTGCTAAAAAAAAAAAAAAGGAAAGGTGTTGTCAGCTGTCGTATAGTGAGAGTGATTGTGTTTGATGGTGGCTGGGTGAGTTCTGTCTGGCAAAGCGGCTACAGTGAACTGGGAGCAGCAAACAGACTCGCTCTCTGTGCTTCTCTCCCTCTCTATTTTTCTCTCACTCCCTCTCTCTCTCTCTATCTCTGTCTCTCACTCTCTCTCTCTCTCACTCTGTCTCTGCGATCCTCTCTTTACCTCTCCCTCCCCTCCTCTCGTTATGAGTGGGTGGGTAGACAGCGTCACACGCAGGGAGGAGAGAGAGGTAATATGAAAGCAAACAACAGACGAGTACAGATTCCTGGAGCTCTTCCTTTCTTGCTCTCTTTCCCCAATTATCTTTGATTAAAAAACGGTTCAGTGCAGAGGTCTAGCTATTAGCACTAGCGGAGCTCCAGCAATTAGTGCACACACATGCACAGACACACATGCCTGCACAAACACACACACACTCCTGTCACCGGATAGAAGGGGGTGATTCTATAATTTTTGTGGTGTGAAACTGTCTCAGCCTGTGTGAGTCTGACTATGAAACTCCTTTTGCAGCCAAATCCATCTGTTTACCACACAGCATTACATGTGTGCTGGAATCTGTTTAAAAAGAAGTCCAGTCTAATTTGGAGATTTTATTGGCATACTTTTTCTGTCTCATCTCTGGTTATGACAGGAAGAAGAAGGCTGCTAGTCTTACTTATGCAAATGAAAGCAACAGGGAATATATTTATGTAAATATCCTGTTTTCTTGCAAGGTAACAAGCAGTTCTCTGTCTTCGTGAATGTTACTTGTGTACTGACCGTGTGTGTCTTGTGTGTATGTGCTGGCTGTGGGGTCCTGTGGAGGAAATGAACCAATTACAGACAATAATATTCTGGTCGTGAACCATGGATTTTGAATTGACTAATGCTTTAGCCTGCAGTCTGCCCCTAATCTGAACAGCACTGGACAAGTAATTTGCTCCAAATGCCTCATACCGCCACGTTGTGTGTGTATGTGTGTGTTTTACATGGCATGGTCCTTAAGTGCAACTGCAGATG
>JAUZTA010000006.1:15928077-15943051 GCA_034780835.1 Ctenochaetus striatus | reverse complement strand
TTGTCACATTTGTAAATGAGTGCAGGAAACAGTCGAGGAACGGGCTGGAAAGAATAGCTGATACAGTTTAATGACGGAAGCTGGAGAGTATTACTTAGCAACACTAACACTAACTGAGAAAAAGGAGGTGAAAAGAGCAGGAAGGATTTTAATGAGGCCCTGAGGCTGTGCTGGAAAGCCCAAAGTTGTCTGACACTGTAAAATTATAACTTATGTGGGTGGTTTTAAGAGAGTTGGTTCTTGATCATTTAACGTAATGATTCATCAGCATGAAGGTGATTTTGGAGCAGCAGGCTCAAATCAATCAAGGGATGACCAGCAGGGGATTATTCAGCAGGGACTGGATTTATCTACCTTCATTTCATCTCTCTGTATGGATGTGCTGCTCAGACTGAAGATGTGGGGGCTCATTATATAGATCACATGTCCCAGGACACAAGTCACCGTGTGATACTAGCCTGTGAAAGCATGGCTTTATGCTGTACGGTGCTGTATTAACACTATGGTATTCCAAACAGCAATGGCTTCACATTTGCTGTACAAAAGCACTTAGTACTGAAGTTTATCATCTTTCCAGAATTTCCACTTGGTGAAGATGATACTGAATAGTTATTTGTATACTTTTTATGCAATGTAACTTCTTTACAGTTTTATCAAGTTCATTGTGTCTATACTTTAGATAAAGAACTAGGGTTTTTTCTTTTATCAAAGACACTTAAAATGGTAAAGAAACATCCTTCAACCAATTTTAAGTGTCTGTGATAAAAGAAAAAACCCCGGTTCTTTAACTACTTTACATGATATAACTGTAACCCTCCAATGTAGATGGAATCAAAAAATGCTTTTAAAAGCATTAATCTCTAAACAATAACTGAAGCTGTTTATTTGTGGCTGTGAGTAGGATCATTTACCAAGAATCAAAGTTTAATGTTATCCACTTGATGTTTATATTGATTGCAGCATTGGAGACACCTTTTCTTTGATAAAAAGTCTAAACAGAGGAGCATCAGGCTCTCTGGGGGGCTGCCAGAGAGACATCAGGCCTTGTGTTGGGCCTGATAAACAAACAGCTTACTGGAAGGAGGCTTCTAATAATTCAATGCTACATTAAGGCTGTGTTCCACTTCCTTTATTTACCTAAACAGGGCCTTGTGTTTAGATTCCTCATTTAAGGAATGCACGGTTACAACAGCCTCGCACAAAACAGTGATTTCACTCCCTGTAAACAAGGAGTCAGTTCAATGACCCATTATGGCTATATTTTACATATTTTAACCTGAAATTACAACTGCAGTCCTGGGTACAGTCAGTCTGTGATTTAAGAGGAGGATGTCACTCTGTTTGTTATAAAATTATCAATATGGTGTGCATTTGTTCACTTGATATCATTTCCAAGACGGCCAGACCCACGAGTCATCCTATCTGGGCATGTAGCTAATAAATTATTGAGAATTATAAAATTAGATGGAGTGTTTCTCTCAAACCAGCACAGCGTTTTCAGATTTTATGGTAGAAGCAACCCCAGGGTATTCATAGACCAGTTGCATGCACTGTAAATCATCTCATGTGATGCTACTCAGCCAACCCAAGCTGTGCATGTAGTCAGCAGGTGAGATATCTACAGCAACAGTGGAGAAACAGAGAGACGAGACCAGAAACAACAGTCTGAGAAATAAGAGATTCAGAGGAAAGAAATTTCACATGCCGTGCTGTTATAAAAAAAAAGGTGAAAAAACAGCTTTCTTAAAAAATGGACAGATGCCTAAATGTTCATTGTTGCCAGGTTACCATTGTTTTAACTTTTTAAAAATTAAATAAACTACCCACTGCATGCTGTATTAACAAGGGCATCAATCAGGTTCATTTTTGACTGAAATCAATTACCCTCTTGGTGTGTTTACGCCGGTCAGTTAGTGTATCATGCATCCTTTACTGAAGGATGAACGTCACACTGAACAAACAACAGCGAGGACGAAGCATTACCTCATAGAAGAGTCCCTCAGGAAACTGCTGGAAGCACTGGGCGCACACGAAGCACTGCTCATGGTAAAGTTCCCCATTACTGTTCACTATCTTCTCCGCTGGGGCGAAGCCACTCTTGCAGCGCTCACACATGGCATTGGCCAGAGCATTGGCCATGTTGCTAAGAGGAAAAAATAGCAGAATCAGGATTAGGGAACAGTTACATAAGCATTAAAATGATATCTTTTGATAACTTAAGACTTCTTTAGGTATTTTTAGTTTGAGTGTTGATGCCGGTATCAAGTTTATTTTTAAATTGACATCTTCAACTTTTCTTTGGCATCAAGAACGTTCATTCTTAAATATCGCCAACAGAAAAATGTAGTTATAACTATATTAGTGTGATTACTTTATGCAGTCTCAATATATTTTAGAATTTTAATGCGTGTTGATAAAAAGGTATCTTTTTTGCTGTTGTCCGATCTACTGTGTTGATATCTTAACTTAAAGACTGTATTTTTTCAGTGTTTTAAATTTTTTCAATCAATTGTACGTTTTTTCTGTTGTTTTTCTCAAAGAATATCAATGATCTAGAGAAACACACCTAACGCTAATATTTTGACATCCATCAAGTGTTTTTCCAGCCATGAAAGCAGCTGGAAGATAACAAAGATCGAGGATGAAGGAGAGTGAGTGTAAATGTGATGTAAGATGCTATCATCCATATGAAGACACACACACACACACACTGAGAGAAACACAATATTCTAGATTCTTGGTTTATTTTGGCTCTGCTTATCAGGGTGTGGGGATCAGTGAGGTGTGGAACCTGCATGTTGTCTTTTGAGAGACCGGCTAAAGTTTCTATTTCATTAAACAATCAGAACTGTTTTACTGCCTCTCTGCAAACATGACTGTAATGTGTCGACTGGGCAGGGTCCCAGGCTAATGATTTTTTTTTCTATTGGAGGCACTGGTGCCAGACCCTGTAGTACAAATGCTGTCACACCCAAAACCTGCCACATGATTCCCTCCCACTTATTTTTAAAAATTTTTTAGTACCCCAATAAATCCAATTGACACTAATAACTCATGATTATTGATATTTTTGTCCTTCTACTATAAATCAAAAACCCATAATACAAAGTATGAACACATCATTAATGGTTAACTGGTGTTTTTTTTTCTAACTTTAAACTAAAAAAACGTGACAGACTGAACCAGACACACAAACATAGTCAGATGTTTCCTATGTTATCCTCCAAACAGAATAAATCTGTGCCATTCAATGGCTTCATGGCACACACATGTTGATATTTAAAACACAAAGTCATTATAGTTGTTGACAAGGTTTTGGATTAAGAGAGGAAGAAAGTCAAGCCATCATCTAAAACTTTATTATCTTAAGCTTGTTAACTGGTCCATGCTAGCTTGCCATCCTCAAGTTGTCGTAGAGTTTTTTTTCTTTTTTTGACATTTACCGTTGTGCAGAATACCAAACACAACATTTTGAATTCACCCTTTTTTTAGAGATAGGTGCTATGGATAAATTTGTCAGAGCAAAATATTGTGTAAAAATATATCATGATGTATGCTTAAGCTGAACCTTTGACTAAATCATAACCAGAATATGTCCCAAGAAAAATAACCATAACCAATGCAATACTGATGCTGATGCACACCATCACACCGCTGCTTAATACCTGAAACATACTGGAGATGAATGGAAACATGTTGCAGACAGACAAAGGAAAAGAGGATGGTGGGGCCATCCTGCCTCTCTGCTTTGTTTGAAAGGTCAGAATACCAAAGTGTATCCAGGCAACACACAGACACCGACACACTCATACACACATAAGGCCATGTAAGATTTTTATGGAGTGATACCATCTGTTCATATTAACCTTGTTAGATCAACTTGGCAATCAACAAGAATTCCAAAAACTCACTGATAAGCTGCTCCTTCCTTCTCAATTTTGGGGGCTTTACTCTAAATGGCTCCATGACAATGCACGTCTCAGTTTTGCAAAATGCCTTTAAGAATTTGATGCGACAAAAAATGGTTACGGGCATACCCTGTATAATGTGCTGACTATATTAAAACAAGACGTAGGGATAAACACAGCTTCCATCTGGGTCCACTCCTCACCATCTTATCAAATACATATTGTTCTACATACCCTGTCTGGCCTGATATCAGTCACGCTGACAGCCCTGCCCTGTTCGAGGGATTTGTGGGAGGATGTGATACATCCCTTAGGCATTTCCACCCTCCTATCTGCCTCTAGCACCCTGCCTGAGTGAGAGACCAGCCTATAGGCAGTGGTAGGGCTAAAACAAAACAACTTCTCCTTATTGAACATAAAGCAATGGGCAAATTTGAACAGATTTCAACACTGTAAAAACCCACTCTTGGAGAGGATTTTTGCTAGCAGAAAACGTGTCGGACGGCCCAGTTAGTCAGAGGGAGTCGTTAGTGTTGGTGGAGGGACACATAGGTTCTCACCAACTGTCTTTAGTGTCATGTGTGGTTAAGCCAAAGGAACGCTGCCTTGCACTGACCTTGGATCAGGCAGCGGTAACAAAATGTTTTGTCCCTCTGAACCGTCAAAGTTCAGCTGCTGCTAACCTGACTTAACTTAGTGACAGTACTTTTACTTTAGGTCTGACTTCGAACTTATTTTGTATCTTACATGAATAATAATGTTAATAAATAAAGCTAAACATATTTTGGAGATTTAATATGAAGTTTTGTGGAAAAGTTTAAAGAAAAAAACTGGCATTTCCACCAGAAAAAACAAAGGTAGATTGAGTTCATGTACCTTAAAAGCACATCCACATATGACTCTCTTTCCTCCCTGTTAACCCACCATGCAGGTCTGTGACTATAAATGGAGGCTGGTTGTCAGCAAAGTGAAAGGATGCAGACTATCACTTCTGTTATGAATACCGTCTCTTGCCTCCACCCTCCCTCCTCTGGACTCCACTTGTCTTCACTTTCCACTTCTGTTGCATCACCTCTATTTCTTTTTAGCCCTCTTTGCACATCTGCAGACACGGACTGTCTCTTTCCGAGTGTCAATATTATGGAAATCTGAGATCTAGATTTGCTCAGAACTGTCTGAATATTCAAAGCTAAGTTCATGTATTTCCTGTGAAAAGTCAGACATTTTCAAACACCACACATCAGGTCTTTAATTCTCTTATGACCTCAAGTAACCTAAAGGCGTCTGCTTTTTTTTTGTCGCCAGGATTCAAAATACCCCTTAAAGAACCTGTGGGTGACCCTAAGTCTATGTATTCCTACCCCTCTCAATGAAGCCAGATCAGTCAGAAATATGGCATGTATATTTAGCCTTCCTGTCCCTCATGCACACATAGTTGGAATGCCAGCTGACATATTCTACTTTGCATAACAACTCCCCCCTTTGGCACAAAAATAGCGCTTCTTGTGTGCTCCCTCCTGTAGCACTCGGAGCTACCCCTGCACAAACATGGCACCTAAGGCAGCTTAAGCAAAATCAAACTGGCTGGTAAAGCCAGCCACTAGAATATCAGAATTCTTCACATTCTGTAACACTACAGTAAGCACAGAGCATACAGACTAATGCCATGTCGGTGTAGGAGTAGACCAACACACACATCCACAACCTCACACCATTTTTCTCTGCGCTGTTATCAGTTGAATCTGCACGTCAGTAACCAAAATGTATCATTCCTTATCTGTGACAGTAATACAGTGATGCAGAAAATCATCCATCCATCCATCACAACCAGTCAGGGAATCAAACCCGAAGTCCTGTCCCAGTTTATTCTCTGTGATACTTGCTCAGAGATACTACAGTTACATATTAATGAGCTTGGATTTGTTGTAGGATGATGACAATTGAAGGTCAAAGCGTCTCCCTGAATGAAATGACCTCTGACACAAATCTTAAAGCATCATTTCAAATCCATCCTAACTCAACTCTTTCGGTGGTTAAGCAGCTCTTTTAATGATGAGGCAGTTTTACCGGAAGTTCTAACCTGCTGCTGAGTAAAATCTTTTCATGCCACACCGGCAGGATTTCTCTGGCAAAACTTTTTTTTCCCTTTTAAAAGTGCCATCATCTTCACTATAACTGCCTGCAGTGCTCTAACCCGTGTTGTAAACCTGCATACTTACAAGCGAGCGTAAAAATCACAAAACTCCTTATAGACTTTGACATCGCTCTTTCGTCTCTGAGAATTGGACACTGGGACCTCAGCTTCCCCGCCGTCGCTG
This sequence comes from Ctenochaetus striatus, assembly GCA_034780835.1. Taxonomy (NCBI): domain Eukaryota; kingdom Metazoa; phylum Chordata; class Actinopteri; order Acanthuriformes; family Acanthuridae; genus Ctenochaetus; species Ctenochaetus striatus. Next base: position 15,936,825 of record JAUZTA010000006.1, on the reverse strand, counting down.
CCCTGAAGCCTCTGGTGGTAACCGTTCATCTCCCCATGAGGAGCATGATCTGGGGCTTCTCCATCCTCAGGTATTGACGGTGGCAGGGCACGACCATTCATCTCCATAGTCAAAACAACGGTCCAAATCGACTGAAAAAGCCCACCTAACACCTGCTGAATGGAAACAGTCCAGCAGAAGTTCCCTGTGTTTGTTCAGCCTAAGTTTCCAGCGATGGGAAGAGCAGTCCAGAAAGCAGTGGGAGCTGTGACCCACACAGCGAGCAGGAGAGCGAAACACTGATCAGACTGCACCGAGAGTACTCTCCCTCTCACTCGCTCACACACATGCAAACACACTCCCTCTTTCCCCGACTCCCACACCAACTCTCTCTTTTTTCTCTCTCTCTCACACACTCACACACACGCACACACACACACACACACACACACACACACACTCAGTGTCTCCTCCTGTCACACTTGCTGTCTATTCTTGGGCAGGTTCCTGAAATTAAAGAGCCCACCCTGACGCCTTTCCAAACAAAGGTCACTGTGCTGTCACACACACACACACACACACACACAAACATACTATACTTTTGAAATTGTTTTGCATTCGTAATAAATTCATTCAGTCATTGTTTCATTGTTTCACATCTATGCTAACAATCTAACCTGTGGTTGTGTGTGTGTGTGTGTGTGTGTGTGTGTTAGACAGCTGGAGCTCTTGGTTTTCTGGTAGATACAACAACTTGGCTCCAACTCACTATTGCGCAAAGTGGGAATGTCACACAGAACAGATAACTCTTTGCTGTTTATTTTTGTCATTGTAGGAAAACAGTGGAGCATGAACTCACGCAGCAATTTGGACACACACACACACACACACAAAGGCTGAAACTGGAGTCAAGTATTATCTAATCAGTGTCACGGTCCTGATGTAAGGGATGCAGATTGATGCTACACTGGCTGGGATCTTAATCTAAAAAGAAATGTGTACAGAATCGTTGGTTGGTCTGTGCACATGTTTCCAAACAGACTCTAACACTCCTAGTAGTAAACAGTGTCATGTGATTGTTTATGGGCTGTTTATTATTACCAATAAAATATCTCTAACAGGATTAAAATTTAGGACCTAATGAAAACACGCTATGTGTCTTCTCCAAGTGAGCCAATAAAATGGCTTAAATATGATTCCTCAGAAATTCCTTGTTGGTTTAAAGCTTAATTATTCATCAAACCCATAAATTATGTCCCCACTGAGTAAATAACATCTTTTTATGTCATTAAACTCAACTAGCATCTGTGTTAATTACAACTTCCAAAACCAATCAAAACAACAGAAACCCAGATCCGGAAATATTCTCAAGTAAGACAAACATGTTGGACACTACATTAGAGAACAGCTGCTGTGTTTATCCTGCAAAACAAGAGAGTGTGCAATGAACATACACATCTATAAAGAGCCAAATGTTCTGTGTGTGTGTGTGTGTGTGTGTGTGTGTGTGTGTGTGTGTGTGTGTGTCCAGCTGAAACATGTCTCTGAGTCCTTCAGTATGACGGTCTTCTACATTACTCCATCATTCTACAAATAGACACCTAGTGGAGCCTCAACTCCAAACTAGGTGTTGGCAGCTGCTGTTTTGTGTGTGTGTGTGTGTGTGTGTGTGTGTGTGTGTAAGAGAGGGTTTGTATACATAGTAGGGGCCAACTCTACCTCCTCTGTAAGTGGCTGCCAAACTGCATTTTACACCCAAAAGTCGTTCACTTTTTTTTTTCCATCTAAATCCAGCTTCTTTACATTTGGGGCTGATTAGATTTGTATCTAAATTGCCTAATTTCACATGAACCCTGTTTTATTTGTTTCAAGACTCTATTCACTCAGCGTGACGCCGTAAAAGGCTTTTATCACTCACTTTGAAACCATACGCAAACTACTCTGTCCCTGTCAAGTGACTCTCTGGGTTCTGATATTAATGACATAATAAGCCAAACATTTCTCTGGGCATCATCTCTTCCAGAGCCTTTCCAAATCAGGACAATGACTGCGGAAATGTCACCTGTCCTAAGCCAGGGCTCTGTTTGGAAGCTTAACTACCAGGACCCAGTGTTGAGTGACTGGGGTACAATGGACAGAGGGTGGGTGCTTGACAGGAAACACATGCAGTCTTTCCTACTGATTACAGACGTTGCCATGTTGCAGGGTGTTCCACTCTGAAATAAGAACCTTTCAGCTCTCTGGTGTCCAGAAATGTACATTGTTCATACTTGATTTGGGCTAAATTTAACCTTAACATTGAACATTAAAGCCTTTTAACATATGTATATTTTTTTTTTCAGCCATATTTGGAGTCAAAATGACCAGGTTGAGGCTAAAAATGGCACTGACATACTCTTCAACACAGTGAAGTCTAATGCATCCTTCTCTCGCACTTACTGACACACACGTAATAACAAATAACAGAGACATGGAAACGCATAAATCAAAATTACATAACACGGAAAGCTACTTCCAATAAAATAGACAAGAGGCTGAAACATGCACTTAGATCTACTTAAACAGAGGACTCTGTTGTGACAATAGATTCCAGTTTGCAGTATTGCAGTGCCAAGGCTGCATATACTCACACTAACAGACCTCAAAAGGGAACCTTGGAGCCACAGTGTTAACCACAAACAATGCTAAAAAGAGAGTGGAACACCGCTCGAAATATTAAAATATTAGAATAAAATATTGGCTTGTATCTGACCCAGATAATTCCATGTTCACACTTTTATTCAGAAAGGACTTTTTTGTCTTCATCTTACAAGATGAATGTGTATTACATCACATTAAAGGCAGATGGATGGCACTTCTTATTGTTCAGTATAATAGACACTATCACACTGGGCTAGGTATCGATTCTCAATGGTTTTTTAGGTAATGATCAAAATAACCCAGAACCAAGTTGTATGAAAAGTTCTTCATTCAAATAACAACTACATTCGATCTTTTTGGTACACAGATAATAAAAATACCATTATTATTAACATTATTATTATTTTGCTGGCAAACATTTATTTACTTTTACGTGAAATCTCACCGGGGCACTATAGTAGTTATAGTAGTTGTAATAGTTACAACCCATACAGTTGGCATGTTTCATCAACTTGGCAACTCATTGACAAGATACCACCGTGTCATTTGTAACCAATTTTAAGGGTCTTGGTACTGACCCTGGTATTGTAGTTCAAACAACAATTACAAAACATTTTGTCACACTACACTAGAAAAGCTGAAAAAATCCTCTACTAGCTCAATACTGATAATCAGATATTTTAGTGTTAGGAGCAGAGTTTTTTTATGCCAGAGCAAGAGAAGGAGAAAGAGAGAGAGTGTGAGAGAGAGAGAGGGAAGGATAGAAAAAGAGAGGAAGAAGAGAGGAAAAGAGAGAGAGAGGGAGTCAATATTTAAACCTGAGCTTAAAAATGGCTACAGCCACTGTCAGCAGTGGACATGGTGTCTCTGGTGTGTTCCCACTGCAGGGGAGGATTTTCAGACATCCTCCTGGGGTCACTAAAGGCCACTGAGGAGGTCACAGGCCAGGTCACTCATGCCAAAGCCTTGGAAAAAAAAAACGGCAGCAAAAATACTCTTCTACTGAACTGACTTCTGCAGCCAATATGGAGGTAGATGAATTAATTTTTGAACAGAGTGGAATTTGTGCATATAATCTGCTGAAGTGCTTCTTAACGGTTCATGTGGGCTTGGCTCCCACAGTGAGAAATATTTAACCCAATATTGAACTGAGCCGGTATTTAAAATTCTAGTGTTCTAGTGTTGTTATCGTGGCCAACATAATCACATACTATTGCTCTGTCATAATATTTAATCAAAACACACCAACCCTGCAGTTAAGTAATATAACACATCACGCACTATTTTCTGTTCAAACCTCGTCTTTATGTTGGTTAAACGGCTCCATGGCTGCAGACTACATTTAAGAGTTTTCAGTCTCTGACTCTCAACCAGTGTGAGCAAGCAGAGTCAGGCCAGAGGAACACATCAAACACACCCTGCACACACTGCTCTACCCCCCCACCCCGTGCACTGTGTCAACACTAACCATGGCAACCCAGAAATAAGGGCTGCTGGCAAGGCACAGAGAGTTTACTCACACACACATACATACGTACACACACACACACACACACACATGTAATGTTTAGTGACACACACTGATTCAGCAACTGCGCAAACGTAATTCATGACTAACATTTCCTTTGTTTTGCACTTTTTGTTCCAAACGTCTATTCTGACCTTTACAATCAAAGGTCCAATTTCTCTCAACTCTGGAACAAAAACAGCCAAAAGAAGGATAACTGTAAAACAGTATATTTTTTCAATACTGAGAAGTAACTAGCAATTTATTTTTCAACAGTTTTATGTTACAAGGTCTTTGGTACCAGGTTAACTGACTGTCTCTTTTTAACCCCTAACTATTAACTCTTAATTCTATTATACAGTAAACTTCTTTGAAACATTGGTGTGTTCAATTTTTTTCATGGTAAGGTTCAATTAGATCTAGTTAGCATGTTTACACTGCATTACTGAAATAATCTTTTAGTTAAAGCATGTCAATGAATTTATTAAGTCTTCTGCTTGTTTTCACGGCATCAGCAGCATCTCTTCACACAACAGAACAGATCTGATAAATGTTCATTAACTCTCTCATCATCAGTGGTTAAGTCTCCTTGATTCTGACTTTGACCCCTTTTGGTTGATCTTCTAAAGCTTTTTTTCCCACTGTGGTACTCTTTTGTTCCTGCTTCATCTGCTGTTCAATGCAATGTTGCCATTTACTGATTCAACTTACTACAGAAAGACCCATCTGACACCTAATTATTTTAGTTTTTTTTGGATTTCAGGCGAGAAATTAAGTGTTTTGGCTGGGTGCACTCTTAAAGAGAGAGCTCCCTCTTTCCGTCCACATTCCTCTCATTGCTGCATTCCTCTAAACACCAGAGATCACACACACACACACACACACACACACACACACACAAGGAGAGAGACTGACAGAAGGAGAGAGACAGAGAAGTGTTCATGATAGACAGAAACATATCATTAAAAACTGACTGGCATCATCATATTGTAAAACCGATGACACAGTAGTCTGAACATGTTATATTTCACTGCTTGTCGCGTCACTCAGAGGAATTCTGCCATCAGCTGCAGTATTTACTGAACAAATACTTCATTACATCCCATCCTATCTATCTTTGTCAATTCCCTACACACGTAGAAGGATTTTACTTAGGAATTTCTTAGGTAATGGCGTCATTTCTGGAGAAATACAGAAAAAACCCTCCCTGATTGATACCATGATGCAAGAGGCAAGAATCCTCCAGCCAATGAAAATGAGGCTGATAATCGGCTAATGATGACTACAACGAACCAAATATAGCCACAGAACAGCACTTTAGAAAGTCAACAATCATGGCAAAGAGATTGAATAGTTTACACAAACTACAGAGAAAACTCCATTACTGAAAAAGAGAATGAATCACAAGGAAACAAAAAATTTCCACAATTTCTTAACTGACATTTCGACAAGAAAAAAGTTCAAGTTTTATAAATGCGGTTCGTGTTAAAAGACTGTGTCACTTTTACTTAAAACTCAAAGCGACCTCGGTAAAGTAAAGGGCAGACCTAAAATTAAAAAAAAAACATTTTACAATATAATGCAAGTCAAACAGCAGCTCCAGCAAATCCAGTCAAAGCTGAATCTATATGGTCTCATTAATTATGTAAAGTCTATGTAAAGCCTCTCAAAGGTAGACTCACCTGAGACTGTCCCTCGCCAGACTTCCATAGCTGTCTGGTCTCTCTTGTCTTCGTCTGTACAAGTCTGAGTTTGACAACTCTTTCAGCCTCAAAGAGTTCATCTCCCCTTTGCCTCACTCCCTCCCTTTCTTCCTTCCTACCCCTTGTCTGCTGAGAACACTCAGTCTACAGAAGTCCACGGATTACTCTACAGGAAGTGTGTGTGTGCTAAATAATAAGTCCTGTGCCGGTCTCTTTCCTCCTCTCAAACACACCTCCGGGGCTAACACCCTTGAGGAAGGACATAAACAGAGGAGTGGTTTCAAGGCCTGCACACCTATCAAAAACTCTTTGCTCCTCCTCCTCTCCCACTCTGCAGGTAGAGGGAGAATGCCTCAGAGGAAAAAAAAGGAAGAGCTGCAGAAGAAGAGAAAGACATTTTCCTCTGTGACCATAACCCCCGCTGTGTCCTTTCCCTCCTAACTCTCTCATAAACATTTCTCTATTTTAAAAAAAATACCAGAGATGGACAACAAAGAGAACAAACAATAGACACTTATCTCTACACAGGCAAATACATAAAGGCAGGGTACTGGTACTAATAATTAGTTGTGTGAACTAGAGATGCACCAATCACCCTAACAAGGTCATCTGAGGTCAGCATCAGTCAGACTATACACACAATACCCTGTTTTTCCCCTATCCCATTATTCATTCATGTAAATGAACAGCGTTTCTTGATCTGCACAGGGTAAAAAAAATCAACAGTTTTAACATAAAGATAGAGTAAAGCTGCACAAAACCGAAAAATTCCACATTACATACAAAACTCTCCATTAACTTGAGCTCGTCCGCTGTAAAATGTGACATTATTTCCCAGAAGAGACAACAAACTATTGAAAAAAAGAGGAAAATGTCAACCTATGAATTATTCATCGCTATGCTATGTGGGAACAAGAGATCCTCCCCAACAGTCACAAAAACAGTAGATGCACATTTTCAGAGAGTGGAACTTTGTCTTTTATTCGTTTACTTAAAAACAAGAAGCTGAGAAGCCATCACAGCAGGAACACTTTTCAACAGAGAACGTGAGGCCAGCCAAACAAAGTCAGCAAGCAGACAGAGAACAATCAGGTGTAAACATGGCTCAGACTGCAGGAGTGTAACACAAAATGTGCAAACTAATAAGTAATCTAATACTGAAATTTCATTTGAATTTTTTTTTTTAAATATTTACTCTTTGTATACTAAGCAGTCAATCCCTTTATCTGTCATGACAGACTTTAAAAATAAGGTTCAGAGATGTTAAACGGTTGTGGGATAGACCGCTGAGATACACCATGTTTCTTCTCAATATCTACACAGTCGCGTGCCTTATGATCATCCTCCACTGCACAGATTCACTTTTAGCAGCTTGCCTTGACCTGCTCAGCATTCCACATGGGTTTCACGAACACATGCACACACTGAGCAGAAGCGTAAAATGTGAGTGTTGAACTTCGGTATCGGCCTCACGCACTAGAGCAGCTGCAGCAGGGTCACAGCAGAACAGACTGACATGTCTGAGTATGCCAGTACATTCATGATGAATCATAGATGAAGGGTATGTGTCTAAGTTCAACTCGCATACAATTCAGTCCTTTGGGATGTGCATTTCCCTCAATATTCAAAGACTGGCCACTGTCATTTTAAAAATCTGAATGGGAATCTGCTCTGGACTTTATGCGTCAAGTGTTCTCAATGTTCAACTGATGGCAGCACATGACTGACTGGATTTGGAAGCTAATATTGTGCTTTGGATGTTAACAGCATGCTCCTGAAGGTTTTTAGTGGTATTAATGTGCTAAGAGATGCTTTTACACTGATCCTCTTTGTCTCTCTCTCACACACACATTCACACACGCAATCACACACATAAGCACAGCAACTCACTAAGACCACATTTGGGAAAGCTTACATTTATTTCCTGCAGACTAATTCTAACCTGAATCTAACCCCAACTTTACCAAAGACCCCCCACCAATAAGTTTACAATGTGTCCCTGAAAGTAGCCCCTACCTATTTCAATTCTGCTGCAGCAGGGCTGACATCCTACAGGCCCCAGAAAACTTCAAAACCAACTGCTCATCCGCATGAGTGCGCTGCCACTGTGTGGACAACACTGGTACAACAGCTATTTCATCAACATCATTCTCTAATGTCGGAAACCTTGGACACTGAAATTACTAAAATGTATCCCATACATGTACAGTTGACAGAGGGGTCACTGTTTTCTCTACATCAGCAATCTGTCCACCATTTTTAAAACTGACACAAGAAACTCTGTGTTCTAATTGTGTGAAGTCAAATAAACCACTTCATCTGTTCCTTTTATCAACTTAAGTCTTATTTCTACTTCCATGTGCAGTGATACATTTTTTAATAGAATCTATTAATCACTGAATTAATAGAAATCTTTGCACCACCCAAACTTATGAGGAAGTATGAAAGCGAGTATATACACAACGGCCTGAGCACGAGTGCAAAGATGTATGCAATTCAACATCACTGATAACAAACTGACTTACTAACGTAATATTTAGATATACATTAACTTTAATATACATTAACGTTAATATATATTGACTTTAATATATATTCACATGAACAGCTTTATAGACACTGTAATTCTTGAAAAGCTAACATGAAGTAAGTGACGGCCCTCAGCTGGAATAATAAATAGTTGAAACAATTATATAAATTAATCTTACCAGTGTTTCGTGTGAGACTGGAGTGAGAATATTTCAGTTGTTGTAAAAGTCCTTTTGCTTTCACTGCAAACACTCCCACTGCTGTTATCTCTGTCTGCACGGCCACATCACTTCCTGTTGGCTGTGGTGTGTGATTGTATGTGTGTAAATGTTTGTATCTACTTGTGCCTATGTACTCGTATGTGTTTGTGAGAGATGAGTGAATGTAAAG
>JAUZTA010000006.1:15862222-15875838 GCA_034780835.1 Ctenochaetus striatus | reverse complement strand
ATTGTTGGTTGTCTAAAAAATTAAAAGAAGACACGTGCATAGCTCCTTTAAAGGTTAATCTGAAAATGTAGGGGTTTGAATCTGTGACAGGGGTATTGCTGCAGACACATATAATGTACTTTTTACTGCTGTTCCCACCTCCAGTTGTTCACTTCTGCTTCATTTCAGTACAAATTTGCCTGAGCAAAACTCTTGTAAAAACCTGTAAAAATAGTTGGTCAGTAGTAAAATATGGGTGCAGGATTGACTGGCGAAGTCTGACTGTCTGTTGAGGTCAAACAGGAAGACAAAGCTTAACTGAGGGTCTTGTTTAGGTCAAGTGAGGCTTGAAGAAAACTCATAGTTTGTTCAATTTAGAAAATTGTCTTTTCTCTCAGAAGTAGGCTCAAAATTTACATTGAATCTAATGTTATTTGTATTCCTGCATGTATTTAGATTTAATCTGTTTGGGGTCCAGATAGTTCCTCTCCACAATGAACTGCCAGTGTCAGTCAGCTGTAAAACTAAATAGGGTCAAAGCACACACAGTTAACAAGTCAATCATGGGAAGTTGAGACTTAAACAAGTCAACAAAGATGGCAAAACCCATTTGTTAGTTTACCTTAGTTTGTTACATCCAGGCAGATGGAGTGATGTTGTTTGCTAAGGGACTGAGTGTCTCCTGAACAGGCTTCAAACTATTACCTGGCAATTAGCTGAGTTAAATCAATTAAAAAAAGGAAAGGAAAAAATGAAAAGAAATATGGATGATAACGCATAGATATTAATATGTGCCCAACTGTCTAACAAAACAGAATTGCTTAATTTTATAGATGACATCAGTGAGCTGACTTGAAGCCATCTTTAACATGCACACTTATGGCAGTGATTTACAATTACCGCATCAATTACAGTATAGTTTGACATGACTGGAAATGCATTTGTTCACTTTCCTGCTGATAATTACATGAGAAGATTGATATTACTCTCATATGTATCTGGTAAACATAAAACCATAGCTAGCATATTAGCTAAGCGTAAAGTGTGGAACAGTGGGGCAGTGATATATTTCTGACAGCAATACTTGGACAAAGGGCATTTACACCAACTGCATTTTGGTAACTGACTACTCCCCAAAAGTTTTTGACAATAAATTATAGTCAAAATAATCAAAATGAAATGCAGTATGATTGCAATGAACATTCGAACTATGGCATTAGAAGTTTGCCTGAAGAATAACACAGCAATGTCCTCACTAAGTGATACATGTCTATTTTCCCTGCTTCTGTTTGTTACAGTCCTATAATATTCTTGCCATAGCTCCAGCGGTATTAAATCCTCCAGTAATTTATGTTCCTGTCTACAGCATTGCTAGCATTAATAAAACGTACCCTGGGGACACAGGGGCTGTGTGTGAGTGTGTGTATGCAATGAAAAATAAATTGACTACAAAAAGGTAGTTACACAAGCAAAAAAGCAAACACTGATGGTCACATTACGTAACATGACAAAAATGTGTGAGTTACACATAAATCAGCACACTGCAAATATAAATACAGTAAGTTAGAAAGTGAAACAAAATGATGGCTTGTTGGATTTGATCTTTAATGGCACAGGATTTGGCAACAATTAGAAAAGCACAGAATATTGTTATTCTCAACCAGATAAAAGAAAACAAATGACATGTTTTTGCGATAAAGGACAGAGGCAAGGACATAGCTGGTGAGTAAAATGGAGACTCCCGGTTCAGTCCATCCTTCACATGAGCTTGGGGTGAAACAGTAAATGTCTGGCCTTCCCATTCATTTCTCCCCCCTTCCCTTTTTCCTCCTCCATTCTGAGAAGTAGAGCACTTAGTCTAATGTGAATAATGGCAATGACTGTTTTCCAGACTGGCCATAATCCGCATTAAATTGGCCAAGATATATAGCTATAGCCCCCCTCCCTCTTTCCTTGGCACATGCGCAACAGAAAAAAAGTTTTTTTTTTTAAAGGAAGAAGTACTCTTTATGCTCGCTTTTTTAAACTGTATGATTAAGCCTTAATATGTATTTATATATACTAACACTACATGATGACATTATGAGACTTGCTGAATATGTCATTATGCTGGATTAGCTAATAACTGCCATGATTAGTGGAAGCAAACAAAAAGAAAGGCTCTCTTCTTGTTGTTGTTGCTGTGTACAATAATTGTGCACAGTGGATAAAGGAAAAGAAGTTGCGGTAATGTGGTAAAGGTGCCATTTGTAAAATCCCAGTACCTGCTCTGGCAATATGGGGTCTGTGTTGCACCCAATTATTTCACAACTGTAGTAAAATGTGTATTTTCATCAGCTATTTTATAGGAAAGTTACAATGAAGTTTGCAACCATTGAATCTTGTCGAGTGTCTGTGAACTGAGCAAGTTTTTTAGCTATTGAGTCCATCCAACAGGTACATACAACCGCAATTCACAATCATCAGTAAATAACAGTACATACGATCAAAGCGGACAGCAGAGAAAGAATGTACTAAATTCTAGCAATGTTGAAACTCTGACTTGGTCCTACTGCCAGCATTGTGTCACCATCCTTACAATTGGCGTTAGTGTGACTTTACAGTCCAATGCTAAATTAGAGGTTACTTCGCTCCGTTTTAGCAACAACAGTCAGTAACCACTGATGCAGCATTCACATCATGCCATCTGGAAGGTTTATCTGCAAATGTTACAGTTTATGTTGTTGTTATTTACAATGAAGATATGTTTCACTAAACAGCCAGGGCTGTTTTTATTACTTTCCAATCCAAAAGAAAAGAGGCAAGTTCAGCATCAGACCTCATGTTTTTCTCAGTCAGGGGCTGTCTCCAACGTGGAAAAGCCACGCCAATGTTACCCCTTGTCTTGCTACGTTTTGCAACGTTCCTCTTCTTGGCAGCAGAGGCTTTGATTCTGAACCCAAACTACTAAGTCACTCTTAGCCATTAGCAGTGGTTCCCTTCAATTGGCCCAACTTCTTCGACGTCCACACCAGAGCTAAAGGGAGTCAGTATCGGCATCTAGTGGCAGTAGCTATATTCCAAGAAAGTTTGAGGTGTACCTTGAGTGCTAAGCTGCCTGTATCTATGCAAAGGCATTTTTGGCTAACCTTTGCATGCTACCAAAGCTGTTACTTCTGGACACTCTGTTGACTGGGATAGTTAGTTTTTTTCATCTTAAAAAATGACAAGTTCTTCTAGATTTTACAAAGGGCACATTAAAATGAAAAGTTTATTGTAATAATTTCATAGCGTTGTGAATGTGCCAGTCACCAGATGGTTCCAGCATGTAGATGGAGCATATCGGGGATTTTTTGATTGTTTATAGGAGCTTTAGACAGTGGTAAAGGTATCTCCACATTACTTCTATTCAGCGTGGAAAAGTGCTAGCATGGGGCAGCTATCTAGCAACCTGCTGAGAGCACAGAAAAGGGAAAGACATCTATGTTCTTGTCTTACATTGGGATTCTACAAAAACAGGCTAAATTCCCATAAAAATGCAGTTTTCCTTTGATAGAACTTCCTAAGCCTGAGTTTTCAGCCTGCTTAAAGAAAAATTTATTTCCTCTCCTCTGTCTCTTCTTTCACTCCCTTTCAGCTACACCTCTTGGCCACAAGCTATTCACAGATTTTACCATCTCTTTATATTATTCAAGCAGTTTGAAGTGTATTAGACTGACTCTTCTTTGCTCTCACCACCTCGTAAAGAAGAAGCTGTGGATAGCTTAAAAAATGGACTCCTCTCTCTCTGGTATTTGAGATGATTGATTTTGTTTTTTTTACCCGAGCTGCCTCTTCTGTGGATTGATACTAACCGACAAATGCAACATTCAAACAGCAACTTCCCAACAAGCACCAGTTATGGCTAAAACAGCGCTTCGAGTGTAAGCACTCTCTATCCATGGATCATTTGTCTCCTTGCATCAGACAAGCTAGTCAGTTTTTTTACACACATGGATGTGATAGCCAAGAAGATAATTTAATTAAACTGCCTAAAGGCATAAAATATCTATAGTCATTAAATCATACAGTAGCTCTTATTAAAAGCGCTAAGAAATTAAAATGAAGGATAATATGTAATCAATAAATAAAACATAAAGGGTGTCAGAGAGTGTCATGTTTTTTTTTTTTTACATCGGCACTTACAACTGCCTTCCTGACTAGTTTTTGTTATTTTAGAGAGAATAAGTCATGAGCTGTGCTGCAGGGCTGAATATAGCATGTATCTCTGTGTATATGTGAATAACATGCTACTTATAACGTTCAGGCTTGTTTTTTATCATAGGGGGAACTCAGGCAAGGGCAAAAAAAGTCTGAAAGCCCGGGGAGAAGCTGTAGGGTTGAGAATGATGAGGGGTAACATTTTAAACACAAACTGCATAGTTGACCAGCTGAGAGTTCAGTCAGAGGAATGTGGTGATACACACATGACAAACACTGGAGGTTGTGTGTTTTTTTCAGCGGATTATGCAGGGGGCACTGAAACATCAAACAGCTCCACTCAGGAAGAACATGAAATATGATCAGACTTAAACCTAACAAAGGGGTTCTCACATTATCATGCAAAAACAATGCACTTACACCATATGAGCTGCTTTAATAGATCCATGCAACACAGTTTATTGCTGTTTTACACTCATTATATATATACTTGGCAGGTAGGTGTCTCTTACTATCCCCAGAGAAAATATATCTAAAGAGACATCTATGCTGCGTTGCCTTATTTCTCTATACAAAGACATTTTGATCACATGGGAAACAGATTAATGTCTACAATGCTACACTGGAACGATTCTTTGATTACTTTCCAGTGAGTGCTTTTATTATGCCATAACACACTTAAAACATGCCGCTTTAGGATTTTGCGAGACCAATCTCTTGTCTGTCACCTGCAGGCTAGTCATCTGACAATGTGGCAGGTTTAACTGGCACTTACAATAATAAGTAATACACCTGCTGACATGCTTGAACCTCTCTCTACAGACAGAAAAATGGCCTGCTGTAAGGTTTTGGTTGGGAGGTGTGGAGGGTGCATACGTGATTCACACAAGATGAAGTGAGAGGTGTTACATCTCCACCAAATGAATCACCCTTGACTGTTTCAATTTCATCCAGCAAGACTGATATACACAACAGGGATTGTTACAGAAGTGACTTTAAATGGAACCATGAACGATCAGTGAACCATATCATTAGCTAAGAGTGGAAAATTACAAATCAAGATAAAAGAACAACGTCGAGCTTTGCCAAAGACTCTAACAGGCGATTCTTTAAAGTATTATCAACGATATATTTAGTTGTGGTCAGACATTTTGCAGTAAATGTAGTGCATACTGATTTGTTTCTGGATCAAAAGTCAAAGTTTAAGGCATGGATATTCTTTGACCTGTCATCTAAGTGCAAATATATGAAAAAACCTCCAAAACAATAAAATTAATCTCTCCTCAGCTACTTTTTTTCAAGATAGTTTAGATTTTTTAGTTTTTTGTGCTTCTCGTAAGGATTAAGGGTTTTTTTGTCTAAAGCTACAGATACGTCCAACTGGTAAGTTATAATAATGGGGTGATAATATTATGGATCTGCCACTAGGGTGAACCTTACAATACACATGCAATAACAACTAAAAGAGATTCTTTCAGTTATACACAAAAAGGTTTAATTCTGAAGACTTTTTGTTATTTCTACTCAGGAGGTGGAGTTAAACACAACAAGAAAAAACACAATTTGAAAGTTTCCTTCATCAGACAGGCTCAGATCAGTACAGTCATGCTGAGATGTGTGTGCGTGTGTGTGTATGTCTGTGTATGAAAGAGAGTGATTGGCAGCACTGACAGTTTTGGCAGTTATAAGATTCTGAGGTGGGCGTTTTGATTGATGCGTCCAAGCAGGCGGCAACCCTTAGATTAAACCCTCCACCAGTCAGTCCACAACCTGTAAACACACACACACATTTCACACACGATCATGTCTCACACACACACTCACATTCACATTCACAGCACATTCGCCTTATCAGTTTTTTCATTTCATTCTAAATTGTTAAGAATGAAAGAATAATTTAAATTTCATAATGCAAGAATGTAAAAAGAGAACCAATATGTGACTGTGCTAAATCATACAATTTATTCAACTGACCTCACATAGTTTACAATGATACTCTTATAGACACTGCATGAATAAATAAATAGCTGTAATTTCACTATCAACAAACATCAATTTCAATGCTGCATTTAAAAGTAGACTAATATGCCTCTATGCTTTTTTGGTATGTACATTTTTCACACAAAAATACAGCATCATTGCGGTTTACAACATATAGCCACAAGTGTGTCAGTTCAACAGGTGACACTGATTCTTTTCTGTGTGCGTTCAGGTCTTTGAATGAACCTAACCTATGGCACACTCATTATGAGGCTTATTTGATGAGGAGCAAAGTTTACATTCACATTAATGTCATATGAGATCGCCCAACGTTTTGCAGGCCATCACTCACCCCATTCAGTTGTAAGCTGATCTAGTCTAAATTATAAATCCCACAAACACTGTTGTTTTAGATACATGACAGGATCAGGACAGGATTCAGTGTGTCTTACTGTACCTCAGCAGATATGGCTGCATATGGGGATCAAATCTCCCTCATTATAAAGACTAACTAAGGCCATCATGCATCTTGCAAAGGATAAGGCTGGTGTTAATCTAGATTTTTCTAATTGTCACCAAACCCCTAGAGAGGAACAAGATCAATCGATAAATCAATCCAATTTGTATGTAATGTTTGTGAAATCTGATGTAGATGTTTCTCTTTGCCAGAGAGCTCCACTGCTGCCAAAAAAACGAATGAAAAACATATCAGCGAGCCACACTTTTTCAGTGGATGACAAACTTTCATTAAAACTGACATAGGCAGTGTAATTGAATCAGTCCCCAGCTCAGTCTCATTCCCAGGCCATCAAATATGGACTCTGTCACACCCCTTGGTGTCTCATGAAGGTGCATAAGGTATCCTTTAGTGTCTGTATTACAATAACCCTAAAATCGACATTTTTTTCCTACTTTTGGTGCCTAAACATAACCACATTGCTACTTTTTCACAACATACACCGCATGTTGATCTTCTCCTCAGTCTATTCATTAGTTTCTTTAATTTTGTCATTTTAACACCACCAATGTGTTTGCTGTAACACAACAGCAACCATTTCAACATGTTAACCTCATGTTATAAACGCTTTTTGCAGGGAAACCTCTGGTGTCGTACGCAGGAGGCATCTTGTGCACCTGTATGAGGGATGTGATGAAGTGGCATCAATATTTGACAACCTGGGATGTTAATGTGTTGCTGTTGTACATACACTGTCCTGCTCCCATTACTATTGTTATTATATATTATATAAGAACCTAATAAACATTAATCTGCACATCAGTGAATGCTCTATCAAATGTACAGTTAACTCATATTTGAGTCACACTTTCCAGTAAGTGCACTGCTGTGTTGGGAAACTGCAGTAGGCATAAATTTGGTTTTGTATTAATGACAATAAAATGAATAGAGAACATCAGCCTTATCCTTTAACTGGAAAACAATTTCCATAAAAATGCCCACTTTTTGGAACTGTTCCAGTCATTTTCCACAGCTGATCTTTGAATTAAGGCGAGTCCATAGTTTCAAAAAGACAACAACAACTTACAACAATTCTGGAAGGGCGTAAACACAGAGAAGTCAACTGGACAATGGTAACACTTAACAATGCAAAACACATGTTTTAAAGTGGCAACTCCTTTGCTTGATTCTTCTTATACAAAGCAGCAGTGTGCCTTTTATTGGAAATTTTCTGGACGCATGAGGGTGCTCACTCAGTAACATTCATCACTGAATATAACACAATGTAAAACAAACACTTATAAACTGTAGTTTCCAACCTCTGAAAGCATTAATCAAATGTCCTGAGGGCTAATCAACTGGGGATTGGATCAATAATGACTGGTGATACTGACACCATCTTGGAAGGAACAATCATTTCCTGTCTCCTCTAACCTGCTGTGGCTGGCCAGTCAATACAGGTTTAGAAGGAGCAAACAAACCATCAAGTTCAAAATATCTTCTGTGAGATCATTTTAAAGGACTGTATCACTCCTTTTAAATGATATCAGTGAGGTACACTGTGCCAATAAAAGCTTTCTGTAGTGTTTTTGGGTCTCAGGCTGCCATTGGTTTCCATTCATTTATATATGAACTTAGAAAATGTGCTTCTATTGTTTTCATCTACATATGCACATTATTTTAAACATACATAATACAATCATTACTCAAAAAAAGACTGAAAAATGTTTTTCTCAATGTATGGTGATGAATGGAGGCCAATGGCTGCCTGAAAGGTACACAGGAAAAACAATAAAAAATTCTAGTTTTATTTTGGAAATTTAGCTCTGTGTATACTGTGGCAATGTAAATGAAAGATGTGGGCTTCCATTGAATTACATTCAGTTCTGATCATTCTGCAGTAGACATTTTAAATCCGGTGCAAGTATTAAGCGCTTAAAGTGTGGAGTTCAATAGCTGATGTGCTTGACTTTGACACCAGAGAGACTTGTTTGAATCCAATCGTATGACCTTTTATGTTTAACTCATTAAAAATAGATCTTATGTCATATACTCTATGCCTTTTCCTATATAAAAATAAAAAAAATCATTATCTACCAAAAGCCAGATAAGGATAGATTTTTATTGGATGGTGCTTGGTTTCGGTTTTGCTTTCTGGTTTCTGACATGTTGGTTGGATCACAAACTTTCATAATATGACTAAAAAGATCAATAGAATACATTTCTGAAAACATGTGAGGTAGGAAACAGGCATTCCTGTCACCGAATCTTGAGTCATATTTTATAAGCACTACAAGGTTGGACAGATTTTTCCTTGTTTCTTTCCTTGCCTGGAATAGCATGGACCACCTTACTCTGCTTCTAGTTAGTCTTTGCCATTCTAGAAAAATCATTTTTGCCTGGCTTACAGCTTACAAAATTTTGCCAAGTTGATAGCAGCATGATAACACTTTTAGTTGGTTAAATGATTAGATCTGCGCGTTGCTCATGGGACTGTCTGCTTTTTTAAATGAGAAACAGCTGTTGCATTTTCCTGTGCGCAATTCAAAAAATGGACCCAGGACAGAAAATGTTGGCACTGAATGTTAAAAATGGTACAACTAAATGTTACTGCAGTATTGCAGAATCATCCAGTATGAACCTGGAAACTCTGTAAACTCTGCAAGCTCTGTTTGGTGGATCAGAATTTGCTAATACTACTGTGGCACATGGTTGTGAACCTGACACTTACTGTATGTGGAATAATGGAGTTGGACAGTAGGATTAGAAGCGAGCTGAACACACAGCATAAAATAAGCAAAAACTGCTTAAATTACTGGTGTCCAATTTACTAAAAAATGATAGTAACCTGCAAATATTGCACAATGTATCTACAACATAGATCCTAAAAAATATTATTGCTCTATTAATAAATTTTCTCTATGCAAATCTAAAACTTAAAATATGAAACATTATCTGGTGCATTTACTTGATGCTGCTTTGTTGTCATCAGGTGTACACATGTGCATGTACACACATGTGCATGTACATCAACACACACACACACACACACACACACACACACACATACACACGCACACACACAGACCTACACACTCTGCTATATAGAAGTGGACACAGTACCTTGGTTAGATATTGCACTATTCGCATAACCCACAGCAAACCTCTGTAGATGTCATGACATACTAGATGTTTACTGCAGTGCCTCATTGTTTTCCCCTGAAAGTCTCTCTAATTTCTGTAGCAGCTCTTAAATTAAACTGGTTTTGATGGTTGTCGATTCACAGAGTTATGATAAAAAACACAAGAATGAGTGTTGTATGCTTGACACAAGTGATTGACAGTCAACCTCTTGGTTCCAGGCAAGGGACCTTAAAAAAGAAGGAGGCACCATGTCATCAGCATAAAACAAACTTGTGTAGTCACTTGAAAGCCACAGCAGATTTCTGTCGATATGGCTTCCAGAGCGGCAGTAGCAAGTTTCCTAAAGAATGTTGATGCCTCTTTGATTATTCCTTCTTCTTCAAATTCCTCTGTTCTAGTTTTCTTTGTGCCTTTGTTGCCTAGTTTTCATTGTGAAAAGCCTCTGGACTGGATGCCCCATCATCACTGAGGATCTCCGTGTTGGTGAATGTCCCAGCAAGTGACGCACCCAGGACCTGCTTTACAGGCGCCATCTCTGAAAGGATGATGTTATCATGGTTGCTCACAAGTGTGGCTTTGTCCATGATCTCCTTGCTGTGCTTGGACACCACAGCATCCAGGAAGTCGTACTTGTGTGACAACATACCGCTTTCAAAGAGGTACTTTGTCAGGTAAGAAAAGGCCACATTTGCCAGGAAGGATGCCACCATGGACACAGACTTGAACGGGAACCTCTGCTGGACAAAGTGCTCTGCATCCCCAGTGAGGTGGTGGATTCTCTCCTGGATCACCCAACCGGGATAGTAGATGAAGGGGGGAAGTTTGAGGTAAGGTTCCCCTCCACCAATGCGTAGCAAAAGACCAACGACATAGGCAGCCACGGAGCCATAAGTGTTAGTGCCCTTGATGAATAACACACTCAGAAGCTGAGGAAAGATGATGACGTAGACCAAGTCAGAGCTCAGGTACCACAGGCCATACACTGATCCAGTTAACAACGCCATAGCAGTGGCAAGAGCTCCGAATACAAAGATGGTGAGTCGCATCACCCAAACAATCTCTCTATCTGAGGCCTGGAGGAGAGAACGAAGAGACAGCAGAGTGAAGAGGATTTTTAAGACACATTACCCGTCTACAATCAACATGGATAAAGAGAGACTCATAACAGTGCAAAATAACTACTGACGGCTGAGGTCAGCGCCTTCACAGTATGCTGCTGCAAATAGGTTGAGAAGCAAAAGGGAAATTAATTAACAGATTTAAAAAAAAAACAACTCAGAGATAAATGACTTTGGATTGGAGCAGAATCCTGTCTTCCGGGTGTTTATTTATCCAGAGGCTCGGGCTCCGTCCCTGTCTCTCTCCTCCAGAGCGTCCTGGTGCTCACAGCTGTCTGTCTGTGAGCAGTGGCTCTGTCCCTGTGCTTTGCCTGATTCTCCCTTCACAACACTGTGTCAAAACCCACCATACGAAATGAGCAAATTGCTCAAGCCAAGTATGACCAACTCACATAATCACACTGCGTCATGTGGCCCGGTGTGCCTATTTGCACCTTTGCACCAGCTTTTTGTGTAATTGTGACACATGAAATATTTGTATCGCTTTCTATGTAAGCCATACACCTTTTGGCACAGCAGTGTTTTGAACTGACTGACTGAATGCCAGCTTGCTAACTTGCATGCAATAAAGATGCCTGCCTGCTGGCGTTTAGCTTTTGTAATCATCATTAATGTCACCATCTTAGTTTAGCGTGCTTGCATTTTGCTGATATGCTTTAAACAAAAAACAAAAAACAAAAATAAAGCTCAGGAATGTCATTTCATTTGCAAGCTTTTTTGTTAAAAATTAAAATTAAAATGTAAAAATTATTGCACTTGATAAACTGTCAGAGGATCATTAAAGTTGTCATAACTCTGCCCTACGAGGAGATCTCAAATATTGTGAAAAGAGACAACAATTACAGAAATACTAGAAATATCAACCTGCTGGTGGTGCTACAAGAAAAGTCTCCAGGATTTGTGATTCTATGGAGATGTTTAATGTTCAAAAGGTTTGATAACAATTGACTCAATAGTCCGATATTTAGGACAGAGAAGTAACTAGCATAGCCATCCGTGGAGCCGTTGGCTAAAATCAAGCTAAGTATTACTGGCAAAGGTGGGATACATAATCCACAATAAATTTAAAGAATTTTTGAGTAGTTTGAAGGTTTGGGTTTCATTTTATATGTTCAGCAAGTACAATAAGTAACATCCGTCATATTGGTAAATCCTTGGGATGTGGAATTGATTTATTGATTATTTGATTGATGCTAGCAGCCACTGGCTCAAACTGTGCAGATGTGTGTTAGTATTATTGTTGGCACTCTTACCGACTGCCGAAAGGCAAGTTGATAGATGTTCCTGGCAAACATGGAGCTAGCTGAGAGAATGGATGAGTCTGCTGATGACATGACCGCAGCTGACACTGCCCCCAGACCAAAGAAGGAGATGTAGGGCGGGCAAAGGTGCTGAAGCACTATGGGAAGGATCATATCTGATTGATCCTTATCCTTCGGGGCGGGGGATCCATATGTAGTCTGGTTCCAGTCTGGATGAAGAGACAGGAAACCATAGTCAATAATGTGCTGATGTCAAGGCTTGTGTTAGGCTTCTTAAATGAAATGACCAGTAAAAAGGAAAAAAGTGTGTTTTTATTGTCGAACAAAGAAACAATGCAGGAAATTTGTGAGGCAAGAAATCACTGTATCTTAAATATGCACTTAATCCTTAGCTTTTGAGACAAAGTTTTAGACATTGAGACATTATTGTAATTAAACAGATGTATTTCTGTGGATACACCTGTTTAATGACTGAGAAACAAAAGAGTTTCACATTTCATGTGCTGAATTACAGCAAGGATTATTAATTTAATGCTGTGCTGTTGGCTAAATGCCTGACACCAGAAATAATGAAAACTGATGGAAAATATGACATCCATTTAATATTAACTTTCCCTAGTTTGTGCCTACTGGACCATTAGTCATGATGTGAAATATGATCCATTTCTGAAAAAAGCTTTATTTAGTTTAATAGCATTTTAAATGTAAGCTTGATTAATTCTCATTTCATTAATAATGATTAATGTGTGCATGAGGCCGTTGATTCTAATGAAACACTGTAATTAAATGCTTAAAAGTTTACATGGATGTGGTTATATTTTTTTTTCAGGGATTAAATACATGCAAACCTGGGATCAAAAAGGTAATTTTTAACAATCATCTACAGCAGCTCTTAGCGCTGTAGATGATTGTTGAGCGATAAGTGCTGGCATTAGCATGAAAGCAAAAATGTTCACAGTGAGAAAGCTAGTAGTAGAGCATAATGTCTACTGTGTTTACCTTCATTGTTACCTTTATACTTAGCATGTTAGCTTGCTAATAATTGATAATTCTCAAAAGTCCAAAGTGCATATGAGGCTGATTTGCAAATATTTGTTTATAAACCAAGTTATAAGTCATTTCTAATATGGACCTGATGATGGTGAAGTAGGAGGACAGTAGTATGGTGGTAATAGTTATGGCTTAGGTTACCCTAAACCCCTTTGTTACAGAGATGGCTTTGTCTGGGGGTGTGTTTTTAGCAGATCACACATTACCGATGGTCATAGAAATAATATAAGAATATCATAGACAGAAGGAGGAATAGGTTACTTCTATACCACAGACAGCACCGTGGATTTATCGACTCACAGCACAGTTAGGCCACTGATATTTCTGAGTCGTGCTCAGGGCCAAAGATTCTGTCTTGCACAAAACTCTGATTAAGGATCAGATGGATAAAATCAGATAAAGGATCAATGAGTCAGGCAGAAGAATACAATAAAAACAAATTCAACT
>JAUZTA010000006.1:15842470-15853604 GCA_034780835.1 Ctenochaetus striatus | reverse complement strand
AGAGGTTTTCCTTGAAACATTCAGACTGCTGTCCATAGTGCTGAAATGTGACAGGGCCTCAAACAGAGACATAATATATTCAATGAATTTCTTTTTTTTTGTCTTTTGTTTTGGTGAAGCCTTTTCTGTCTCATTATGCTCTAATCTTTATTGATCACTTTGATGTAATTTCTGTTTCAGATTTTAAAAATGTAATTACATTAATGTTAATGTCCTTTTTTTACAGTTAGTTTCCATTAGTGATTGTACAACAAGCATTTTTCTACGATTATATTCTTTCTTTGTGCTTTACCAGCAATATAAATTACCTGCTTGATGCAGACACATATGTTGACTTGTCTGACTGCTGGAAATAAGGCACATTGGCTACTTGCTTGAATTGTGACATATCTTCTTAATTTACTGTTTGTGTGGCTGACAGGCAGACAGAAAGAGGGCAGCTCTAATTGGAAGGTTTTCTTACAAATAAGCCTTAGAAACTCACAGAAGGATAGTTTTATGCAAGCAGACTGGAAAGCCTCATATAAAAAGTCACTAACAAGGAATCCAGCATCTACAACTGATGATAGTTCATTTGACGTATGGCTAAATGACTCAGAATCCATGTTTGTGGCATTCATCAACATTTGACAACAGTAGCTGATACCACGTCTACCGAATGTCTCAGTCTGTGTGAATTACTTGAAGACTTTAAGCTGCCTCTTCATGGTGCCTGCTTCAAACAACTTCGTTGCCATCCAGTGGCCGTTCAATCATTTGTTCAAACCTCCATAAGATAGTTTCAGTAAAGGACTCAGAAACATATTCCAAATGATTTTGTGCACCCAAAGCTAAACTGTAACAGATATGCATTGGCAGTTCTGGTGCTCATTGCAGCAGCAGGGTTTCCTTCGGGCTCAACTTTAAATAATCAATAGATTTTAAACCAAAAAGTGTCATTATGTCACCTACTGCAGGCGTCTGTCACAGCTCATTCAAAACACAACTGGAAGTCATATTGTTCATAATGACTCAGTCTTGGTAAAAAATCCCAGGAAGCCTGGCCAGTTACTGAGCATGAAATGAAATGCAGCTATTAATTGATGTTGTTAATCACAGGTGTCTCATAATAATACCAAAACATCTGCAATGTATTCTACATCAATCTATGTCAAAATTATTAAAACATGACATTAACTGTATTTTATTGTCCTTGTAATGAAAATATTTAATTTTTTGGACTATTGTCCATTCACCCAAAAAACATATTGATCGAACTTACTCACAGAAAAAATTCATCCCAACTAGAAAGTTCAACAAGACGGATCAATTGCTTATCCATCAGCACCAGTGTTACAGCACAGAATAGAGAGTAGAATCAGTCTGGTTCATGTGCCTTCCTCTGGGACTATTTGCTGTAAAGCACTGCCACCTTCTGGCCTTGTAGGACATTGCAGTTAGCCAACACGTTTTAGCCACTAGTTCATTCTCACACAGGCTCTGAGAGAGTAAAGTTAAAGTTAGAGGAAAGTCTGAGCAGAGTGTAAAGTTTTGACATCTGATTCTTGATCAATTGGAGTCTTTCCTTTTCCATTTTTAAAACTTTTTTTTGTGAGTATGAAGAATTTAAAGATAACTGTAAAGATAATGAAGAAGTGTTTAGTTGACTGTTACGTTCTGTGTAGTAATGTTTTTATTCAAAAAGTCCCTGTGGTGTCCAGTTAAGGTGTTAGAACTTCCCTAAGTCTCAGACATAGTTATTGAGCCTATAGCCACTGCTGGACAGGGAGCAAAGTGATGGAGCATGGTTGCCCTTCAGGGCCTCGGGGGGCTTGTAGAGTGGAGCAGGAGGATATATGTGGTTAAAGGCAGGAGGAGGTGATGATGGTTGGTTCCTCTGAATATGTAGGGGGCTTCGGGGCCTGTTGCTGCTGCTGCTCCAGCACAGCACCAGTCCTCCCGTCAGGCTGAGGCAGGCAGAGGCGTAACCAAGATACACGGCCAGGCCGATCTCATACTTCAATCCACTTGGGAGGAAGGGGTCGTAGAAATCCATGATGACATCATTGGTGGTCCAGGACACGGTGACCAGGCAGAGCAGACCAGCACAGAGAAAACAAATTGCCCCACTTAATGCCAGCGGAGACTTGATGTACGAGCCACGGGCGAAGCGGGTACACTTCATCCCCATCACAGACACCAGGCATGCCAGTATTGAGGTGATGCAGGAAAGCACCATGAGCGCCCGGGCAGCCTGATGTGGAGGAGAACAGACAAACACATCAACCTTTGGATTATAATAAGATTCTGATTTCTAGCCTGTGGAAGGACAAAACTGTTCTTTATTAATACAGTTACTGTGCACTCCATCAATACAGTGGTTAATTAAAATGTCAATAAATAGATCTGTCCACAATACTAAGAGGCACTGAAGGACAAAAATATGTATAAGTTAATTATTTACCTTGAGCTCATTTACTTTAAAACCACCAGTTTACACTTTAAGTAGGACTATGTAACTTTCACGTAATAGCCAATGCTGTTGTCACAAGTGACAGTTTATGGGATTATGATATTTTTTTAATGGATCTCACTGCTTTTCCTAACCAGATTCACCCTAGTCTGCACTTTACTGATTGCTCTTGATTGGGTTGGTTATCTTTAGGTGTGGGAGGAGGGACTGGTTAGGGTTAGAATTTTCAAGTAAGTTAAACATAACCTTGTAGCCAAACAGAGACTGAGTATGGCATATCAGAGGAAGAAAAGGACAGGTCTTGCAAAGAAAGCAGCAGGTTTCATAATAATGCAGTGATGAAAAATACAAAAATGTGGTTTTACAGCCAACCATTTATTTTATTTATTTCTATTTGAATCTGGCTCTTCCTCTGATAACACAACTGAATTTTAATTAAACCGAGAGCTGAACATGTACCTGCAGGTCACGTGGAAGTGCTAGTAGAGATCTGTACAGTTCACACTGGTAAATGCCAGTGCTGTGCCAAACACATTCCATCCACAGGCCTTTCATATAGGAGGTGGCAGTAATGATGTTGGAGCCCACGTGGGCCGTGCTGCGCCAGTTGGGGAGCACGGTTGCAACAACAGTCCCTCCAAACCCCAGTAGTCCCAAAAAGAAGCCAAGGAGCTGGACCGCCATGCTAGCCATGATGTACTTGCTTGGACAGATCCTCAGGCTGGAAAAGTACAAAGATTACAGTTTGAAATCACTGCTGATGGGCATGTGCACATTAGAAGACAATTACTGACATTTGGAAGTCTTGTATGTTGCTGAGAAAGCTTATAAACATACACTGGATCTAGTTGAAGTTAAAAACAAAGGAAAATCATCACACAGAAACAACATACGGTATTGCCACATGCAAAAGAAAACGCTCTCAGAGCAAAACTACAGTCCCCCAGGCTGAAGATGAGGCTGGATTCCTCGTCTTATCTACATGGTTCCCAGCAGTTCAGTAAATTCCACCGAGTTTCCATCCAGGCACAAAGTCTGAGTCATTCTTCAATTGTCTCTGGACAGAAAAAAGCTGTTAAAACTTTCTAGCATCAGTCTCTGGTGAGTGGCAGGTGACTGCATCTGTAACTAATGAGAGCAGTGTTCAGCTTCACCTATTTAACGCGCCCCTCTGGAGGGTAAACCACAGCAGTCTATTTGTTAAGCTCCCTGCCAGCCCTCAGGAAAGGAGAGGAAATTAAACATTTACAGAAACCACCCAAGCTGAGAATACTGTTATAATATAAACCACTGACTTTGAACATTTCTCACAGCTCTGCAGTCTTTGAGAGAGAGGGACTGAACGGCTTCATGACAAAGCATGTATACCCTTAACAGTTCCAAACTATGACAATAAAGGATGACAGTAACATGTGTTGCAACAACTGGCCCAATTATATTACGTCCAATTTAATCTCTGACCTGGGATAACATTAACAAATTCACACATGGCAGTAAAAAAATTCCCCTACTGTTCAGGAAGTTCTAGGCTGAAACTAAAAACAGTTACAGTAGGAGCATGTGAGCCTTATGAGTAGTTAAGCATTTACTTTTGTCCCTTCTCTCTGTTTTGGACAAAATGTTCTCGTTGTGAAAGAAGTTCTGAATAATAAGGGGACTTAAAAATTAAATAGAAAAGAAACCAAACTGTTAGGGTTACACCGATCCACTGTTTTGACTTCCTAAACGAACAAACGGTTGCTTATAAAGCCTGATTATTATTCACTGTTAGACCTGGCACTGTTGGGGCCTGTTAAAAAAAATCAGAGATACAAGCATCATTGTGTTTACTTAATGATTGACTATACTGATGGCATAACAAGGAAGCTTTAAGAACAAAGGCAAGGCTGTGACAGGCATCCTAAGTCACACTTATTTCCCCAAATTACACAACATCAAAGTCAGAATAGTATTCTTTACAGTCACTTGCCAATTTATCTGCACTCTGCAATATTGTACATTGGATACTACTTAACTATTCTTATTTCTAATTTTAGTGAAAACACCTCACATTTGAATACTCACCAGATAGGTAACATGAGGATTATAGAGCCATGGTCACAGGTGTCCAGACGGTATACATCCAGATAAATATGGCTGTTGGCAGTGATTCCCCACTAACCAGCTGCCTCTGTCTCTGCTGTTGCCTTAACAGACAAGAAATACGTGTCTGTACCGCATGACTGTCAAATATGTGATTGACTGGTGTTAGATATCATTATCAGCAACAGCATTATCCCCGAGGAGCATCATATCAGAGATGACATAAGAGACAGTCCCAGCACTGGATTGTTGCTCCAAAAAGATAAACAGAGCCTATGTCAACCCTGGAGCCGGATGCAAGAGCAGTGTTGCCAAGCAAAGGCAGACAGAAGAGATATTGTTCTCACTGAATGTGCTGTTTTTGTCTCAATAATTCAGTTCTCAGCATGTCCACATCTGTATGAATAAAGAAAAGGATGCAATGGTGACAAGAATGAATGAAAAAGAAAAAAAAAACAGCATATCAACTTACAAGCAACTTGAAGAAGACAATTAATATTCATTAACTGTAATTAGTTCAATTAGCAGGCAGGCATATCCATGATTGTTTTTTGTGGTACACAGTTTACTGATCTGCAAGCAAGGAAAGGTTAACCGAGGTCCGTCCACTTTCCTTGCTTTACTTCTCGTCTATCCCCCCTGTTCCCCCAGTGAAACCTACCGTGACATCCTGTTGGTATACAAGGGTTTTTTCCGACCCTTCCCCAGGGTCCCTTGTGAAGTATGCAGTTCTCTGTAAGAGCCATCTCATGAAGGGATGATCCTCTCCAAGGTCTGCCTGTGGGAGACGCCATTTGTATGTGGAACACTTAATAGCCTTAGTTAAGCAGAATAATCCTGTGATTAGCAGCTGAGTATTGCTGGTTTGTTGTGCACAGTGCTGGAAGGTAACACATCCATGGTGTCTTCAGATGACTAAAATACTGTTTTTTTTGTAATTTGCATACTTTTTCAAAGATATTTATGCACGTTTACACAAGAAATAGTACACATTAGGATATCTTAAAAGCCCCGTACACCTGTGTGCAGGTGTCACAGTCATTATGGCTGATTAGTCCTGAGCTCAGGTTAAGGTTGCGTGAAGTGACGATAGCGGTTATGTGAGGTCACCAGATTTCATTAAATAACACCCAAGCCAAAGGTGAGAGTTGACCTTTCCTAATTAGCAGTAAACTAATAAATGAGTGACACTACACACAAATCAGCTAAAAAACAGAGATAAATCCAGTATGGGGGTAGCATTGGACATTTTAAGACAACTGTTTAGACATACAATCAGATTATCCTACAAACACACAATTAGATAATTGGATTTGAGAAAAAAAGCTGCAGTGGAAAACTGTGTCACCAACATTAAATAATTCAATAATAATAAGGTACCTGATGAAAAAAACTTGACTATTCAACTTCAGAGGCAAATACTTTTTAGTCCATTACATTCATGCAAAAACTCTCTGATCTTTTAGAGCCATTTGATGGAGCTCATTCAATATTAATGCTTGTTGCAAATATTGCATTGGTCTATCCAACCTAGTCTTTCTTTGACCATTTATGTACTTAAAGACTACATCTTAGAAACATATCACTCTGTGTTTTTCAACATTAAGCTCGCCATCTGTCTTCCTTCGTTTTATTGCTAATAAGAAATAGTCAGTACTTCATTTGTTTTAACGTTACTTTACTGGCATTTTGAACATTTTAACTACCGAACTTGTAATAATGTATCTTCAAGGATACTTCCTATCTGAATATTTATTTTTGCCAAATGCAAAGAGAAAACGAGGACAATACACCATTTTTCCGTTAAAGGACTTTTACCCCTATTTTTCTTGTTAGGAGGGCAGTGTTTACTTTATTTATTTCCCGCCGTTGTCGGCTGTCTGTCATCACAGACAGCTAAGCGAGCAGCTGACTTGACATTTATAGCTTTTAACTAAGCTAGATGACATTTGTTACTGGCTATCAATGATAGTGGCATAAGTTAATATTATTGGTAAGATTCTATATCCCTTAAACTATAGCTTTAAATTTTTATTATATCTGTTTCTTATTTTGTTAAAGTTACCTAAACGTTAAAAATGTTAACGTTACAATAAATCTAACTAGTTAGTTTAGCTAGCTAGGCAAACTACAGTGACTTAGCTTGCTTTTCTCCTGCACTGTACACAATGGAGTAAAGGTCAGAGTTTTAGCTAATGCTGCTTTAGCTTGAGAGTTTCATTGTCAAGTGATATTTGCCTATCCTATCTTTGGAATACAGTCACTTCAGCGGTGGTAAAAATGGTGAGAAAAGTCTCCAGAAATGTTGGAAAGTATACACTAACACGCAGGTCCAAGCAATATAAGATGAATCACTATCGACTCCATCCAGCTAGAGCCATCGTCACCCGTAGCCAGCGCAGCATCGGCGGGAGCTTCTTCCTCAGGCTCCCGGTGGAGGTGTTTGACTTGATACTGGATAAACTGTCTGGTAGGTGCAACTAACGAACTTTGAAACACAATAAAGAAACGACGAAATGGTTTTCAAAGAGTTATTAAAAACTGCTTTCAACATATAAAACGTTGTAAGTTCCAGAAATCCTCCCCGTCGTGTAAAGTAGCTAGCTAGATTAGCTCAAACAAACAGTAAACTATTTTATTTTATCATTTTATCTATTATATTTTAAATTAAGTCAATTGGAAGTAATAGCTACACATTCTGCATGTAGTATGAAAAAAAGGATAGGCTCGTATCTGTAAAGTTCTACTATCTGATTCAGTCCCTTTTGATTAGATTATTTTAATCGTTTTTCTCTGTAGATAAGTTTAGCTTTGCTTCAACTGTTTGCCTAGAGTAATGTTATAGATACTGAAAAAACATCAAGCTGTTAAGTGTATAACCAAGAGAGCAAATACCAATAATGATCAAAATTATTCAAGCATTTAAAGTAGACTTCTTAAGGAAAAGAAGAAATACCACAAATTTTGCTCGAATTGAACAAAAGCCCTGGTAATTCTTAACAGTGCTCCATCCAGTATTTTTTTTGTAAGATAACATTGGAAAGTTTCTTAAAATTATAAATTTGCCTAATTAATTGAAATAATTGTATTTTAAAAATCTATAACACATCTATTATCAGATGATCGAGTTTTGCCCAGTGCATATAAAGCTTATAAGAGAATCACATTTTTTGGATATGGACACCGAAAATTGAACATTGGGACAAACATCTCAGTAAAGATTGCCATGCTTTTCTAATCTCATCGTATGATAGATTTTTAAAACATCTGTGATTTAGTACTTACACTCAGACAAACTATAAATTTTGGGAAATTTAATGTCAGGACTGCACTGTAACAGAGTAATTTGTCCTAAAAGAGTATTATGTGAATAAAAGTGTGTTTTTGTCAGTGACGGAGATCAGTATGTTCAGCATGGTGTCCAAGGAAATCACTAGATATGTTGTGGACTACATATCCACTCTGGCCTGGAAGAATAAAATGATCATTGAAAGCTTTCACTCCTCCACCTGCCTTGAACAGAGATCAACTATTGGACACTACAGAGACCTGGGTAAGTGACAGTTTAAACTTTATTTAATGTTTAATTTTGCTCATTATTTTATTATGAACTACATATGGCAAATTTATAACAAACGTCATGTTTATTTGTGAAAGTGACTGATAGCTTCTCCAAGCATTGATCATGTACTTGAATGATCACCACAGAGTACCAGGAATAAGCTGCTTAGAGCAAAGACGGAATGAGAGAGCAGTGTTTATAATTTTTTTGTTTAATTATGTGCTTTTGTGTTCAATGTCTCAGGTTTGTTGTTCAAGAGATGCACTTTGTTGCTGCCAACGAAGGAGAGGTTAAAGTTTATCTTTGGCAAGTTTTCGCAGGTAAGAAAAAAATGAGAGGAGGTCAAGCAGAAACAGAATATAATGTTGTATTAACTGTCATGAAGTCAGAAAAATACTATTAATGAAAATAATCAAGTTAAAACATGCTAGATGTTCAACTTGAACTAGAAAATTTGTGAAATGAGGAAAGGAAGAGGACTATAGAAATTAATACAATTGCATACACTTTTATTTATTCCATATTATTTGGATGAAGCACTCAATGAAATATTTCAATATTTTTGCCTAATTTCATCAGATATTGACACTGTCTAACTTCTATACTTCCAAATGGTTAGTGGGACAAGGAATACCTTTTTTCCTTAACATTAAAATTTTTTAACAAATACACATCCACATTTTAGACCGCTTTATATAAAAAATTCTTTATCTGTCTTTACTTCTTTTACCTCTAGGCTACAAAAAATCAGCACATGATTCTTGATAGCATGCTTAACTAAACTCTAACTAATTAACAAATAAAATGTAATGACACAGGGCTAACTTAATTACTTTCTTGGATGTAGACTGACTTTGTAGTCCATTCATAAAAATGTTGAATGGTTATCAGAGTCATTTGCCTAATTGCTTTTAATCCTTTTGATTGATGCATACATTACAGTGTTGTGATGTACGCAACATTCTAGGATATATTATTCAGCCCTTAGATCACAACCTAAGCTAATATTTACACAAAATACATGGAGCTTTCCTTCTGATCTCTTTCAGATTTCCTGCTTCAAACTGGAGCAGTGTTTTTCACCAGGCTGCATTGGCTTTTCTAGCTATGGAGTCTTTCTCCAGGTGAGGCTTTGAAGATGAGACTGAATATAAAGGTTTAATGGAAATCAAGGAAATCTTGAACCAGCCACAGCTTAGAGTGGATAAACACAGTGTATCTGCTATCCACATGCATATTTTAAGAAATCCTCTTTTACCCTTTATAACAGACAGTCATCCTATAGTTACATTGAATCATGTCTCACCTCTGTGACCCATCCCAATATGTTAAAACATTTTAGCTGGGAATTATGAATCTTTTTTGTCTCTAAAATTGTTTTTATATGTTCTGGTGAATACTTTTCAGACACTAATCGCAGGCTGGAATGAGCTGGAGTGCCATAGAGTGTTCAACTTCCTGTGTGACATCACAAATCTGCTGCAAAAAATTGAGGCAGTCATCACTGGAAAACCTGGTGTGTATTAAGGGACTGGAAGTGAAAATGTTGCTGAATATAGAACTCAGTTAAGAAGAAGAAATGTAATTTAAAGAACAGTCTAGAAGTAGTATGCAGAAAAAATTTTACATTTAAATCTGAATGGTTACAAACCCCAGAATTGACAGGACATTACAAAAGCATTACAGAGGGGTAAAGTAGAATTGACTCGACTATAACTCTTCATCCATCTGAAAGTCTTAAAATGCATGATCCGAAAAAGCCCTACTCTTTACTTGTCTTCTGGACTCAGGGCTGATGTGGTACCAGGAACTGCAGCTCCGTCTCTTCTGCCGTCAGGTGCTGTTGGACCCCTGGCTGGACCAGCCAGAGTGCCAGTTCTGGCTAACACAACTCCTGAAGCCTTGGCCAATGGTCAGCCAGGCACGCTTACTGTTCATCCTCTATGGGCCTGTGCTACCTGAGGGTAAGATAACTTTCATTCTCACAGATATGAAAGTAGTCTATTTTTTGTTTGGCTCAACTTTATTAAAAAACAAACATAACAAACCTGTTAAGCTTGTTGTTGGTTGTTTTTTTAGTGGTGATGTCATATAGTAGGACATATATAGTAGTTAGTTCGGGAGGAGGTCTCCTCCATGCAGGTTCCCTTGGTTGGCTGGATCTGGTGGAGACGGCGCTGCCTCACAGTGCTCTGTGGGACCTGGCCAGGGCCATTCTCTTGCTTTTCGGTAAACTAGAAGTCAAAGACCAGACCACATGTACAATGCTGACAATCTTGGAGGAGCTCATTGGTGAGAACACTTCAGCAGTTCTCAGATGTTTTACTGTTAAAAATGCAAATAAACCCATATGAGGGTTTGGAACTTCTAAAATATCCTTCTCATCTCCAGTCATTCCTCAGCCATGGCATGTGGAGAATGTGGCCCGTCTCTTGGTGTTGTGTGGCAGCAGTTTCTGCTATGCTGTTCTAGCCAGCAAGGCCATCAATGGACGACTTCCTGAGATCTCCAGACTCATTGTTTACATCATACTGGTGAGAAAATTACTTATTTCATTTTGTCTTCATCTGAGATGAGTGAAGGCAATTGGTATCAGCTTAACTCTCGCCTATGCCTACTTAGACATGTTGTGCAATTATTGGCTTTAAATTGAAAATGATAGTTACTTACATACATACATACATACTAGTCAGCACCGTCTGTCTTTGGTTTGATTTGATATGATGCAGTTAATGTGAAACGAGTCAACTGTAACTCGTCATTTTGATTCTTTTGGCTTATTTTGCCATGGGGAGCCTGACCCAGCATGCACTGGGCAGAAGGCAGTGACATTGGTTGGTCTGGTCCCCCTTTTAGCGCACCAATCTCTTTTTGCCTACTAACTGTCATCTGTGGGCTTAAAGGGCCTCTAGTGCTGTCCATGGTGCTGATTTGAAGAAGTTAATCTGTAGCCTCCTCCATGGGGTGCTATGTCAGTATCAGCCTTACAAAACTGCAGCGTCAACTGGTTGACATCCTCACTGAAAGGATTTTTTACG
>JAUZTA010000006.1:15656779-15668636 GCA_034780835.1 Ctenochaetus striatus | reverse complement strand
TTTTTGCCATCCTAGCAGCGTGGTTTAAGGATGGCAATGCTGGTCTGTAGGTCAGAGGTACTGACATTCATATTGTTTAAAGCTAGAATCCCCGACTTCTCATCTGGCACCATTACAAAGCTGACATTAAAAAAAAAAAAAAAAAAAGCTCAACATTTACTGAATGGATCACAATCCAATTAAATCCTGCTGTCTTTGGTGAACCCCTGCCTTTCCATCTAAATCTAAACCTGGTCAGAATATTTAATGATCACGTAAAATATCTTGACATCCCTGTTTTGACTGACGCAACATTTTGACACAGCTGTACTGTACTATGTGACTTTGGCGATTCCTAGAGATTTCCTGCTGTGAGGCTGAGGTTTGTTCATTTGATTAAAACATCTCCACAACTGTTGTCACATTTGGTAAAGAAATTCATGTTCACCTAAAGATAAAATTTGGTAATCCCTTGACTTTTCATCAAGAACCATCATCTAGAAAAAAATAAAATAAAATAAATGAAATGGTCTAAAAACCTGGTTTATTAAAAAAATGCCTGAAAGCTAATAACAGTCCCATTAGGCTCAGCTGTCATCATCAGCATGTAAGCACTGACACTGTGTGTGTTTTAGCATGCTGATGTTGGCTCAAAGCATCTCTGTTCTTCAGTTCAGTTTAGTCTCACTGAGCTGCCAGCCTGGCAGTGGACTCACAGGCTTGTTATGATTCCAAGATAGGTGGAAAAATATAGATTTCATGACTTCACACTGAGTAATTCTTGGCGTAGTTTGAAAAAACTTAATTGCCAGTAAATGAGTCATGTTTTGATGCCTCTTTTGTACTTACTCCAACACAAGATACAGAAATATCCATTTCTATGATTAAAGTGGCCTCAGTGGACCTGAAGGCAGTGACTTGTAAGATGTGTTTTTTTCTGTAAGGGCACCCATGACTCTTACGTTTCTTCTTTCTGTCATTATTTCCTTTTTTACCTTACAAAAACGGACATGTTATCTGGTTTTGCTACCAGTCATATAGTAGATATAAATTTTAAAAAGTACATGGTGGTAGTCAAAGCTGAGAGGCTGATAGCACATTCAGGCCACTCAAGGCATTTTAATTGAATATTTAAGACTCTAAGTCCATAAAGGTTGTTCAGTTTCTCTAAATTTATATTTTACCAGGTGTTAATTTTAACATAAATGTCAAACTGGTTATTAATATCACTATAGATGCAATAGAGACTGACATAATTTGATTAAGGTGAAGGAAATTGTATCTTAGCAGCAACTAATGGGTTTTCCTGTATAGTCTGCGAGGAAACCAGCATCATAGTTAACAGAACTGCTCACACACCTGTAACAATCTTATAATTAAGGTTTTTAAGTAAGAGTCACAGCCTTTTCAGTATTGAAAATAACACTAGCAAGACCAACATTTTCAGTAAGAATACAATCACACACAAAAAAAACCACAGAGAAAAATCATCAAATTTAAAAATAGTGACTCATTTCACTGAATAAATAGCGACTCTGAATAATAGTGTTAGTGTTCAGCTTGAAAAAGGCCAATGTAATCCAACTTTTGTTGCACCAGTTCAAGCCAAGGGAAGGTACAGTAATTAAACTGGCTGTAAAGCTGAGCTGTCTAAGGAGCAATTAAACAGTGTTGTTATGGGTTGACAAAATAAAGATTGAGCCCTGGATCTCCGTGTTAATTACTCACTGCTTAAGTGTTACAATTAATGAGAAGACCCAATACAATACAGAGTCAGTTTTGCTGATTATATATTTGGAATACACTGCGTACAATTTATAGACATTCACTCAGCCATGATTTAGTTAAGTTTAAGTATTTTATTTCCCATGGTAAGGGGAACATTGCAGCTCATCCATCTTCAATAAACTTTTGAGACTCAAAGGGATTTGCACTGCAGCAGTAAACTCATATTCCTATTCTTTAGGAACATTATTGCATTGGTCCTACAGGAACAGTCAGTTATCTACAACACTTCATTCTGTTGCCCAAGGTGAGGATGACATTGAATATTTTCGTATTGCGTAACACAAAACAGTTGGAACAGTTGACAGTTGGAAAAAAAACAGTTGTTTGAAAAACAAACTGTGATTACAGTGCTTCAAAATTGCCTGCAGCAATTTACTGTCCGCCTCGTCGTCCAATTTGCTGTTCAAAATCAGGCTCAGTGTTTGATTTACATGAAGCGTTTGAATGGATCTGTCTGGCCTGTAAACACTGATTCCTGAGGGTGGAACAGGGTGGAGAGCATTAACCTGCACATGTTTATGGAAGGATGAATGCAATTCTGTGCACGTGTGCGGTAAGAGACTTCTTTGACACACAGGGTTAGGCAAAGGGTATAATTTTCACTGTCACAAGGGCAAACAAGACAGAGAATATCTCCATCGCCAATAGAGTAAAAATGAAGCACAGGAGTGCCTCATAGACAGAAACTACCTTCTACCTGCACTAGCTAATTTAAAATGGGGAAATGGAGAACAACCTGATTCAGCAAACCTTTCAAACAGTTGCAATTACTATTAATTTGGTTGTTTTAAACAAATGGCCTATATAAATTCAATATGAACTCTTAATGCGGCTCTGTTTTGATCTCTTCCCACCACTAATGGATTTCGTTCAGTCGCTAAATGTTCCTGCATGTCCACCTCTGTGTTGTTTCTGTGTCTGGCTGCTGTTTGGTGCTGAGAAAAGAGGCCATGTCTGCAGTGGGTCTTTAGAGCTTTTCCACTGAACACAGCGTCCTGCTGCGCCCGAAAATGACGCTAGCTGAAACTCAATATGAAGCTCTGTAAAGCCGAGGGGGGGGCTGCAGATTCAGGTGATAACTCTCTGTGGGTTCATCACTACGACTGACCCCTTTCACAGAGTCAGATTGTTATTTAATACACTGTTATTGTATGAATATTGATCACAGGAGCTTTTGATTCAGCTCTTTGAAAACACAAACAAATCAACCAAAAGACAAAGGTCAATTTTTTCAGCAAAGTGCTCTATTATGACACATTCTCTGCAACTGATCAGTTTAAGTACAAAATACTTGGTGTTAAGCAGTGTCAAGCTCCTGCATCTAAAACTTTATTTTAAGAGAACTAAAGGTCTTTTTTGGGAAATTTTAACAGTGCAGCTTGAACGATGTAGAAATCCATGCTATGCTTTTGGTTGCGCCTTGCCCTCCCACTGTGCCACACCGCTGTGTGTGTGTGTAAGAGGGAGAGAGATTGCTGACTTATGAGCTTTATTAAGGTGCAACAATGTGCATGTGTCTACAAATTGTAAAAAAACATTGAATGCTTTCAAAGCCTCGTAGTGCAGCATGAGGCTGGAAGCTTTCCAAACTAATTTCATCTACAGCTTATGCCGAGTCTGTAAATCATGCCAGCGTCTCATATACACCAAACATAAAGGCCTGCAAGTTGTTTTTTTCCAGTATGCCAATTCACAGTGGGATGCACTGTGTATTTTGTAAAGTAGATTTGTACACAGAATGTGACATGACTTGATTTTTCATTCGCTCCACACACTTAAACTGCACATTTACATTTGGAGTTACAGAAGGTCAATGTCAATATAAATATGACAAGAAAGAGTTTTTAACATTTACTCACCATCGGAATATCATAATTTTATACTTCAGTTTGTGGGAGAATTGAATATCCATAATATAAGAACAGCTTTAGGATAAATAACAAGAACTGCTTAGTTAGTATGAAAAGTGACAAACAGAAAACATTCATGCCTGCAGAAATTCCAAGTTTATTAACAGGAGATCTGTATAATTTCACAGTGTAGGTCTAACCAAATGACAAGTAACTTACCTAATTCCCACTAAACTATAACATTTCTGTCCTGTATTATTTTCTAATTTGTGTGTTCACAGTAAAATGTTTAACAAGCTGCCTAATTGTTATTAAACCTCCGAAAATGTCTTACATGCCAAAATAACCACTGTGAAGTATTTTTTACCTCAGCTTTCTGTCCTTGTTAAGACGTTTGGTCCTCATAAAAAATAGAAGTACGAGAGCACAAACTCCCACAGACCAATTTTTCCCACATCAACGTGTTTGTGTCTATTTTTCTGCACATAGACACGCACACGCTCATACACACTTGTGCGACACCTCTAAGGTTGCCCACCTCCGTGGCTGCCTAATGGGCCATAGGCTCTAATCTGGATGGCCACGGTGCTCAGGAGAATGAGCAGAGCAAATAGAGAGAGCAGCTCATCAGGCCCGGGAGCCGGTGTGTCGGTAACCCCAGCTGTTAAAGAGACATCTGCCCATCGTTCAGAGATGAGGGAAGGAAACAGGACGCCTTCAGAGGCCGGGGTAATTTCCAGGGACTGACAGCAGATAGTTTCTCATAAACCTTTTTTTTTCCCAACCTCCATAATGTCCCCTCAGCTACTCGAAAGGCTTTTTGTTGCCTCTGTCTCCTTGCTTTGCGTATTATTGCTCGATTTATTACTGGTTTATTTCTCTCTTACTGTATTATTTTTTGCAGAGTAGAATGACCATATATAACATTCGTAAGCTATATAATCAGTAAGTAAAATCAAGGACTGTTGTTTATAAATTTCAAAGTGATAGAAACTGTAATTCCTTAATGTTTTTTTGTGGCTATAAAACAAACAGTGGAATGGTCATCAGTTTAATGCAGGAAATGAAGAGACTTCTAAAGTGTCATCTACTCTGAAGACTTGAGATAAAAGAGACAGAACTACATAAAACCCCTTGATTGCATTATTGCACGCTTATTTGCATAATCACCCATAATTCATGTGTGTATATATTGTTTGTTGTTTCATTTAAGGAGTGTTGAAAGGTGTCTG
Organism: Ctenochaetus striatus; assembly: GCA_034780835.1. NCBI lineage: Eukaryota > Metazoa > Chordata > Actinopteri > Acanthuriformes > Acanthuridae > Ctenochaetus > Ctenochaetus striatus. The sequence continues at coordinate 15,663,787 of JAUZTA010000006.1, read as the reverse complement.
GGAAAAATCCATCTCTGTTGTTTTTAAAACGAAATGTTCTCCAGTAAAAAAAAACGGAGCATAATTTGCTCAGTCAGCAGAGTGCCATCAGCAAGCCACTTGTCTTGTCAGTGTCTGCTTGTTCAACACAACAATGACTGGTACTCAGCCAATCATGTTCACAGTCCAAACACAGAATGCATTCCAAATGGAAATGACAGTGTTGATAATAATCATGAAGAACAATAAACATCATTATCGCCTGTTCCACCTTTTTTTTTTTTTTTGTCGGGATGAGTGTTTCTGTTCATATTTTACGCAGGTTCTGTTATTACAGTCAGCAGTGATGCAGGATGGCATTAAATGACTTGAGAGTTGCTGAAACCTGCCCCCGAACCCGAACCACCCTCAACCCCAAAATTTCCATTAGTAATTGACAAATGGATGAATTAATGGTGTGTAAAATGACCGATCCATCACAAAGGCTAAGTGGGGTGAGAGTGCAGCGCTCTGTCAGACGCGTCTTTTCTGAGCCCGGTTCTCATGACCTCTGTGAAACTGGATACATCACTGGCTCTCTTTATTTTTTTTCTTCCATTAAAGGAACTAATTCTGCTTAAAAAGACATTTCTCTGCAGTTAGAAATTACAGTTTTGTTAAAATAGCACTAAAGCAAATATTACGTTCTGTTGTGGCTGAACTTGTAAATGTATTTTCCAGTCCCTGAGGATAATAATCCTCTACATAAGAAGCATTGCCTTTAATTTTTATCAGAGAAAAGACTGATAACTAATTCATAATCCATGGACGAATAAGGAATAGCAGATCTATAAGGTCTTAAACGGCAAGGTGGTAACTTGCTGTTTTACACTTAAAAGACACTGGCAGGTTTATCTAAGAGACAAGTTTGTCTACAAATTTTAGCTTCTCTATGGTTGCTAAATGTTATAATGTGTATAAAGTTCGTATCTGTCACAGACTTGCTAATAAATTATTAACTATATGTGGTAATTTACTTAGTCTGGGTGAAAAGTTATTGACTGGAATAACTGACACCAGGTGTATGTTTTGTGTAATTTACAACAGACTATAAAGTCAACTGAATGCTTCCACATTTCTGTAATTTGATTTGAATAATAATTTAAACAGAGAACAAAATGAATGCGTGTAAGTGTATGTGTGTGCAGGACAAATGTATTTGTAAATATTTTATCAGGTTAAATAAAGCATAACTGTGTTCAATCTGAAATGACCAGAAAGAGAAAAAATAGCACACAAAACATGTGAAGTCCAGGAAATTTTATATTAAGAATCACAAATTAATATTTGCCTAAAGGAGTTTCACAATCTGATGGGTGATTCAGTCCTCATCCTTAGACTCCATGTGGTCATTATGCTAGCTCTCAGTGTCATCAAGAAATGTGCTATGTAAAAATATGTGCTATTATAAAAAGATGAGTGATGATGGTTAGCTAAATTACACAACCATAACAACCCTAAAATACCTGCTAGGTGGCAATATTATAGAAATACTGTGCAGCATTCAGCCAGTTTAATAGGACAAAGTGTGCACTGTGACATTGGTTTTTGAACTATTAGATATATTTAATATTTTTTATAACATCAACTTTAGTTTTAGAAAGTCTGAGCTAATATTGAAAACATATTCAGTGTTGTTCATTGGCCATGCAAAAGGGAATTGTTTATTCGGTAATTACTAGCTTCTGCTGGCGGCCATGTAAATGAGTTTGTGCCCAGGGGTTTAACGTTGAATGGTTGAATGTTATTGTTGATTCTGGCCTGAATCGATTTAACTCAAATGAAAAGAAGCAAAGAAAGCTTGGGTGGAATAATCTATTTGCATGCTCGATCATTGGATCACCTTTTCTAAGCACTCTGTGACCTCCTGATTTGGAAATTACACACTGCAGGTGATATAATTCTAAGTAAATATAGTAACTTGTAGCTGCTGTGGAGTGCGACAAAAATATTGGCAATTATGTACTGTGTTGTTTTACTCGTTTTACATGAAATCATCCACACTAAAGGGATTAATACCTGTAAATGAGCATTGTATGAGAATCTCTTGTCCCTTTTTAGATGCCTGTCTATTTCCATAAAAACTCCAATTAGCCAAGAGATTAGAGGGACCTGTCCAACCCAGTTTAATCGATGGCATAAACAAGATTTGGACATGGACAGGTGCAAGATGGTCTATGTGCACATGGCTATTTGTGCTATGGTGCCAACATGCATGTGTGTATTTGTGTGAGGTAAAAGGCCCCACTAATAGTTAAGTGCTCCATCCTGATAAATAATGTAATAACAATGTGACTGTGCTGCTGCCTGCCTCGTCCTCCATCACCGGACAGGAGGAACCATAACAACTATAAAACCACACCATATAATCATTGCATACACAGTGGAGGAGTTATAGTAAACTACTTAGTAAGTGAAATGTCAACAACATACTTTAACCTGTATTTAGACATACACGTATACCATCAATGTAGTAGATTTTTGTGTATTTAGCAGTTATTTTAAGCTAAAGTTCAATTTCCATGCAAAGGACAGCGCATAGGACCATTTTTTTTTATCAGTACGACTTTTGGAACTTTTTAAAATGCTGGCACATTTGACACGGATAAAATTCATCATACTGTTTATAAAATGGAGGCAGCAAAAATGATGTGGGTTAAATAAGGATAGGGTTATTCTAGGGGATGCAAAGAAGCTGTCTCATTAAGCTAATGCATCCTGTGTGAGGAAAACAAAGTTCTTGTAAGTAACTTTCCTGATGAGGAACATCCACATTAGACCACATAAAATCTTTCTAGCTTATAAATACATCCCTCCTCGGGGGACTGCTAATTGCGAGAAGTGGCAGAAATTTGGAATCATCTCTAAGTTTGAGTGATTTTGATAAGAGGACTTTACTCCTGGTCTTATTAAATCTTTTGAAAGTTTTGTCCTCAGAGTTTCTAAACTTGAAATAATCCTTTTACCTCACAACAAAAAAATAGCAAATTTATATATGGTGAGAAGAGTCTTATCTTTCAGTGAGCAGAGAAATAAACAGAGTGTTGTCTCAAACACATAAATACAGGAGAGATGATCAAAGAGCAGGTTCAGAGGTAACATCCACAAAACTGAACTCAACAAAAGTAAGAACCTCATACTGCATGTTCACATTTTATTGTAAACAGATCATTTACACCTCAAACATTTATTTTTAAAAAAAACGTATCCTCTGTAAGAACAAAGCTCCTGGTTTGTTACTAATAAGGCTGTACAGGACAAATGAAACTTTTTAAAAATAATATTTTATTTAATTTAAAGAAAATGATTATTATTATTACCACGTTAAAATGCACAAATGGTCACTCTGTTTCAGGCTCATCATTTGCAGATAGATACTTTACATGTGCATTAACACAAACTGTGTACACAACAAACATGAAAATACATGTTTTTGAAGCCTAGTAATGACAACAGACAAAGTTAAATAACTGCATTGCCAGTATCTAATACAATGCTTAAAGTTGGCGTTTTCTTACTGTTCTGCTGTACCAACACAATTATTTTACTCCTTGGTGTAAACTTTCTTCTTCTGCTTACTGGCACATCTTACAAGTTGCCTGAATTCTGGCCTGTCTGACTAACATCACCAATTTTATGACATTTAACATGACCAAAAAGAATAAATAAAACTTGCTTCTTGCTTGTTGGCCGCTGCATTATGCTAATAATAAGTACATTTTTTTGAGTGCTAGATTATGAGCAGCCCATCCTCTTACACTAAAGGTATGACTTGAGGTACGACAGAGGAACAGAGGTAGCTGCTCTTGGCTGTAGGTTAAGATAAAAAATCATGGTAAAAAAAAAAAGAAATTTGCTTGTTTGTGACAGAAAGATCCCATTAGTAGCAGGAGATGGACAGCATTCATTTTAAGGCAGACATATATGGATCTACAGGAGCTGCTGCCGCTTCTTTACATCTTTACAAGACATTAATACAGCTCGCCAGCACACTTTCATCACCGCTGAAGATGCAGCACATGAAGTGTTTGTGAAGCAGCTGCATAGAGAGGTCACAGCAGAGACAGGTCCTTTTTATCACTTGTTGAAGTGCTTGATACACTCCTTAGTGGCATATTTCCCAAACTGAGTCATCTTACGAGCCCTAATCATCCTACCAAACAACAAGATATATGTTGAAGGCTCTTTTCAAGTGACAGTAAGATGAAAATTGGCAACAGGGCATCAGTGATAACATGCTAAAATCCTGCTAAAATCATTTTAGCATAATTAGAAACAATTTGTAACATCATTTTGCTTGTCTGTATGCCTACCTATGTTCTCCACCTATGGAGCAAGCTACCTGAATCCCTTGATCCCCTTGTCTGCTAAAGCTATTAGCTTACTTAAATCATTGCACAAAACATTACTGTTAACTGTGACTGTCAGATGAGGAAGATACATGACTTCATCTTAATCTGTGGCTTTACTTGCTTTGTTTTAGTTTACTTTTAATGCAATTTCTGTTAATATTAAATTTTTTTTTTAATCTTTTTTGTTTTTCATTGCCTTTTCAAAGGATTTTTTTTCACTTATGTCTCACTCTAATGTACCTCTATGCCCTTGTAAAGCACATTGACTTTAGTTTAAATGATTCTAAATGAATAAACCTGCCTTGTCTTGCCATTAGAGGCTTCATGCAGCTCGTCTGTTCATGGAGTAGTGCAGTAGGATATCAAGGTGCATCTCAGGTTTCAAGTTTAAACTCCTCCAATCAGCATGTCTCTGTCTTTCTAGGTGGCACAAAGGTATTTTCAGAAAACACAATGTTAACATCTGAGGACCTACGCATATAATCAGTCATCGGTTTGAGTCATTATCATGCCTTTGTCCATTTCTCCGCTTCTTACTGACTCAACGAGAGGGTGAATAATTAACTTGAGCTATTTTCTTCATGTTAGCATTATAGCAGCTGACATGGTAATTGCAGCCTTTCATAGGAGGGGAAAAAGTACAGGGAAGTGTGTAGCTACTCAGAGAGCTACTGCCTTATTTAGGACCTCTTCACTTGCCTCAAGTCGAGCTCTCTGTCAGCAGCTGTCACACCATAATCCCCCTCACACAGCTGCTCACACACCAACACACACACACACAAGTGCATGCACAAATAATAGTCCCAATCAAACTTTTTCTTTAATTTCAATGCTAATTTTGTTGGTTTTGTTTGAAGATAATACTGTTGGATAATACAACATCAGCTACATCCACTTTCCACTCTATTTCATCCCATTTCTAACCTTGTAAAGCACTCTCAAGTTTGGGAACAGATTACAGATAGCATAGTGCCAGGGACAGTTGCTCAGCCCAAGGGATATTCCTATAATTAGCGTCATAATAGATAACCACAGTCTGTACTCTTCATTTCTTCACACCCTACGGCTGTAGTGATGAAGCTGTTACCACTTCAATTAAACTAGTGATAACACAAAGCAGTCTTTTCTGCGCTGCCATCCTACATTCTGGGCCACTGTTTATGCTTTATAAGAGACGTTGTAAAAATGTGGCTTCCACAACACTATATAAATGTTCATATTTTATCACAGCTTAGTGCACATAGTTACCAGTTAGGTTGACTGCTGTTTAACAATCTATTTGGAGCTAAAGTAGCATTTATCCACTCCAGGATGTGCAGAGTCCTGAGAGGGGACTATGTCATTGGTTCAGTCACTCCGCCCTTTGTGCAGCTCCTTACCTTGAACTGACAGTGTTGTCAAATAATCAGACACAGTTGCTCAGTCTGATAGTTGCGGTCGTCAGAAAAAAGCAGCGCTCTCAAGTGATGGGTTTGATTTGTTCCAGAGCAGCAGGCTTCCCTCAGCACTACAGTTTCAGATAAAACAGCAAGTATGGCTCCTGCTTACGAATAGCAAATATGCAAACTTGACCTTTTCGCCTGACAAAATTGATTAATTGGAGGTCTGCATGGATGGGTTTGATGAGAGCAGCCAAGAGGAATCATACATTTGTGATGGCATGCATTTTGTTTAGAAGAACTTTGAGGCAGTCAAAGTTTTTTATATGCACATAGTGTACAGTATGTCCCATGTGTACGTCTTTAATGAGATTTACCTAAAATATGAAGCAAAAATAAGCTCAAAAAGCTGCTGCAAACTTTTTTTTTTAACTCTAAGCATTACAAACCAGTCTTTGGAAAAGAATTATGATGGAATGGTTCAGTGCTATTTTTTTTCTAAATAATCACACTTGTGCTTGGCAAAAGAGACATTTTTTTCTCCTAATTTTTATGGGAATAAAAGAAACAAACCATTTACAATCACTATTCTAACAAGCCTGTAATTACAAACTTATACGCATATTTGATAATCAGGGTTAAGATACCTGAGATATTTTTAGACATGAAGATCTCTTCACACTGCACAACATGGTTTTTATTAAAATGTGTTATTAAAATCTGCAGGTTTTGCTGGCCTATTTGGAGCTCTGAGACACAAATTAAGGACTGAATACTCTGCACAGATAGAGTGAAGCTGAGTGGTGCAGAAGTTTAGTTGAAATCAACAAGCATCAATGAGAATTTTATCCAAAGCAACACTTTCAAAACCAGTGCTGAGACCCCAAGAGGCTCCTACTGCTGAACTGAGTCTGCCAGATTAATTGGTGCTGCTGTCAGTGAGTGACACTGCATTTTTGTCCATTCATTCATAAATAGTATGCAACAAAATTGTATATTTTACTGTTATTGTACTGAGTATTTTGTAGAATTGTATAATGTATTAAGCTTATTAAGCTTATTTTAACAACTCAAGTTGAAGTAAGCCAATTGCAGGACATGTGCTTCATTTAAAAAAATCTTTAAAACGTAGAAAATTATACCGTTTAAATATCGTAACAAAAAATTACTACTTATATGAAAAAACTATATTTTCTTTTTAATTGAACAATAAAAATCATATCACGAGGCATTGATTAGAATAGCATGAAAATGACATT
>JAUZTA010000006.1:15643025-15655542 GCA_034780835.1 Ctenochaetus striatus | reverse complement strand
GATCTATGAAAATGACATTTTTGCTGATGTGTTTTTACAGTCCATCCCATGATGAAAGCTCAAACAAATATCAGAATATTATTACGGTCTGAGACTGGCATCTACTCGAAAATACGATAAAAATAGATCTTCAGTTACAAAAAGCAATGTTTAATTTTTTCACATTTAAATAAGATCATTGTTAGCTAGGAAATCAGGAAACTACACAAAAGATACTTAATAACTTAAAAAGTTTGAAGCAAATCATACTTTTATATACTTGTATTTTATAGTAAAAGGCCTCTGTAACAACATGGAAAAGCCACTTCTTACAAATAGCAAAAAAGATGGCAATTATAGTATATATACAATTATATCCTTTGACAAAGACTTTTCAAAAACTAGAGCATTACATGACATATGTTAACATCCTTATGTAAGATGAAATATGGATTTAGAGAATAACAAGAACACATTAAAGAACATAAGTCTGTGTTAGTCCCACAGAAAAGTTATTTTTATCAGGTCTGAGCCACTTCTGGCAGAAATGGCTTCACTAATAAGCCTTTCAGTTCACAAGAGAGTGAAAAGCAATGCTGTTTTTAATTGTTAATTAATTTTTAATAATCCTGATTAAAAAGACTATACTAATAATACAGTCAGATTACAAAATACCCTACAATGACAAGAAGTACAAAGGTTCCTGTTATGTACTGAAAAAAGAACGGAGCTCCGTACTGTGTTAATGTATACCATGATTACAAAGTATTATAAGCTGTTCCCACTGTAACATGAGGCGAAAGAAAGCAATTAGCCTTGCAATGAATGATGAAAGTCCTTCCATCTGTACTCGACCCAGACTGTCATCCACTGAATTAAATGGATGTGTGTATGTGTGTGTGTGTGTGTGTTTTAAATACACACACTGCCATTACTGTCACTCTGCCCACACTGGAAAGCTCATAACCAATCATATCATTTCAAGCTGGGTCTCACACATAAACAGGTCTGTGTTTGGGAAGCCTGGAAACAGGCTGTCAAAGCCTCAAGCCAAAAATCTCTCGCTCTTTCTGTGTGTATGTGTGTGTGCATGAATGCATGCATTTGTGTGTGTGTGTTTGAATGTGTGTTCGTGCAAATCAAAAAGCCAAAATCGACAATGTTGGACTCAGCTGACAATCATCTGGAGCAGTAGACCAAAGGCAGGTGTTGAGAATGACCTTCACTGTCCCAGTGAAGAGCAGACTCACACAGTGTCTGAGAACATAACAGCAACTTTTCATCGCCGAGCAACACACAGCAAATTAAAAAAAAAAACCAAAAAAAACTCTGATAATTTTTTAACAATGAGAAACATTTTTTCAGGGTAATAAATTCAAAATTTTGATAATCTTTTTTAAGAAAAAAAAAAAAAAATTCTGACATCACCTTCATGACTGTGGTTCATATTAAATATAACCATGAAAATACAACTACATGGCAGAGTTTAGGGGAAATGTCAGCTAACGTTGCCACTTTTGATGCCTTTTTCCTGAAGTGAAAATGGGAAGTGTCAGTTGAAGGAATGGCTGGCTACATCTGGAGCTTCTCTGAGAGAGCACTTACGTTCGTGAGACAGCAGCTGGGGCACGGCGGCTAAGTGGAGGCCACTTACTGACGAGGATTCACGAGCAATATAACATGCCTTCACTCTCAACAAGAGTACAAGAACCAGAACTAATGACAGTCCATGTGACAGTCAAGACAATATTTATTCTCACATACTAAATATGGATCTAAATCATTAGGAAATTTATTTATTATTTTTAATTTTATAGGTTTTCTTTACTTAATAGCAATTTCTTTAGACTTATTATTAATCAAACTAACATCGTTTTCACAGTTAATCACATATCATCAGTTATACAGTATTTCAGTTCTGTCTAGTGAAAGCATATCTCTAACAATGTCTAACTGTGTCTAAAGCCCAGCAAAGGAGTTATGACCATGGTCAAGCAAAACTTAAAGCTTGTGTTTTCAATCTAGTTTTTATGTCCAAATGGTCATATAAGCCACAGTAACTGTGTTCAGTCTGGCTGGTAAAAGCTGTGGCTTGAAATGTACCTGTAGCTGTCAATGTCTTGCTGTGTTTTATAAAAGAGAAGCAAGCTGGAGCTACTTAAAGCCAGAATTATACAGACTGCATAGAACAAGACATCACTGCTGTTATATATGTTTATTAAATTGTGGCTTACACAAATCAGATTGCTTGACTTGAGCTCTGTTTTATAAAAAGGATTAGTTGGGACAAACTGTCCTTTAAGATAGTAACATTTCCTAAATAATCCAGTGGGGCTTATAAGTGATAATATGGTTCTTTGATAACTCGACTACATACAGAAGAGAACCAGTGATTTGCTTTAGCGATGTTAGGGTGGATAAGCACTGCTCATGAAGGTATAAAATGTTTAAACTATCGTCTCGTTTTGGAGATGCTATATATTGTTTAAAAATAGTTAGTTATTTGCTTGATTATTGACTGATCCTTATACATACATTGTTGTCTGAAATTGTTGTCTGAATTTCTTTTGTGTTGGCTAAACATTTTTAGGCATTCGTTAAAAGTAGATGTTAAAAGGGTCACTGTTTTTTTACACAGAGAGGCAAAACTTTGAGATAAGATAAATTTGTTTGGACAGCATATATATATATATATATAAATAAATGTATGTGCAAAATGTCAGACAAAAGCACCTAGCAATGTCTCAGAGCCTGATGTGACTTTTTCATATCGCCTGTTTAATCCAACTAACAGTTCAGCAGCCAAAGAAAGCAGGGACAAGCTAAAGCCAGATAATGTTTGGAATTGATGACTGAGGCATTAAATCAAGTCTAAAATTAGTCACTAACCCATTTTCTGAGAAACAGCTTATAGATTAATCTACTACTCAATTTGGCACCATTTGTTCAACATAAAGCTGTAGATCTATAATCTTCATTAGTAAAATCATATGGTTGTCTTTTAACAAGACTTATCTTTTAACATTTATTTATTAAATATATTTTTTAAAAATGTAATTATTAAGTCGTTTGTGTTGCCCGTCTAATCTAAACCAGTGTGTGTTTATCAAATCACTTAAATAGTGCATAATATGTGGCTTACGTGGTATCAAAGTGGTAGTAATTAATAATTGAGTAAAACAAATGCTTAAAACCTTCAAAAAATCTTTCATTCTAATTATTTTCTAATAACAACATTAAGCATTCATTTTTGAGTGAAACTTATCTAATGCATATTGTTTGAAACATGTCAGGTTCTGCTTCTCATTGATCACAGAAAATATATTTTTATGAGGCATAAAATCATCACAAAGCAACAACACAATATCGCTGCTTCTCTCAACACAGGCTGCGTCTGTGTGTGGTAGCATGACTGATTTTGCCATTAGAAGCCCCTAATGATCATTTTACGCTTGTAATACCATAACTGTCTGTGGCAACACTGTTATTGTCAAATACTTCATTATGCATTACCCCCTTTCATTCTCTTGCTCACTGTATTTATGTATGTGGGGCTTTTAAGCTAACCATTTCAACAAACACTTAGTCCTTGATATCTTGCATAACTTAGGGGGATTTCACACCAACGTCTGTGTTTAATTGGGACCAAAATGAGCAGTGTGATAGCTCCCCTGGACCACAGTTAAAAAAGAGGTGGTTTCAGTCCCAAGCACATTGATGAAGAGTGCTGTTTGTTTCCAGTTTAAAAGCATTTATTCTTACAGCATGGCTTTCAAACAGGAAGCAATCTACAAGAGTAGCCTTGTCTGTTACAGCGTGAACCGACTAGGTCTTCTTTATTCTAACATTACTGCACAAAATGTAGGATTAAATACGTAACAATAATCGCTGTTATAGACCACTGCCATATTTGTCTCTCCTGAAACCGAGCTGCCATGGCTTGCAGAATTGTTTGCAAATACGTTTGTTCATTTATGTTCTGTTTGGGTCAGATCCAGGCGGATTCTCAGGTGTGCAGCCCCTCTTTGTCATTATTGCTGTTATCTTAAATGAACACCTTTCATATGGTAAAATTTCAAAGCAGATTACAAATGAGACAAGCAGAACCCAAAACACATCAGGAACAGAGACATTAATTTTCTTACTTACACTAAAAGCAAGAAAATATCAAAAACTTTATGTGTAAAGAAAAAAGTGGGTTTTTTTATCTGTGACAAGATGATATTACCCATTATGTAATACCAGACATTAACATGTATATCTTTAAAAAATAAATAAATAGTAGATTGCTCTATATTCTGTTGAAATTTGTTCTCCCTTTATTCAGACAGAAAGTGTTAAAGGCACAGTAAGGGAAGAGGACAGACTGCTCCTCCTCCTCCTCACTGGCTTCCGTGACTATCACAAAGATTCAGAGCTGACTCTAATTCAACAGGACTGTCATAGCTCATGAAAAAATCATGTCGTATAATCAAATCGGAGTAAAAACCCTGCGCTGGGCCTCACGGGAGTCTCCGTGCGCCCTGAATATTTCATGTAATGGAGGCTCTCACCACCATGGAAACTCTCAACAGTTCAGGATTGCGTGCAAATATTGACTGTAGTGTGCAGGGCCAAGGGCCGGGAGAGGCCGACTACGCAACCGAGCCTGAGTGAGTTTTATAAATAATGGTAATCACTTGTGACACCACTTGCAGCAGGGGGGCTCGTGGCCACTCATATCCTCATGTTGGATTGATGTTACTGAGTGCAGTGGTAGAGTTAAAACTGGGAAAGGCACAGCTGAGAGAGAAAGTGGTGGCGGATAAGAGGGAGGGAGGGAAAAAAAAAGTGCCTTGATGCATATGAATTGACAAATGTCTGTTTTGGCTGCTGAGAATAGAGCTCAATTGTAGGTCTGAGGAAACATCAAAACACAATTCTGGGCTGACATCCATTGGGTGGAGGAGAGAGGAGGGGGCTGACAGCGTACCCAGACTGCTAGCACTGCACTGTGGCTAAGCTGCTGGCTCTTTCCCTGCTGCACACTGGTCATCCAAGGAGCTGAACTGACTCAAAGTTGCAGTATTATTATGTTTTCTACAACTTTCCACAACTTTCTACAACATTCTACAAATCCTTACTCGTTTGAGACGAGTGTAACTCAAGTCACAAGCCAATTAACTTGAGTCACAAGTTAAGTTAAGATTTGTCAAAGCAAGTTTAATGTCATATCTGAAATCACTGGCTCCGATGAGTCGAATCTCAAAGTAAATCAAGTTATTCAAGTCAAGTCTCATTTCTGATCTCAAATTATTCAGTAGTGAGGCCCAAGACAGGCCTCAAATTATGAGAAAAATTTAGGTCAAGTCTCAAGTTTTTAAGGTCAGGTCTTTAGTACAGACCTAAAATCACCACAAGCTTGTCAAAGTCTGACAGAACAAGTCTTAAAAAAGGTTTCAAGCCCTGTGAAGTCTTTCCAAACTGGTCTTTAATCATTTGAGGTGAGACTAAGTTTATTCTCATATGTGTCATAACAAGCTCCAAGTCTTAAGTCACTGAGACTAATCTCAAATTAATCTTAAATTGCTCGCACGCAAGTTGAGTTTCCAGTAACTTAGACAAATCTCAAGCCACCAAGTCACAGTAAAGTTCAAGGTTATGTCTTCATTCAGTCTTCAAGTCAAGATGCTTGTCTGCTATAGAAACTTTGGTTCGTGACATTTGAACTTTAAGTCTGTTTAAAATATTTTTTAAATAGCTTAGACCAGCTTGTTTAAATACATGAGCCAAATAAATAAAACCTTAACAAAAAAAAAACTAAACTTCTTGGCAATGCGGCACATGAACACACAAACTCTTTCCTGGAAGGAAACATTTTAAATCATAAGATAGTAACCAGAGATTTTTTTTTTTAGCAGAAGGCAAGAGACCACAGGCTTTCTGTGTTTCTCTATTTATTGATTGGGTAGTTTGGCAAATGTGTGCGCACATGCTCAAACACATGTACCAACCACCCACACTCACATATCATTTACAGGCTAATCACTCTAATCTTTGTAGATAATACAAACACGGCTCAGTGAAGTGCAGTTCAGACAGACAGTGGGAAAAAAACAAACTGTATACTGTATGTGCTGGTAATGGCTGGGAGTGGTACCGTTTGCATGTATTATCTGCACCTCTCAGACGTGGTAATTGAAGCTCAGTGCTGTTATGAGTCTGGGTGAGAGGCAAATAAATGCATCTCCTCACTGCTAATGCCGAAATCCGATCCTGTCTGCACATATTTACTGTGGGCTGCGTGCTGTCTGTGCCCGTAAGCCTGTGCATTACGCCTGATTCATCAATCGCCTGTTTATCTCGCCAAGAGAGCAAGAAGAAAAAGACTTGCAGTAAATCCCCATTATTAGATGAAGTGTGATGAGGCCATGGGGGGAGAGGAGACAGACGGCGTGGCTTTGATAGAGCGGCAGCCCCTCAGACAGTGGGTGTCATCTGCTTCGGCAAATCATTAGTGGTATCACTCTGAGATGATGTTTTACGGTTTGGTGAGAGTTGATTTACTTTGATCAATGAGGGATCCGACTCTGGCGAGTAGAAACACAGTAAATTTTAATAGCAGATGATGTTATTAGCCTCATGGTTCCTGGACTGTGGGGCCAACAAAGAGTTTACGACAAGCTGCTTCACATTAGACCTTGGCACAGATGGCTCAGGTTTTAAAACTGCAATCATAGTGTGTGAAAACATTTCTACACAACCCCATAGTGGATATTTCATGCACCTTTTCAAAGTTGTCAAAGAAATTACACGCGTACTTTGTTATTTCCTTTGTTGTTTTCAAGCACATCAACTGATCCTGCTTAAAAATAACATTAGTGATGGTATTGAGATTTCTTTGTGTTTTTGGAGTGTTGTAAAAGTTTACAAGCTGCTGTTAATTTCAGCAGAGGATCCATTTTAATTTAAGCACATGTTTTAAGCTTGCTACATGCAAATGAATTACTAATTATCATCAAGGGAAAGCAAGTCTGTGGTTTTTTAAGGGAAATTGGACTGAGATCTTTCAGAGAAATCCGGTTCGATTGGAAGTGGGTCTTAGTGTCCTGCATAAGGATTTACTTCTGACCTGTATGTGGTACAAAATTGTACAATACTAGAAATAAAACAATACTGTTGAACTTAATCCAAGTGCCGATATGTTGCACTCAAAATTAGCTTAATGTACCAGCAGACAGTGTTGTCATCTTTAGTTGTGGATTCATCTGGACTGCAAATGCATCACATATGCATATTTCATTTGGCTGCTTCCTGCCCTCCACTTCAGCATTGCATAGCACCCTACAGGTGAGTGAAATAGTGCTGATGCTTAACAAATCATCAATCTACAAAATATGCAATATGTCTGTCAATAATCCAAATATCAGTGCAGTGTTTGGCCTTTGACAGAGAGTATTGTTACTGCCGTATGATTTAACATTTCTGTATTCAGACTTTTATCTTTATTTAATTCTGAGTAGATGCTGTATAACTCTCTCTTCTCTGGAAATATGGGCTTTATTATTCCTGTCAATTACAGGCTCCTGAAAGTGGTGTCATATCTGTCAGTTTTGCTGTAATTTCTCGATCACCACTGGAGATTAATAAAAGTCGTCGGCCCTGTTAAGGAGGGATTCATTTTTCAGGGTGACATGTGTAATTACATACTTGCGTGGCTCCTCAGCTGAATCTGTAGGCAGTAAAGTGAGGGATATTGTCTGGAGTGTAAAGTGACTTGGAATCACTGGTGATTTCTCTTTGCTCTGAGGTCTAATGTTTGGATACACAGAAGGCCTATTTTCTGTCTGACTTTATGTCTAAAACTATGGAGAGGGAGTCATGAATCTCAGTATAATAGCTGAAGTTAAAATATTTGCAACTTAAGCGAGGCATTTCTTCACTTCAGTTCATGGTTTCTAGAGTTTTTCATTTTTATTCTTAACAATATTTGCAACCGTCCATGATGCTTTCATGCTGTCCCTAAATTTTGCTATGCCTTGTATAATGCAGTTAGGGGTAGCATTCTCCAGATTTGCTATTAAGCAAACTAGGCAAGTTTTCTTCAGGGTGTGAGCAAAGACCTTTTGGGGAACAGCAAACAGAAAGCCCGAAGCAGCTGAGAGCACAGAGATAAACAAAAATTCTCTCAGAGAGCAGCAGAAATTTCTACCACTCCAATCCATTGATATTCTCCTCAATAGCTTTACTCATTTCGACAGATTTTATATTCAAGGATGAATATGTAATAGGTACAACAACATACTGTAGGCATCATGTGGTCAGTCATATTTATTTGTTAGTATATAAGCTATCAGCTGTGACAAATATAGCATAAAAAAGGTAAGGAAAAAGAGGATTTGGACAAAGGAAATGTCTTAGCAAACGAAGCATGACTATATAGCAACATTGTGTAAAATTGGCATTTTGTGCATATTGGTGCTCCCACAGTTACTGACTGCAACGCCTCTGCTGTAAATTTAAGCTTAAACAGTTGCATTAAGGGGCTTTAAAAAATAGAGCCAGTATTTTGAACAAGCAGCAACTGATTGTGGTAGGCACCAGTCTATGACCAGTTACAGTATGTATAAGATAGTACAGCGCATACATGAAACAAATGGATTATACTGAAATATATACATAAATAAAAAAAGAATTCTGACATCAATAGTGATAGCAAAAATTTCACAAATAAAAACGGTGTTCTGTTTTGTATTTGATTATGTTGCTGTGTCCAGCAATGTTTGCAAGCCATATTTCAAACCTGACTCAAGTGGGTAGTAAGATGGAATGAATTAACGTTTGAAAAACGCTCAAGCATTTTAGGGTTAAAGATGAAACATGCAAGATTGTAGCAGCACTGAGCAGCAGTTAGGGCTGACCCTGGTAGAGGTTAGATTCTCTGCTCGAGCCCGGCCTGACCCGGCCTTCACCTGGAGCCCCGTCAGGCCATAATAAGGTTACAACAAAGTTAAAGTTTTATAAATTGCAAAACTGTGCACATGTCATGGTACCCATAAGGACGGGCCTGGTAGGGTCAGGCTGGACTTTTTGGGCCTGATCGAGGCTCTAGATTGAAAGTGATCTTTGACAGGTGGCTGTATCCTAGACTTCTCCTTCATGTTGGAGTGAAATGTAGCAGTTTGCAAGAAGAAGTATATGCAAATATCTAATGTGACCTTCCTCTGTGCTGGTGGTTTGATCACTGATGAAAGTGAAAAAAAAATTAACTGTTGACTTGATCTGACCAAGCTAAAAGATCATCTGCTTGTACAAAAATGCTAATGACATACCAGGTCACTGTATTCAGACATGGCACAAAATTCTACTCTAGAAGAAAACTTTCCTGGTCAGAAAAGTCAATATAACCTGAATCTAAAGTTAGACAACACAGAGAACCACCTGGCCTTTAAAAATCACTCCCAAGAGAAAGATATCTCTCTCACTCTCTCTTTCTCACTCTCTCTCTCTCTCACTCTCACTCTGTCTTTTCAAAGTGCAGTTGGTGCTTCAGTGCCATCACTTGCCTTTCCCTGATGTCACGTTTGACCTCTTTCTGTGTCTTCTTCTAAAAGGCAGCAAGCACGCGATCCTGTGCTGCAGAGAGGATGTGGCCTATTATGTCATTTATAATGCATGCGTTATCGTCCATGAGTTAATAAGGTCTAATTCTACAGCACAGTAATAACACAGTTTTGCATAAGGTGCCTCTGGTGTAAAAAGCCTTATATTGTTGTGAAATGGCCTTTTTTTTGTAAAGGACAAAAATCTATGTTTATGTACAGTGACAACAAAAAGGGAAATGCCCCTAAACTGATATGACACAAAAAGCACAGCAAAAAATATCATTTGTAACTAAAACCCAGAGCCATACTGGTAAAATAATTCAATATTCCTGTAATAGATTTAAAAAAATAATAATTTATGATTAATGCCTGTAAATAAGCCTGAATGTCAGCGTGCAAGCAGTGAGATTTTGTATTTATTTGCACTTGTTTATCATTGCACAGTCCTCAGGTGTATATGAAATGAGCTCTGGGAGATATGCTGTTTAGACAACGAAAGCACACAAACAGTTTTGCTAACACCATTCTGTATGTAATTACTTTTAGAGGTTGCACAAATAACAGATGGAAAGGTGACCTTTTCAGAATATTTATTTATGCTTGAAATTTAATATGTCCCTGTCTGGCCTTTGTGGAAGTGAATGAGGGAAAAGGCTCAAATATCAAAAGGAGGCGGTGTTTTACAGAACATGCAGGGTGCACCGGTGAAGAATTAGTTTGTTTAAATATGTTTATTAAATTAGTCACTAAATTTTATAATGTACCGAAATCTCTCTGATTTTATTTTAAGAATATAAAAGTCTTGCACTCATTTTTCAATCAATAATAACATCTCTGCTGTAAGTTTAGTGGCCTGGGTCGTCTAATTTCCCCCACGTTTAGCTCACTGCTCATTATTTTCCAGTCAACTGACCTTGCAACGCCAGTTTGAAGCTCGCTGGCATGTTAATTTCTCCCTGGTTGGAACCTGCTCTGTAAGACCCCAGCCACACTGGAAAGAAGCCAGCACAGCATGCTGCTCTGATGCAAATCGTCACTCATGACATGAAATTGCCACAATTTGTCGCTGAAAGTCTCTCAGATTTCCCAGCATTGTTTCTCTCCCACTGCGAGTGAGGACTAATTCAAACATACTCATCAGCTTATCTCTTCTCCGCCTCCCACTCCTGTCTCCTCCCATCTCCTCAAGAGCTAACTCAAAGCTAATTTGCAATTCTCAGTGGCAGAGGAATTGATGTCTCATCTTGGTGCTAGGTAACAGAATTATGTGAGTAATGAGAGAGCGACGAAAAAAGAGACAAAGAGAGAGAGAGGCAAAAAAGACCACAATTTTTGAGGAATAAGGATTTGGTTGCTTTATCTTAATTATTGTCCCACATGGTAAGTGGGAATGCCATGAAATGTCAGTGCTAAAGGCTACTGTTAAGAAGTCTGTTTTACTGTGATAATCGTCTGTTTTATTCAGTCTAACAGACCGCATGGAACATTTCCACCTTCTATGAACTACCATATTTGTGTTACAAAAATGTTGAGCTGTGTATTTACATTACCCCTAATGTTTTCAGAAAAGTTCAAACTTTTCTTTCATTGTATTCAAGGTATCAGTATGTTTATTTTTTTGAGGTACAGTTGGTTTAAGGCAACTAAAACACTTAAGGTTTAGGAATTTTTGTCATGATGGTCAACTTAAAGACAAACATTATTGCAGGTCTGTGATGGAATACAAACCCAAGCAAAGAAAATGGCAATACTCGGCATCCAGTCTGGTGTCACACACACATCTTACTTTATGCCTCACTACATAAATTGCACACCAGTCCTCTTAATGGCACTCTGTGTTGATTACTTGCAGTAAACTTGAGGTGCAGTATCTTTAAATAACGATGTTATTTCTTGAGATATTGTTCTCTGAATCCACTGGACAACTTTCAGTTTGCATTCTGTGAGTAAACGAAAGCTCACTAAGCTAAGTTAAGCTAAACTATGGAAAGCTGTCCCACACACTCCTGTGAACAGAAAAGTAATTATAATGTAAATAGAAACAGTTTCTGCAGCACCAGTTCAACTCTAATTGAGAGAGTGACACCTTTACAGTAAAAAGATGCACTATAACTAAGTTGTATAAATGGGCAGGATGTCTCACAAGCACACTGAACTTAACCATTAAATCCACCAATAAAAATTTGGGGGGAGACCACATTTTCAAACCACAAAACCATGACTCCCCTTTTTTGATATTCATTCAAAAACAATTATGTTTTATGATAATGAATATGGTATTAGAATTAGAACGTCTGGGCACACTTTATATGGATAATTGGAATTTGGGACCAGTACTCAGCACTTTATTTTTTTCTCTCTCCTTCTTTAAGTGTTATTTTAAAAAAAATATTTTTTTTATTTTGAAATAAAAAAATTCAAGAAGTAAAAAATGAGCTTACTACAACTTGCTATCTTGAAAACATGTTCCCACTTATTTAAAACATTTCATACACACCACACACCCAAAAAACAGTACTCCTCTCTACCTGAACTCTTACTTATGTTTCGGACACTCTAAAAATGTCACATAGTGCAATATCACTTGTAGTGCTGGCTGCAGGCATGCTAATGTTAGCCAGTTAATTAAATTAAATTAAATACATCACACCCTTCAGCTTTTAGACAATTTTTGGAGTTGGCCTGGTGAATGTTGTATTTATCACATTATAAATATTGCAGTCAGTCATTCCTCTGTGGAGTTTTAAAAAGTGTAACCATGCTTGTAGCTGCTTTCGACTCCCCATTGCCTTGATTACCTTGCAGGAGTGACATTTTAGTCTGGTTTATTCTCTTTCTCTTACACTTAACTCTATCGCCCAAATGTGCTGTCAGGTATCAAAATTCAGCATTTCATGCTTTATGTCATTTAATGCTATGTACTAGCAACTTCATTTTGTCTGTTCCTATACAGG
>JAUZTA010000006.1:15616982-15627956 GCA_034780835.1 Ctenochaetus striatus | reverse complement strand
CAGTGCTTGTGTGTTTGGGCTGCGCTGGCTGGGCGGCGAGCGTGCCCGGTGCAGAGCTGATGGCGTGCCAAGTGCTCCCTGCGGGCTGGCTGTGCCTTCCACTCTGCTCAGCCACCGTGAACGCCGAGCCGACAGACTGCTGCAGGGGGAACACCACTTCCTCTGTCCTTCTATTTCTTTCTTTCACACACGCACACACACGCACACACACACACACACTCAGCTTTTTTCTTCCCTTCCCCCCATCTATTTCCAGGTTTTTCCTTTTTCTCTATGTACCTTTTTTCACTCTTCTATTCCTCCCCTCTACCTCCAGGGACCAGTTTTTAGTAAAATTAAATTTAAAGATCAGTTTAAACCCATGTTACTTGGAGATAATGTGGTTTACATGTTTTCATTATATTAAGTAGTTTCCTTGCATAAATATATATGATATGCTTTTGGTTGGTGTGCTTACTATTTCTTGGTGTCTGTAAGAACAGTCACATGTTTTTTCTTGAGTTTTGTGTCCCTCTTTGTTTCAGAACAGTGGATCAGTGATTTGCATCTCTGCCTCACATCTTCTACGTCCCGGTGCATTTCTTGGCTGGTGCAGGGTCTTCTGTGGAGTTTGCACCTCTCACAATCATAAAAAATGCACCTACATATAGATATATTTTCCTGTCAGGACCTTTGACCACAGCAGTGGCTTAGAGCTGGAGTTCGAATCAAGAGAACCAATTTCACCGTCTTGTATTACATCGTATAAATGTGTTTGACAAAAAAAAAAAAAGACTTCCTCTACCTCCGCTTCTTCTTCATGACACCAAACTGTACAGAGACCTCCTGTCCTATTGGATTTAGCTGGAAACTCCGGGCTCACGGGCTCTGAATTGCAGTACCTACTGTTCATTAACATTTAGCTCTAATTACCAGGCTCATTAAAGCATCGAATTAGCAGCAAAATTCTTTCAGCCTCCTCTCTGTGCTTAATCGTTAAGCAAATGGAGCGTCACAAGTTTGAAGTGATTACTATTGAGATGTAAGTGCCACGGCCCCATGAAATGTCACTCAGCTGCCCTAAAAAAAGGGAGAGAGAGGGATAAGAAGGAGGACTTGAACAACTGGAAGCAATTTACTTCCACTTGGTGGGAAAGCTGTTTTGCGTGCACACATTGGGAGGTCAGTTCTAGCTTCCAACATCACGCGGCTATTATTCCAGTGCTGCACGCCGTGAGAAACAGCTTCTCCAGAAGGTCAACAACATTTACATCCTGATAAAAAAAAAGGCTGACAGCTGCTCACCTGTCAAGCTAATGCAAACTTCAAGCATTTGGGTCACTCCCACCACAGAGTTCCACATTTACCATCATAGGTAAATGTACACACACACACACACACAAGTGCACACTAACGCCTTCACTCTTGTATATTGATGCGTGTGTACCTTAGTTTGCATATATCTGCATGGAGCACACACCAGAAAATACACACATATTGACAAACACACAGAGCTGCTTGGTATGCAGAAGGTCAACATTAAACGGCTCTTTCATTGGTTGATCCTGCCGGGGTCGCAACTTGAGCTAATGTCAGATTCATTGATTGGTAGATACTTCTGAGAGGATATATATGCAGCACATTAACTTGGGATAAATAATTAAATAATTTTGACACGTGGATAAACACATATAATCACACTGAGCTGCACACATGTGTACTACCACGCTCCCACATATCAAAAACTGTCCATTTTCTATGCGAGTGTTTTGAAGCATCGCAGAACAACTCAGTCATGTTGAAGCATATTAAACAATGCTTAAGTCTGTTAATTCATGCATGCTTGATTTTGAGCTATTGGCTGCCACAAGGAGCATTTTGGTCCAACTCAGTCAGCAGCTGAATTGTAAAAAGCCGTCTTTACAAGTCAAGTCAGTGTAGATTTGTGCAACACAATGACCCTGCTGTATGCATGCTGATTTACAAATGTAATATAAAGAAAGAATAAAAAAAAGGTAGCTTGAAATACATGAATCACCATTACATTAATGTGTTATATTTACCACAGTTGACACAATAAGAAGGTTTCAATATTCTTTTAATATTCATATAGGACTTTTCACTGTACTACAAATAAATTTTTATTTTATTTGAAAACTAAAAGTTGTCTTTTTCCTTATAGTGCAAGTTTCTCTGAAACAGTAAACACTGTTTGACACTTTTAACTTAAGTTTTTGTTGCACAAATCCCTGGTGCCTGTATGCCTCTGAATCAGTTGACTTGTCTTTTATGATTAATATTCTTATGTGGGCTTAACAAATATAATTATAAATGCTAAAAACTAAGAATGAAATTCTAAGTAAATGAAAATGTCGGAAGAACAACTCAGAGGCGCAGGTTTAGAAAGGCCATGGGTGTTTTATTGAAAAGCAGCAGGAGACGGAGTTAATGTGGTGTATCACTATCCGAAAAACCTGCTCCTATTACAAGCCACTCATCTCCAACAAACTCTCCCATGACTCTTTCTACCTCCATACTTCTATTTCTATCTGCCTCTCTAGGTCTCACCTCTCTCCATTTCATGGCTGTTTTCTTCCTCTATTTGCTTGACAAGACAATGGATAATAACCCTGTAATAGCACAGAGACTGGCAAATGAGAGTAATCAAGCTGTCTTGTCCTGGTGGTGTTCAGGTTCACTCATCAAACCCTAATTATCACCCTGGAAACCAATGTTCCGCTTTAATTGTTCTGATGAATGAAATATTGCAGAGAGGAGTCGGGCTGCAGCAGAGCGGAATAACAGCTTTTAGCCATAAAACACAGCAGAGTAGGAGGAGGAGGACGAGGAGGAGCGGGAGTGAAGGTGACTCAGGAGAGAACGAGACATTGTGTAAGAGAGCTGGCAAAAGTAATGGATAAATAGAGCTCGGCATGACAGATGTGAGAAAAAGAACAGGGAAAATCTACAGGAAAAAAAAGGAAGGGTTGAGACAAATAGAAAAATGACAGCAGCAACATTCAGAGAGGAAAGCAAATGACTCAGACTGAGAATGATTAACTGCAGTCTAATTGCTTCAAGATAGCATACAAGGAGGTGTCTGGCCGGTAATCGAGACAGATTGCACTCAGAGGTTTTTTTTTTACATGGCTCCCAGCTGAGTTGTTCCAAAATAAAAAAGCACTGAATTATTGGGCCTGCATTCTCGTAAACCGCCACACCCCTGCATGGCTCCCTACTGACAAAGAACATCAGTAATCAAATCTCAAATATCATATATCAAGGGAGGACATCATAAATTTTAACAAAACACATCTCTCATTGACTTTCTGGCATAGAATTAGATGTTGTACCCAAAGTTTCTTTCTCTGAATTGATTTGCAGATGTCACATGCAAAACAAACCTCCAAATGAAAAACAAAACTAGAGGGCATGAAATGAGACGGTTGCACACAACATCTGCCAAACCCGCTGCTTTGTGCATTAGAAATTATTCCTTAAGGGCGTCAAATGAATATATCCTTCCCATTCACACACATCTATGCACACACACACATCTTGTTCCTGAATATTTATGTGAACTCTTATAAAGTTCTTGCTACCTGAATTTGTATCCAGACACCATGCCGTAATACATCGGTGAAAGGGGGAGCACATTGTCATCAATAATGGAACGTAGGGGACATATCCACAGGGGTTTGAAGCATTATTGATATCAGTTCCTACCCGCCCCTCAGTTCTTTCCAGTGCAGAAACAGCGGGGGTGGAGCCACGGAGAGAACAGAGGGAGAGGACTGGCAGAGTATGAGGGTAACAGGAGTCTGGCCTCACACACACACACACACACACAAACCCATACGTGCACACAAATAATAAGCCATACCTAAATACAGACAGAGATTTAACACACATAGAGGGCGTATACAATTCATACACACCAATAGAAATCATTTATCTAAGTTGGACAGATGAAGCGGTGCATGTGCATTGGTGTGTGTGCAGATGCATTAATGTATGGAGGCTGGGTGACTGAACAGAACTTTAAAAAAAGTTCCACTGAAAATTAAATCATGATAGAAGATGTAAGAGATAGATGAAAAACTTTGATGGGAAAATTAAAGTGATGCAGTAGCTTTAACTGAGCAGATGTGCAAATGCACGTGATGAATAAATGTGTCAGCTGTCTTATATTAGTTCGTTTAATTGAAGAAAAAGGCACAGACGTCATAAAAATATGTGTGTCTTCTAAGCAAAGATACAGAGGACGTATTTTTACACCAGTACCAGACTTCCCCTGTCAAACATCCTGTCACTTCCTCAGCACTTCATTATTATTTTGTTATGAAACTTTATGGTGAGGCTTGGAGAGTTAACTTTGGATTTATCAGAAGTTGGCTGAACAGTGTTGAGTCAGAATACTCTGCCCATTGCGTGACTGGCCTCCCTGAACACCTTGGCCCACAGTAAATAATGGAGCAGATGTAACTAGTCCTGTAAAACTAGTTTTTATTGTACATTATTCATCAGTCGTAAATACATAATGGCTTCAACTATACTGTCTGTATAGCTGAAGCCATTATGTATATGTGTACATGAGACACATACATATATAAACATAGTATGTCTGTATTTGTCCTGAAAAAGTCAAGTGAGCATGAAAACCTCTACATCCATGTGAGTTTACCGTCACACTGTAAGATTCCCAGTCTCACCACACGGCTCTCTACTCTTCAAAAGCAATCCTAACACTGAGTATCAGCTAAATTATAACTTCCTCTTTTATCTTTTTTTAATCTTTAGCCATAAGTCTGAGTCAAGCTCCTCAGTTGCTATCATTATCTGTTATTTATTGTCTGCTGCATGCCATTGAGTCTGCTTACAACACTGCAAAGCTATATCTAAAGAATTCAAAGCATGTGCTACTGTATCCTAGTATTTTTCCCTTTTTTTAAATTAGCTTACCCTATCAATTCATTCATCTGTTCATCTTTTTTTCTGATATAATTACTTTAACAAGGTTGCTGCAGTGTCAATAAAAAAAAATTAATTAATATGTATTTTGCACTTTAACATGAAAAATATAGTGACACAATAAACCAAGACATGACTTCTTATTGTCAAATGTAAACTGAAACATCTGTCTAGCCCTCCCTAACAATCACAAGCTACTTAACCTTCAATGGTACATGATCAACAATTAACATGTAACCTGTCTACAGCTAAAGTTAGTAATTACTGTGGTCTTTCTCTCAGTTTAGCATTAGCCAGCAGATAAAGGCAGCGATACATGATTGAGTAAGTTACTCCACCATGTAGTCAAGGAAAAAATAGGAGTCCTTACCAGCAAGTGTGGTAAGCAAAAAACAGGAACTTACTCATCTTTTCAAAATAGTCGACAAATGCAAATCAATTAAAGTTAACCTTCTGTCATTTAGCAAGCGAACATTGGATAGCTAATGCTAACCTGTACATGTTTTGCCAACTGTCCACAAATGCTGATATTTACTTTAATTATCAAGAGACTCACCAATTTGGGTACATGTTACGGATTCTGATAAAATTTGATTTGATTGATCAAACTTCCTTTTTGATGCCCCATGTTGCATTTTTATATAGCCAGTGGTTATGATAAATGGCACCACAGCTGCAGGTGTTCTTGCCACACTGTTGTTGTTGCTGGAGCTTACAGCCATGATAAAAATAGAGAGGCAATGACATTCAGCTCATCACAAATGGCAAATCTTGAGTCTAAATTGAGTATCAGGTGAAGTCTCAGGTCCCTGTGAAAGCAACAGAGAGAGAGAGAGAAAGTGCGACTCTAGTACAAAACGGTCTCAAGTCTCCATCCCCGCCCCAAACTCACTACTTGTTGAGTGTTGACCTAGTTGAAAGCGCACCACTTGCTGCAATTTGTCATGAAAAAAAAAAAAAAAGTTAAGCTACAAAAGCCATGGGGTATGGGGGGAGGCTGTTTTAGTGGCCGGTGATAAATCACTCCTAAATTTGCATATCCAAACTATTAAGCTAACAAGGCGGTCAGCAGCCTGGGTTGACTTCAAACAACGGTTGCAGAAGGAGCACGCAAAGTGAGACGAATGCTAAACGGGAGAGATCAGAGAACGTGCGTGTGTCGCTCCAAAATGAAACATTTCCTATCTAATGTCTTTTGTCCTTGGGGCTGCATTTGGAGGTCTGTCGACTGTGTTTCAGCTGATGCACAATAAAAGGGAAAGGTAAGGGTACGGCTCAGGTTCATCACGCCTCTGGGCAGAACTGTACACCACAGACGGCTGTGTGTCATAAATAATACACATAAAATTAGAGCAGCAGGAATCCGGCTTTGACTGATATGGGGTTTTTTTAGAGGCCAATACAGTGCCAGTTTTTTTGGGGCGATGCTGCAGTAGTATGAGATTTGTATGCATTCTAGGGAACACAACAAATCAACCTACAAGTGTTAATAGGATTTTATACCACAGAATACGCTAGAAACGGCAATGCTGGCACCGCAAAATAGCAGTGCAAGTTCCGCACAAATTAGAAGTCTTGTTCTTGTTGAGGGCAACAAGTCCTTGCCTCTTATCTGCAGTCCAGCTGCGTTGGTTGGTCCTATCAGCAGGCTGTTATCTTGGTGCCCTCTTAAACCTCAGCACTGTATGAGCTACCTGGGCCTTATCAGTGTCTGTCCTCCTAGAGAAGGATCCATGGCCGCCGGGCCTTCACCGACCCTGGATCGACCTCTCCTTGGTTCTCCTCTTCCAGCCTTGTTGGCCCGTTTTACTTTGAATGTCCTCTCTCACTCACTTTCCCTCATTCTTACTCCAACTCTCTCTCTTGCTTCCAATGTCACGGCATCTAGTTAAATTTTAAGCAAGTGTTTTTAAGTTTTTGTAAATGACAAGATACAAGGGAGTTAAAATTGCTGCTGTTATTACCACACAGTTACAAGATTTCTAATGCTGGTGACAGTACAATGTCAAAATTATGGTATATCACATTTTTGTGATTAAAGGTGAGGTTAGACTACATCCCCCATTAGCTACTAGTCCGAAAGTATTTGTCCTCTTGCAAATATATTTTATTCAGTGATTTTTCCTGAATACCAAATGTTTTGGTTCTGAAAGCAGCAATATGTTTGCATGTCTCTTCATGCTGGGAATGCCACATTGGTATTCATGGCATGTCGCAGTTAGTGCACACAGCATCCAGCACATTACAGCCAACCAATTATTCCATAACAATTGAGAACATGCATATTAGAAATGTCAAATTACAAAAAGTAAATGTGCTCAGTGCATGCCTTGCAAAACAATAACTGGGTAAAAAGACCACACGGCGTTGCTAAGGTCAAAGGTTTCTCTTCCTTTATGTAAAAAATAAACAATAAAAGAAACCCAAACATACATAATTTGTAATGAGACAAAGTGCAAAAGGAAGGTAATGGCTGAGAGGAGTCATGTAGAGAGGAAATATATTTAGATTACCTTCTAACCAGGCCCTGTCTCTCTATTTAAGTACATTTTAAACAGTGGAAAATACAAACATATTAAATGTTCTGGTTGACTGATGCTCTCTAATTGTTTTTTGATTTTTAAATTCTTCATTTTTGTAAAGGGATGATTAGCAAATGACAGCCCTATAACTCAAACACAAGGCAATAAAATATGAATACAGAAAATTTATTACAGTTTTACAAAAATTATATTATGGATGTGACACAATGAATAAGAAATCAATTAGACTATTAATATAAAGTAAGCAGGGTTTTGACATATCCAGCACTGTTATGCTTACAAATAGGTTTTTTCATGATTTATCAATAATATTTTGAGAAACACCAAATATTAACTTTATTTTATTAAGAAACATTAATGAAACAAGCCCAAATGAACTGAACTGACTGTTCTTGCATAAACCAAAACAGTTACATTGTTATAATAGATGACCAGCATGTTCTAACATGGACAACTGGACTGTTCAGCATTAGGATACAATAAAAAATATAGCAAGAGATGAAACAACAATTAAAAAAACCTAATGTCAAAGGTATGCATAATTACAGAAAAACTACAAAAAAACAAACATTATTCTATTTTGAATGCCTCTGTTCAACAGCTTTACAAACAGTCTGATCACACGCTGCGCACAGGACCAACGTGAATATTCATTGAAGTTGACAGGAAAATGAAAGAACATCAAGACCGCTGACGACCTCATACTGCTGCGAAATAGCCCGTCTCTCACCGGGACATTAAAAAAGGACATTCTGTTGCAAGTAAATCTGTTGTGACTCACACTAATTGACAGGCCCAAGTGGCTGCACAGAAGTGGGCTAATGCTATCTCAGGTAGCCGTGTGCTGAGCGCGGTGATGCTGGTGGCTCTACAGTGGCAGTAATTATTGGAGTGTCGACAGTGACAACAGCACTAATGAGTGTTGACAGCCACACCCCCATGGCTGTTTGCTCTAATAGCCCAAACATCAGGCATAGAATGAATTAGTTTTTTCTGTCTTGCACACACACATGCTCAAGCACACAGGTGTGTTTGTCACCGTCACTAATATGATGTACATATTTGTGCATGCACTGAAAAACACGGAGATGCATCTTTGAATATGCACACTTATTTGGAATAACTATCCTTTTTATCCACAGAGGGTTGACTGAGCATGCAGACTTTTTTGCAGGAAGACTATATTTAAGCTGTTACACTCATTCTCACATACACATTTAACAACTACCTGCTGTTGAGCATCTCACTGTAACAGTTGGGAGTTGTGTGCCTCGTTCAAGGACACCACAAGTATAACATGTTATTGTGCCTGGGATTTCTGCTTCTCTGGGGTTTCAAACCTTGAACATCTGCAATATTTAACTGCTCCTATGACTTACACTGACCTGGAATTCATTCGTATCCTGCGTAGATAAAGTTTCATGCCAAATCTAGTTGTAAAAACTTCCCTTATTAATCTTTTGCGTATTTAAGCTTCAACATTAAGAGACGCAAATACTTCAGTGGATGACTGACAAAAATACTAACACGTAGGTTAAAACTGCAAACTGTAAACTAAACTGTAAGATTTGAGAAATGTTGATTCCAAAAAATTGGTTGTGCAGAGTTCATCATGTATTTTTCCGTAAAGTCCCACACAGCCAAAAAGAAAAATCATGTCCTTTGTTTTTCCAAGCAAGCATGCCCAAAGAACAGAGCCCAGGGGACCCAGCATTGCCACAGCTTGAGAGGCAAGCACTGTGACCAGCATTCTTTTCAGAACAAAACAAGAGCCCCAACAGCAGAAAACAACTGCGTTCATTTGCCTGATCATTATATTGTGACAACTTATCTGGCTCTAATTTGGAAATAATGAATTATATTAGCCGCAAATCCTGCTCCCTTCTAATTAGTGGCTCTGGGACCAGGTTTGTCGTTTATGAGATGATCGAGAATGGAGTAATTACATTGTATAAATCAATTAAGTCCCTCCAATTGTGTACAATGTATTTTCCAAAGCAGATTAAATGGTGCTTATAAAGACAGAACCTGTCCAGCACACTGTGAAGTGGGAAATTAAAAATAAAGAGGAGGATGGGAAGGAGAAGGAAGAAAAACGAGTCAGAGAGGAGGGAGGACAGAGGAATCAAAACAGGGCTACAAGGGCAAGGGCATGCTGAGAGGATAATTTGCACTTCCAACTCAGTCTCTCACATGCAGGCAGAGAGACAGATGTGTGCAGAAGGGCAGAAAGAGTAAGAAACTGAAACACACACACACACACACACACACACACACACACACGTACGCACAAAAAAAAACCATGCAGTTTGGTTTGATCGATGTGGGCTTTTGAATACCGATAGTCACTTTCATTCAGTTTATGATTTCACAGCCACATTTTCTGAATTGCTTTTTATCATTTTGATGCAACATACATAGCTAATGTCAAACCATTAACTTAATGCAATAGTGAGTGGACAACAACATTTTATTCACAGTGGGTATTTTTTCATGAGTGAATAAAAAACATGATGATTGCATCATGTCAAATTCAACAGTAATAGATATAGTTATAGTTATAGTTCAGATATAGTTAATGTTGATCAGAATAGTTTTTCAATTAGCTAGCTACTTGGCTTTAACTGCCCCTGTACAGTCCTGAAATGTCTAGGGCATTTTCCATTAACAGCAAAATACACTATTAATTTAAATTTAATTTTTTTTATTTTTAAAGTAATGCAGAATTTAAAACTGTTGTGCTATCTCACTAAATGTGACCTAAATAATAATTAAAAAAAATCTACTTTTCTAAAAATAAAATATACTTTGAAGGTGAATTCTCTTTGCTTCAAAGAAAAATTAAAAAACAATCAAACTGGGAGTCAGAGGTATTGCTTTGGAAGTGCAGTCACCCCTATTTCACTTTTGAAATTAAACAATTAGCAAAAATCAGCAAAATAGCTTGTCTGTATAAACAGTTTTTTCTGAAATACATTTTCTCTTCATCCATCGTTTGCATCCCTTTCAGTTTTGTAGTAACACATTCAGAACATTAACCACTGTACAAATGCAAACTGTGCTAACAAAAGCTTATTACAGACAATTTAATCACAGACTTTGTTTGTTCTTTATTTGCTTAGAAAATATTTTTTTCTTTAACTAAAAATGTTGAAATATAAATACATACAGATTCAATAAGTGATTAAAAAGAATCTTATAAAACTAATTTGGTGAGGGTCATTTGGATTTTAATTATCTGTTGAGTCATTTTCATCATTGCTTAGATTAGATATTACAGATGTAACCCAGCTGTTGAAACTTGAGGTGAATAACATGACTGACAGCAGAGTAATGACACAAAACACAGCATGGCATGCTGCTTGTATATAAGTCATAATAACAAGAATGGATTTGACATGTCACTTGCAGTGCAAAGTGAAGTTGGTTTATCTCAGGTTCTTTCATTTTGTATTTATTTTCTTCATCCTTTTTTTTTTGG
>JAUZTA010000006.1:15460141-15472617 GCA_034780835.1 Ctenochaetus striatus | reverse complement strand
CCACAAAGGCATTAGCTTCACCCGTATCATCAGCTGACAATTACAATGTTTTTAAATGTCTCTGTTTATCTTGTTACAACCACAGTTACAAATTGCTTCCCTGTTATGCCTCTCTGGTGCAGGTATTCATATCAATGAGTACAGAAAAGTCTCTCCATGGTTGGTATTCAACATAAAAGCCTTGTTCTTGTGCTTCTCCCATAAGCACAGACATCCAAATGCACTAGAATGGGGAGTGAAGTTGAGAAAATGCCCCCCAGGAAGCTCAAAGCCTAGAGGTGGACACTTTTGGGCACATGGCTCCTGAAAGACTATCTGTGCAGCAGCAGCAGCAGCCACAGTACATGACAGCAACGTTTGCAGCAGTATTGCAAGACTATTTGGAACGAGCAGTGCAGAAAACCCATTGGCAGAACAAGAGAGTAAGCAGCACTGTCAGTGAATGAACTGCCTTCCTTCATGCTGCTGAGAGAAGAGTCTATCATGTGTGACTGCAGCAGCGCAAAATAGTTTGCAGGCGCTGCTCGGTTCACTTTAAGATGTGTGAACAGATCTTTCATCATCTACATCTTGGTTGTCATTTGTGTTTGGTTAACAGTAAGACAAACTGTCATGATGGGCTCCAGGGCTGCATAGATCATAGTCTTATTCAACAGCAATGCTCCTGCACTTCACATACAACTTCTTTAACTGTCCGTTCCATGCGAATCACATTGATGCTGCTTGAAAATATGCTAAATGTTTTCACACCATCTTATCTGATTCTACACCTGCTGCTTGAAAACTGTTATTTTTGTTGTAACCTTGCGAACACATTCTATGCACCATCCTATTGGCTTAAGAATGTTCAAATCATTGGCATAGTGTGTGCAACAGAGTGCATGGTTGTAAACTATGGTACTAGTATTTGTTTGTGGTCTACTGGTGGTAAGTTTTAATTTAACTGACACATGTTGAAATGAAATTTTATTGGTTGTGAAAGCAGCAGTGAAATTAAAGAAGTGATTAAAGTCAATTAAACTATTTAATTCAATTTAAAAATACCTACTATGCATTCTCTGCTGGCATAATGATACAAAACTAAACATAAACCAGATTTTTTTGACTTGAGAAGCCTCTAGGGGAGCAATAAACAAACAAACACACACACACACACACCCACACACACACACAAACTAGCCTTTTGTGTTTTTTGCATAAAGTAAACCTACAAAATGCCTTTGGGCTGCGAATACATGGGAGAAATCAAACTGTCACAGAAAAAATATCCGTAATATATTTAACATATTCAAGAACAAGGCTACTAACAAACGCAGCATCAGTTTCTGTCTCATGTCATTAAAGTGTCTTGCGGTACATGCGTAATGTGACAATAGCATAGATTTGATCGGACTTGATGGTTTCAATTGGATCAAATCAAATTAGATGCATTGTGTTGGGCTTTGGAGTGCTCAGTCAACAGCAAAGGGTGAAGGAAAGGCTGCAGGCTCTGTACTGACTCACTCTGATTGACGGTTACTGAAGATGGGGAAGGAGGAAGGACGAGGGAGGTAGAGAGAGACACACGGAGAGCAAGAAAAGAGGTGGAGAAGCTGAAGCTGATGAAGGAAATGAACTTTCTATAAGTGTCTCAGCACTCCCATTGTTGTGTCTGATAAATATGTTTCACTCTGCTGTTCAAACTTGATCACATCGAAGTTAGACGAGGGAAAACCAGGTCAAAAACACATCTGGTTAAACTGGGATGCAAGACAAAATTACCGATCAAACAACTGCTATATTAAGGATTTGTTAACACATCCAGTGTGTTTTTGCTAAATTTGTGACTGGCCTTTAAAACTGGGATGCAAAACACAGTTTTTTTATAGAGAAAGGCTGCACCTGGCTAGCAGGAGAGACAAAGGCATCTACGTCACTCATACACACACACACACACACCTCAACACACAAAGACCCACAAACACATGCACACAAGGGAATAGAGACCTGCAAGCAAGGCGGGACAGGACGAGAAAAAAAGGGCAGTTCTCCCACAGGGAATACTATTCATAGACTTGTAATAAACTCATTAGAATACCAGGAAATCCACTTGTGCCTGCTGACTGGGACTGGCAGGGAGGTTTGGAGCCACTGTGTGTTTATGAATGTGAGAATCTGGAAAACATTAGCCAAGGCAGGGCTACCATCGGGGAATTAGGAAGGGGTAAAGTACCAAAATATTATTTGTAGCCTTTTTTGTAACAGAGGTATTGAAACTCAAAAAAAAAAGTATGTGAAATTTACAGCTATTTTAATCTAAAGTTAATTAAAAATATGCACCACCTCATTGGGGATGCCTTGTAAAAAATTATCATTTAAAACATATCAGCATAGCAGTTTCAAACAATATACTCTCTTTTCTTTATAGTCATGCAATGTATCTCGAATTAAAGGGACAAATAACAATTAATGGAATTTTATAAAAGTTGTCATCCAATGAGATAGACCAAAAAATAAAAAAAAATAAAAATAGTAAGCTGACAAAAAGGTGAACAGAAAAAAAAAAAAGAAAAGCAAGATGGCATCTCAAATGGAGACAGGAGGAAGAGGAAGAAGGAAAAAAAAAGGTGCATTTGAGGCAGTTGAGTGGGTGTTGTTACAATGATTGAGTCTTTTCCTGCCAGATCAGAGGCCTGTCAGAACTGTGAGGGCCCCCCCAGGAATCCTTGGAGAGACTGGTTTGTAGGAAAAGGAGGGAATAGAGGACTGGGAAATGGGGGTGTTTTGCATGAGGGGAAGAGAAGGATGAGTGTGAATCTCCCTGAGAGGACGGCTGAAATCTTTTACTGAAAAAAGAGGTCCAAAAACTTTATTTTATATTCCTGTTATTTTTCTGTGGTGTAAAGGAATGGTTGTGAGTGTTTTGACGAAAGATGGGAAATATGAGTTTATACCCATAATATCCTAGATTCTAACTTATGGGCTCTCAGGATAAAAATGTAGATTTTTTTTTTGCGGTATAAGTATAAGTATTGATCCTCTCGTCTCCTCTTCTTCTTTCTCATCTCTGATCTTATCTTCTCCTTTTCTCTTTTCCTTTCTTCTTCCCTCTCCTGTCTCCTGTGAGAGATAAACCGCAAATGACCTTTTTTCCCCCCCTCATCGTTTTCTCTGTTTCCTTTGTTGTT
This sequence comes from Ctenochaetus striatus, assembly GCA_034780835.1. Taxonomy (NCBI): domain Eukaryota; kingdom Metazoa; phylum Chordata; class Actinopteri; order Acanthuriformes; family Acanthuridae; genus Ctenochaetus; species Ctenochaetus striatus. Next base: position 15,469,450 of record JAUZTA010000006.1, on the reverse strand, counting down.
ACATTTTCAGCAACATCTCACAGCAACTCAAGAGACAAGATGATTGGAGAGGAATGGAGAAACAGAGGGACGCCGTGAAGAGGAAAATAAAGACAAAAGAGAGAATGTGTCTGACGGCAGTGGGGGGTCTGAAACCCCTCGTGGACTAAACATCATATAAGAATGCAGAAAAAACACATTCAAATATAAGAAAGTCTAAAGACACCAGCATGAGAATTAAATCGACCCCCCCTTCTCGTTGTCTTCCTCTTTCTCTCATTTGACCTCCATATAACCAGGGCTGTGTAGTCTCTTGTTTTTAGAGCTCTCAAGGGAGGAACAAGGAGAATGAGGGGAAGAGCTTGAACAGATACATGTGGGCAGCGCAGAGCAGGAGGAGTTCATCTCCCTGTGCGCTGCTGAGATCATTCTCAGGGTGTCACAGGTAGAGGTTGGACTGTATAGCACCATTATCAGGCCTTTAGGTAGAAACTTTGGCATGTGGTCATGTGTTATCCTCTACTGGATGTGATGGATATGATGCAGTTGTAATCAGTTACTCTTCAGGGGTTTGAGGGAAGCTATTAACCTGAAGTGATTTAAGTGTGACATTTGGATCTGATTCCAGTGAAGCATGCACGGCCTTTACTTTTAATCTATCTTGCTAGCCTGCTTTTCAATTTAGTTGAGTTTTTTAAAAAAGAGTTTGAACAAAATATTGGCATTTGGATAATTGTATTTAAAGAAACTGGTCTTTTATGAATTGTATCTGAGAAGCCTGGTTTCAATCGTGTGTGCCCAATTATGTTTTCAATACTTCCCCCACTTACTCAGCTTGTACATTTGAGCTTTTTATTTACTTGAATGATCAATGGTGCATGTTTGTACCCATATATTTTTTGCAAAAATATCCAACTGCTTTCCTTTTACTAATGGAAAGCTTTGCTCTCATTTCAATTTCTATCCCCAACCTTAGCCTACAGGCCAGGATCCACGCCAGCAGAGTCCCCATTCTGCAGCTATGGCCCCTACCCCAGTGCCAGTAACTTTCCTCCCAATCTCTTCACAAGGGAAAAAAAGTAGCTCTTGTTTCAACTTCAACTCGATTTCCAGCCCAGCACTAACTACTGCAAATTAACCAAAGAACCTTATTCTCCAGACAGAGGCCGTTTGAATTACGGAGAGGGATAATGTAATAGATTTGATTTGTTGTTACAGGTTCACAAGGCTTGTCATTATTCATTTTGCTTGTATGACTCAGAGAAAAAGGTTTATGTAAAAAGCCCAAACCAACTACATCAGTAGCAGTGCATTATTGACCGCAATGCATTAGAGCTGACATGGATTTAAGAGTTCTAGCTGTATTCTGGCACTTTGGATGCAGCCATTGCCTGGTTTGATGAACATAAAGAAACACATCTCTTTCAGTTGAGAACAGAACAATTTGTAATTTTATGTTCTGGACGACTTCAAAGCCAATAGGATAGATGGTGGCCTCTTACCCTGACTGAGCTCCTGTTAGCCCATAATTAGTTTCTGACAGCCAACCTTGACCCACTGACCCCTGTCCCTCTCCATCCACATGCAGGGACAGTAAACTCTGACCAGGTCCCACCCCCGAAGCCTCCAGATGCTCCACTTTGGTCCCAGGCATTGCTCTTAGCTATGTGGAGGAAGGGGTGCTCCATTAGTCAGCCAGGAGAGCCCTGAGATAAACGAGGTGTGTGGAGCCGAGTGCAGCTGCTCCCGCTGCGCAACTGCCACCACCACATACACACCGATACACACATATGCACACACAGCTCTCATAAATCACCACAGCCGCCTCTGTCGGCCAGCCTGTGCTCGCCCGGTGTTAAAAGCCAATCAGTGAAATTACATGCAAACTCCAAGGGACCTATTTTCACTTTCTTAAGAAATCATTAGTCAATGTTATGAGCTTTGACTTCTCCATAATACCACGGCCGTCTGCTGCGGACCAAACGCCTGTCCCAATCCCTGCTCAAAAGTGACAGCTGAACATGGGCTGCCCTGGTTCCCCACAGTCCCCTGGGAGAAAGCAGTGGTCCCAACAAAGAAGCTAGGCATAAAGGTGGGTAAAAAAGATGTAAAAATGCGACAAAAGAACAAAGGGAAGAGCAGGGAGAAGTATGACTTTGGACCTCATGGGAAATGCAAAATTAAGAAAATAAATTTAAATTGTTTTAGGCAGATGAAGGGAGAGGATGTGAAAAGTAGAGCTAATTTTTTGTGCAAACACAGGAAGCAGGAAGGCTATTTTTATGTCAAGCGTCTGAAGTGTTGGTTCCAAAAACAAACAAGAGAAGCTCAGACCATCGAATGTAAAACTCCTTTTCGTCCTGGCTGTATCCCATCACTTTTGTATTGTTCGTTACATTTACAATGGTAAATCATGCTTTATTCATGAAACATAAAAAATAAGTGAGTTGTGATCACTGAGCAAGGAGTGCAATGACCTGCAGTAACTGAAAATGCTGTGCGTGGAGAAGTATAATGGGATCTACCAGTGTTGGACTGCCTGGAGCCAGGTGTCTGTTAGTCAGCTTCATGGGAACCAAAGCAGGAGAACAAAGCAGCTAAGAAAGACAATAGCCACATTCTGGGCTTTACCTTATGATATCATAATTGGCTACTTGTTATTCCGTTTCAGATTCAAAGTACCTTTTAAGCCAGATGGTGACTCACTCACCTATTCATATTTATCAGGCTGCAGAATGCCAAATAAGCAGTTTTCTGGTCATTGTCAAACTTGTTCTACGCATGCAACTGTTAAAAGTCTAGACAACCAGATGAAGGTGTATCATCGCTTCCTTGTACCACCTGCAGGCTACGAGTGTGGAGATTGTCTTTTTATCTGTGTGCACACAACAAACTTCAAAAAATGACAACAATGAAAAGATGTATCCCTCTGATACCTGGATGTGGTGTTTGCTGTGATTTTGAGGCTACCAGGGTTGCGAATAAGTTTATCCAGAATGCTGACGATCTGTTCAAACTTAGGCCGGTTGTTCCTCTCTTTCTGCCAGCAGTCCAGCATCAGCTGGTAGAGGGTAGCGGGGCAGTCCATGGGTGGGGGGAGGCGGTAACCCTCATCTACAGCCTTTATTACCTACATGTAGGAGGGAAAAGATTTGAGAAAGGTCAGATAAAATAAGTTCAACATCAAGAGGACATCTTATCTGCTAATTTGTAGTTACTTCTTTTTTCCATTTAGAATTCACTGTAAGTGCTTGATTGCACATTTTAAAATTTTGATATCCCTCTGAGATCTGTTGAGATAAAACTTTTTAGAGCCAATTGTTTAGTTCAGGGGTTTGGAGTTTTAGGTCCTGTATGTTGCATGGATCCAAGGGGGATAAAAAGCTTCAGCCTCAGTGAATGGCTATTGTGAAATCAACCGAAATGACTCTGCGATGAACAACTTTTGAATGAAAAAAAAAAAAGTACCAAGCTCTTTCAGACTCAAAAACATCAAAATAGTCTAATACACCCTTGAACGACAACCATCAGACTAAAACAACAAAGTGTCACTATTTCTGTCTTGATATTTTGAGTGTTTAAATACACCAAACAGTGCCTCTTCTACCCTAATTGACTTAGGAGTGCTAACAATATGTCCTCTTTAAAGTAAAGTGCCCTCCTGCATCTGTGGGATTACATTCTCTTGTTTCCCTCTCATGCCATAATCCTCTTGACACGACCCTGAACGTGAACTAAGCATCTTGTTTAAATCATTGGAAGTTGCCTCCCATCTAAGCTGACAGGACTGCTGCAGAGGTGGGCGCACAAGCTAGACACCCCATGCTAAAGGAAGTTCACTTTTTTGCAGCATGGCAGTACTCACATCCTGATTGGACATCTCCCAGTATGGACGTTCTCCATATGACATCACTTCCCACAGCACAATGCCGTAACTCCAAGCGTCACTGGCTGATGTAAACTTCCTGTAGGCGATAGCCTCTGGAGCCGTCCACCTGATGGGGATCTTTCCACCCTGAGAGAGCAAGAGAAAGACGGATCACTCATAAAGTAAGTCAATCAATCCAATGAATACAAATGTCCATTTCCATGTTGGTGGGTTGACCATAATCCTTACAATTTGATCATGTCAGATTGTCCTTGTTAATTTGATAGTATAAACATGCCTGCACTGTATGACACAAAAATAGGTGAAAGTAGAGCATCAAATACACACATGTCTCTTTCACATGCAAAGGCCTCACGGCCTGGAAGGTTCAGAAAGTTTGTGAACTGTTCAGAAAAGCTGTTGACCTGATAGGCTATGTTGTTTGAACTGGGCATAGTTAGCTCAACCTCAGATCCAGATTTATAACAGTTTTTTAAAATACTGATGCTGTGCAGCATGAACCTCAGTGTAATCTTATAATTTCCAAAATTACATTGAGTAACTGTCCTCCTTTACACTGTCAAGTGCAAAAATTTTACAAAAAAGGATGTTACTGAACTGCTTTTATACTTCATAACAACAAAATAGGAACAAAAAGTATCTGTGTCAACCTTGAATAAAACAAAACAAAACATAAAATAAAACTATAATTTAAAGTTTCCTGTTAGACCTTTTATTGAAGTGCCTGCAGCATTTGTCATTCTAGCTGAGCAGCAGGACAAATTGAGAAAATAGAGCTGAGAAAAAGAGGCCGATGGCAGCCAAAGTTAACAGAGACATCAGCCAAGTCGCTCAGCTCTCGCCTGGTGTGGTGCAGTCACACACACACTGCCCTTTGAAAAACACACTCTAATAAAGAAACAAAAGGGAGTGGATAATACGAAAAATGACCAACAGCCACACACGCACACTGCTGCACAAATGTACACAGGTGCAAATGCACACATTACAGCACTTACAAACACACACAGCAACACACACACACACACACACATACACACATACAGTTCTCTTACACTCATACTGTGACCACCTGCTTCCATAAGAGGTCAAACTGCAAGCTGTGTGATCACCACACAAACACTGAACTCATGCACAGGAACGCACGTTAACAAAATAAACTATAGATTTTGACTAAAGAAGAAGAGGCTGAGGAAGTGAAAAAAGCACATTTCAACACGTTTATTCCATTGTTTTGCTATGGAACTTTGATGTAAAACTACATTTTGAGTAATATACTCCTCTAAAAATGGTGTGCCCTAGAAAATCTACATCTGTATTAACGTCAGATGAAATAAGCTTTAAGTAGCTAAAGCTTGATGGTTTGAACTGAATATTAACATTCACTTCAATATTTCATTTCACTGAAATAAAAAATACAATGATGTCCTACAGTTTGACACATTTTTTCGTTATTTAAACTGCTGCACTTTCCTAAATTTAAAGGATGTTGGACATTTCTCTCTGGAGAAATAAAGGGTTTCGATGCCCGTCCTCCCTCATTCAACTCTTTCATTTATATTCTGTCTTCCTTTTCACGTTTCCTCCATCATCCAGGTGATCCCGGTGACTGTGCCTGCCTTGGAGGAGGCACCTCAGGTGGACGTGGATTACCCGGACCCCCAGGGAGCAGCGGCAGCCCCGGCTTTCCGGGACGAAAGGGTGAGCCTGGTGAGAGTGGTTCACCAGGCTTTAATGGCGTTCAGGGAGCAACTGTGAGTAAAACTTTAATTCAGTGTTACTCTGCTATTGTTTTTGCAGTCTGGCTGCTTTAGCTGACCAATATTATCCATTGTGGAGTCCTTTGTGGTGTTAAAGTTGAGCTAAGCTGAAACTGTACACTTCTGTAGGTTTTGAAGTATTTCGGTTTTCACTAAAATCCATCGTTGCTGTCCTCCTGTAGGGTCGTGCTGGTGACAGGGGTTTCACTGGCCGGAAAGGAGAGAAGGGGGCAACTTACTACTCTGACTTTAGTCCAGGGGATAAAGGAGAGCTCGGAGCTACTGGGCCCAGAGGACCTACAGGTGAAACTGGAAAACCCGGCAGAGACGGACTGCCTGGCTTCCCTGGAGCCCCCGGACTCCCAGTGAGTGTTTGAAGACCACGTTCATTGCAGTTAAAAAACTTTTCCTCTGCTGGTTAAAGCGAGTTCTTCTAATCTGGATGTTAAAACAACTTCTCCCTCCTCTGCTGTCTCCTACAGGGCGATGCTGGCTTTGGCACAGTAGGAGAGAAAGGTTTCCCAGGGTTCCCTGGGGGCAAAGGTCGTCCTGGTTTAGCTGGCGAACCCGGCGTTGGCTACAGCGGAACGCCGGGATTCCGCGGAGAGCCCGGAGAGCCCGGTATACCTGGGCTGCCAGGACAGCCAGGTTTCCCCGGACAGAAAGGTAAGTGATGCCAGCAGAGGAAACAACGGAAGCAGAGGAAAAGAAAGGAAGAGTTGGTGTGTGTGTGTGAGACTTTGAGAGAGAAAGTGTGTTTGTGTGCACGGATGTCATGCCGTGTTCTCCCCCACAGGTGAAACCCACATCCACACACCCATCCCATCGCTAACTGTCCGTCCTCCATGTACTTCATTTAGCATAGCGACCTCATCCTAACACCACAAACCATTAGAGGACACTTCCAGGGAATAATCCGCTCCTGGTCCATCTGCCCTGTCGGGGGCAGCTAAACTCTTCAGAACCTGAAGGGATGACATGACTCTTGTTGGATTTTCTGTAGGAAAACAGCTTCCTGCCCTTCATGCCTCGGCTGCAGCAGCATACTGTTAACTACATGATTAATGGTCTCCATTAATGTGCTTATACACTTCTTCTGCAGCCAATAATCTATAATCCAGAAACTGCTTTGTGAATTGATTGATTTACGCACAATAATGAGATTTTAATGCTGATTGCTCAACTTGCACTGTGCTCATTTAGTCTCAGAAGGCAGGAGGAGACTTCAGTTGATTAAAATAACAATAAATTTGGTTGTATTTAGTTGCCCCTTTTAAAGGATAACGCTGGTGGTTTCTTCCTTAGACAAAGAAAACCTACTCAACTACATAATATTTCGGAACCATAGATAAATAAATGTACATTTTAGATAGAAATATAATCTGGTGTAATCTTCTAAGTATATTTTGTAGGGGTTGCAATTGAAATTTCTTTCTGTAAACTTGAAAGACATCTGCATACTTGAGAACTGCTGAGTACAAAATGAGATGTTTCATGTTCAGCAAAACAGACAGACTAAAGATTTAAATTTAGGCTCAATGATGTTTGAAGACACGTGGTGCCAGATAAACTTCAGGCATGAAAATCGCTCACCTTTCGGTGAAATTCGCCGTTTTGAAACCAAAATAGGTGACTTACGTGAATCGTGTAGATCCGATGAGAATGGAGGGTTAGGAGTAGGCATGAAGAGAGCCTTGAATTCGATAAAAAAAACCCAAAACATTCACTCTACAAGCACGAGAGCGTGGAAATATTACCACAAAGGGCCTCGCATCACCATTTTTTCTCTGGGAAGGTCGGGGAATACTGCTACCTGATTGGTTTGTGAAGTGTTCAGGTAGCTCGCTCGTGCATTCGGAAGCTGAAGAAAAAAAACGCCTCGCCGATTTGGAAAGTGAAATATAGCTAACGTTAGTTGCCAGACTATTGATTGATGGTTTCAATAATTTCAATATTTTCTGGTATATCTAAGTTACCCAGGTGCTCCGTTGACATAGGCTTAACGTTAGCTACAGGTAATATATCGCCAGAATAATTAAAGATTGCTGAAAGAGGCATCGTCTCATTGACATATAAGGTTAGTTAACACAGCAGGAGAGATAATGTAGCTATCTTAATACGATGGAAAATTAATTGTTAACGCTAGCTAGCTTGTATAATTAACAGTAAATCACAAAAATGAAACACTGCAGGCACGAAAATCACGTAACTTTTGGTGAAATTCGCCATTTTGAAACCAAAATAGGTGACCCACGTGAACTGTGTAGATCTCACCTTTTTCACCCCTGACCCGTTTTCATGCCTGAAACTTATGTGAAAAAAGAGGAACTAATATGACACGGCCTGCAGAATGATTGGGTGATATTAAAAAGTGGCCTAGAATAAAACACATAGACTAACAGAAGCGACACCAGCAGCCTCCTTTGGACCTCGTTCTTCTCCTCTGAGACTAAACGACACAAAGCCCTCCTCAGCAGCAGCTGGCCACTCATCTTCAGTATGAATGTGTGCTGTCATACCATGATGCTAATGCTAAACAACTGAATCATTTTGCTTTTAATATGAAGGTTATTGTCACTCACATGAGCTGAGAGGAAATAAGAGGAGACGAAATGATAACGGACAGTGTTTTTGTTGACATCTGCCACTTTCACAAGCCGTTAATGTGTCTCTTTCTCTCTTCTCATTTGGTGCAATAACCTGTTTTAAAGCACTTTTACATTGAAGCAAGCATTTTAATATCCTTTTGCCTTGACTGAATGAGCCTTGACTTAATTACATGTAACTGTTTGCTGATTTGCTGATATCTGTTTGATGAAAAAAAGCATTTAATTGCTTCATTGGCGCATGCAAATGACCCTGACTGGCTTTGTATGCTGCCATCTTCTACCTCTCTCTCTCTCTCTCTCTCTCTCTCTCTCTCTCTCTCTCTCTCTCCTCCATCCATCCATCCATCCCTCCATCTCTCTGACCTTCCTTGTGCATGTGTATCTGTCCAGGTGAAAACAGCTGTGGAGGGGTTAATGACGACGGAGAGGGAACGGGTGGGTAACTAACTTTTTCATCCACCAGCCGGGTAACAATCCCACAACAGCATCTACAAAGCTTTAGTCTCCAGGCAGAGCAGCCACTGGTGGATTCATAAAATAACTTAAAGTAACACAGACAGCTTAGCAGGAAGTTATACCATCTAGAGGCAACGCTGACTAGACAGGAAATGACAGGAAAGAGACATCATTAGATGTAAAATAATGATGTCAAAGATTTGGCAGCTTTATTGAATTAATCAGCTGTGGAGGGCAACATTTAAACTCACCATGTGTTCACAGTGCGAGCCACTTGGTTAAAAGGTCACTGTACTCTGACTGCTGCTGTTGATTGAAGGCACTCAGCTTTTAAAAGAAACAAATGACCTTACAACTTAGGTATAAAATTTTCAAATGTTTTTAAATCACAAAGACTTGGTTTCAGATCTTAAAAACTCAAATTAATCTTTGCTTTGATTCAACCTCTTATTAATGCGGCACTTGTAAGGAAATATTAATACAGTGGTCCCTCGTTTATCGCGGGGGTTACGTTCTAACAATAACCCGCAATAGGCAAGATCCGCGAAGTAGTCATCTTTATTTTTTACAATTATTATATATGTTTTAAGGCTGTAAAACCCCTCACCACACACTT
>JAUZTA010000006.1:15394290-15405820 GCA_034780835.1 Ctenochaetus striatus | reverse complement strand
CCCTCTGCTCATCTCCACCTTGCTGTTAACCTTTCATGCATATTTGTGTGTGTGTGTGTTTGAGAGAGGGACTGTGTGTAATTTGTAAGAAAGGTCAGTGCTCATCTCCACAGTATCCCTCAACCTTTAAAGGTTGGATCCTTTGTCCTTGTATAAGTGACACTTTATCCCAGGCTCTCCCAGAGAGGAGACTTGGACAAAGACAGAGGAAGAGGCCTCCAGTTTGAGGGCAGGCGCATTAAGCATTTCTGGCAGCGCAAACACTTGTTGAGACACAGTGGTGGTATTGCGAAAGCCATCGCTAAGGGACTCTGAATGTGAGGCTAACTTGAATAACTGAGCTGCTTGGCCTGTACTTGTATCATTAACAACTTAGTAATATCAAGACACAGCTAACAATACACTACAACATAATACAACTAATATTATAACTTACTTTCGTACCATCTGTAACTTTACCATTGAGACTCAGCAGTCTCCAATCCCAACAAATTAGTATTAAGCGGTTAAATGGAAATCTAATGGGGAAAACTGAGTTCAAAACCTTTTTAAGATAGAGATGTAGAAGCAACAGAGTTCAATCTGAGCAACACTAACATGCATCTTGATTGTGAACTGGGAGGTGCAAGTATAGCTCAGTACAACTTACTTTGCACTATGCACTGTTTTAATTCTTACATGAGGAATTGACTGCTGTAAGAGCTGCATAAGCCATATATAATGTTTTATTTTAACCCTGTTTATATACTGTTATAAATGTATTCATATGTAGGTTGCCCCTTAAAAAAACGTATCCCCATCACCATTATTTATGTCTCTATACATATAAAATACTCTGATCTTCACTGTCTTTTGTACTTCCAGTTAAATAACCATTTCTCTCAGTATTTGAACTTTGTGCAAAGGCAATACAGTTGAATTACTCAAATCAGATTTTTCCATATGTAAAGAGATAAACATGGGAAAAAAATATTCTGCTATTCAGTGCTATTAGAGATGAGTAGAGTTTTGAGGATTTACAAAGATGATTTATCTGATATTTATTGTCTTAATTTATCCGAACATTATTATGTATATTATTATTCAAAATTGATTTATTTCTATATTGGTCAACAAATGTTATCTAATCATTTTTGTGCCATGTAGTTTTTAATTTTTTTCTTGAGATTTCAATCACCAGTAACATTATATAAAATCTAGAAACTGCATTGAAAGCAACATTGAAGACTTCAAGGTGTTTGACAGTTACTGGAGAAGTCATTTGAAACAGTACATAAACCTTCACACACTGCATCAGATACGCTCTGATGTCCATGTGCTCTGATGGATGCTAGAAATTGGTATTGGGAGATAAAAACTTGCCTGCTTAATACGAATGGTTCTTATCTATATTGCTTGGTCAGTAAAGAACATAGAGGCAAACACAAAAGTAGGAATACAAATAAGCACGCACACACACACACACACACACACACAGTCGAGGACCTTCAGGGTTGTCTGGTGTGGTCTAACTTTGCAGTCTCCATGCTTGGCTGCTCTGGGCATGCTCTGTTGTGTTTGGCATTCAGAGTGCAGGGACGGCTAAAGGCGTGATCACTGAGGCCTGACTGCCTTTAATCAGCACGCGCAAACTGACACAAGCTCATATGCATACACAACAGTCGTACATATATCTCACACACAAACGAACCCCCCCTCCTCTCTCACGGACGCACACATTCACACACACACACATACACACCAGAGGGCATGTCATTCCATCTGACGCCATTTCTGAGTCAACTGCCGTGGCTGAAGGTAAAATGTCAGCACCACGCTTCTTTGGGGGTGGATTGGGATGGCTAGAGTACGCAATAAATGAGTGCAGGGACCTTTTCCTTTATCTCTATCAACTGTGGGAGGAGTGAGAGTCAAGGATGCATGTAGTCTGAGTCCATGGATCATTTCAGAAAGACAGGCCTGTCTGGGACCTCAGTGACTTTTCCATGAGGGCACAAGCTGAGAAAAATGTTCTCTTGAGATGGATTACTATATTATGTGTGTGTGTTGATGCAATTTGTGTGTGTGTGTGTTTTAGCAGTCGATAAATGCCGTTTACTTACATTGAATTTATTTCTGTATAAAGGCGGTAAACTTATGCAGAACTTTCTGTGAGACATCTTTGCTTTGCCCGGTGCTCTCTTCATTAAGAGCCGTTGCAGAGAATGAGGTAAGCAACCATGAGAAAAAAAAAAGGTCATTCCAGCTGCGGATCTCCTCAGTGTCCTTTTTTTCCAGGCTTGAGTAAAAGCCTTCCATGGTGGAGGAGGTCACATTTGATGGTCATAACATAAATTGACCTGTTGTGGCTTTCTGGCAGACTTTTCATACATAACAGCTACCTAAAGTAGGTGTTAACATTAACCCTTTGACCCAAACTTCTGAGCAAAAATCAGCTAGCAGGTGATTCACTGTAGAGGAGGCATCCACTTATTATGTATAGAGAACCACGTCCTTTGCTTCATGGATGTTTATCCTTATGACAACCTCAATTTCACTGCAAAATCTAAATATTTACTGTCCAAATCATGCTGCTAAATAAATATTACATAATGCAAACATGCTACTTCCACTGTGATAAGTGCAAATAGATTGGAACAGCCCCAGTGCCTCCATCCTGATACTTCAGGAAGTTCGGTCATATGGGGTGCATGAAAAGAGTGCAATAGAAATTAGACAACCTTGGGACCTGTAACTGGACCTGAAAGCTCAAGCGCAGCCTTTTCACAGCCTTTCATTCCGATCCTTGAAATTCTTTAAACTCACCTCTGACCAGGCTGCTTTGATCCATTCCAGCCAGCTCTGGGTCAGAAAGAGGAGCTCCATCTACAGGCAGCGACTCCATCTCAAGGCTATGACACAGCAGAATGTATGTGTGTTTTGGAAACTCTGGAAACTGATGTCTTAATGGATAAATGGAAACAGGAGGAGTTTTGAATGTACGACTAGTTGGTGAAAGATTGGTTTGGCAAACATAACTGAATGCACAGAGCAAGTTATTACATATTTGAACTTTGTGTGTGAATCTGTGTGTGTGTGTGTGTGTTGTGTATGTGTATGTGTGAGACGAGTGAGAAGCGCTTCCTGCCGTGGTAAGCACTTTGTCTTCCTTTCCTCACCTCTGCTCATCTCTGGTTTACTAATGACCTGTATATATTGACAGACACGTCTCTCACACTTATCTCATGCACTTATTCTCTCTCTTCTCTCTCTTCACACACATACACAAAGGAGCACACACAGATCCCAGAGAAGCTCCGAAGCCCTTCTTCCCGATTAAGATGGAAGACACAAACAATAAAAAAACTCCAAGGTTACACATAGCAAGGTCAAAAACACACAAACAGGTACAAGGGAATAAACATATTCAAAAATACAAAGCAGCTGAGGGTAAACCATGGATCAGTTGGCTGAGATTACTTCTCAGCCTTTTTTCACAGCCTCCTGAAGCCTGCCTAGACAGAAAACAGAACTACACACATCGATATGTTGTACATGGAATTGCATCATTGAAAACGCAGAAAAACAAAGTTAAGCACATATCCATGGAACAGGACGGGCTACAATGAAAAGAAAAAACGAGTGGAAAAGGCTGACCAATTTCCTGTGGATATCAGTAACAGTCATTAAGTCTAAGACTGTTTTTTGACAAATTAAAGATATTAAACATTACTAGTCAGTGCCGATTGTTCTCTCAGCTATATTAGTCGGCTGCTGGCTGATTAGAGCAATCATTGTTGTCTTGGCATCATCAATATTACAGTGATTACTGATAAACATAAATATAAAATACATTCTAAATGGTATTAGACGTGCATGAACATTTTAGCCTAACTAACTCAATGTCAGTATCCAAGCATGTTAAAGTTGTGAGTGTCTGTTGGTACTTAAATATGTTGTATTGATGTGTCACGCGACCTAGCGTAAACGAAAGATGCTTGTGTTGTCAATGAATAGATCAAAAACACAGCGAGTGTGAGATTTCTGCGTTCCTGTACAGATGAGCAGCAGCTCACTTCTTATTCTCTGTATGGTAACTGGCTCTGGCCTCACTGCAGAATTACCATCAGATTTCCATGCTGTTCCCTTGCTCTCAAAAGCGTTAAAACAGACATCGCCGTCTTTGCTTGGCTGTCATTAAAGACTGCAGTGTTTGTAGAAACGGAAAGGTTGTTATACTGACATCTGTGGTGGAGCAGCACAGCGAGATCAGACAGCTGCCGGAAGACAGACATTTATGTGGCGACGCTTGAGTTTTTCAGAACAGAAATGACACTCGGAGGCCTCTCTTCACTGAACGCATCGCAGCTGTACAATGAGATGATGCTTGTGACAGCTACTCGCAGTGTCGCTATACATGTAAATTCCTGTAGGATGCGTTTAGATAAGTGAGACACTTGACAACCTGAAAAACCCGGATGTGTCTGAGGTTGCAGTTGAGGGCATCTTCAGCACCAAGGACAGCAGACATCACACACCACAGATTTACAGTAATGGGCCAATTTATTCATGAGCTATACACAAAAAGTGCTTTAAGCTTACACTGAAGCTCCATTGCAAGTAGTAGTCATATTATGAGAAGATGTAGAACTAGTAACATGATATATCTGTTTGAGGAGGGTTATGGCTGTATTCAGTGTCCCTCTAATATGCCTTTTGTGCAGTTGTCCAAACTCCATCCCCTGCTGAAGGTGAATATCAAACATGCACATGATAAAACAGACAGAAAGCTGTGAAGTTCAACACTTAACACACAGCTGAGGGTGGTTATAGATGAGAAGTTATATGTAAATGAGCTGTTCATTTTGTTGTAGATTTGTCTATTAAAAAAATACCCGAAAGTGACAAGATGATAGTGATATAAATAATAAATAAATGCCGCATCCGCATACTGTTTGCCCCACAAATGGTGTTTTTATCATTAATAATTTAAAAGAAATTCCGTAATGTTTTCATCTGTTTTCTATGCAAAACCAATATAAAACATAGAGGAATAAGGCCTTGTGTTAACTTGAAATGTTGCTTTTTTGTGTAATCTGTGTGTCAGGTTGTGATGGAAAATCTTTTTTGTAGCCAAGAAACTGAAACATTTGAAAGCAACGCATAGAGGATGCAATGTTGAAAATAAATTAAACAGAAAAAACAGACATGTCAGTCTCTGCGGAGGTTAAATTGATCGCGGTAACGTTGCAAATCACTAAACAAGCGTTTCTGCGCCAAAGAGTTTTCAGTGGGGGTCTACAGCCCAGTGACAGCTCGTTTTCTTTCTCTCTTGCGTTTACCCCACCTCCCACTCCTGTTTCTTCCCTCTCATCTATCAGGAATGATGGAGTGACTCCCCTGTTCCACTCCCCCATTTCCCTCCCTTGTACATTACATGTGTACCCAAACATCCACTGTGTCTGTCAAACAGGACGTTTCCCGTGGTGTCCGTCCGTCTGTCCTCACATGTCCGCCGACACACACTCTCACACACATGTGCACACACAACAGTCATGTCAGTCCAATAGTGTTAATCAACACCAAGTGTCGACTGCATGTGTGCAAATGCACAGAAGCACAAACAGATACAGTACATCTACCTGTCTGAAGAAAAATGAGAGGTTTTCTCTTCTTCTTCTTTTTTTCGTGTGTATACACAAATGCTGCATTCACACCATGTCTCTGTGTACAGTACACACACAAACCCTATACATATACACACCCACACATACACACACACACCCACCCACACACACAGACACAAAGACTGACCACTGTGAGTGGGCCTGTCAACTGACAGGGCCTCTCCGACAAATAAACACCCCATCTATTTATCCCTCTATTTCTGTTTTAGGCCTGTGTGAGTGTGTTAGTGTGTGTATGTGTGTGCTTTTGGGTGCATTTGTCTGTGTGTGTGTGTGTGTGTTAAGTTGAATTCCTGAGCCTGTGGTTACCAACAGCTTTGAAGTCCCAACAGCACCAAGGCCTTGGGGTGACGGGCTTACCCGCCACCCCCAGCCTGCGCTGGAAGGCCCATAAAGAGAAAAGCAAACAGGCAATAATACCCCGAATGAGCAAACCTTTCCTGCATCTTTGGCTACAGCCTCCGCCTTGGCCCTGCATGCCAGAAACACACTCACTCTGGCATACACATACACACAGTACATAATACACTCACACACACACACACACACACGCACACTGTATCAGTGTGCTGTATAAGTGTAGATAGAGCTAAAGAAATGGTTATTGATTGAGGAGGGTCTGAGACACAAACTGACATACGCTCATGCCGTCTTTTAATCTGCATGGATGAGGATATGAATGTTCTATCTCTTAAATGCTTAAAGACACTCTCTCACAGACAAAGATGCACACACACTTACACACGTAGATGTGTATACAGCATACAGTATATAAACATATACAACAGTTATTGCTGAGTTTCCTTGCTTAGTGAGTAATTCCTGCCTTTAGACTACAGCTGAATGGTGTCTCTAATTAACGCTATGTTCATTATCTGTCTCTTCTCTCTCTCTTTCTCTCTGTCTTTCTCACTCCCCCCTTCCTCTCTTTCCCTCCTTCCAGTCACATCTCCCTTCCGGCTGCCGTGTTGTAGAGTGGGAGTCAGTATGATTGCTGCAGGCTTTTTTGGCGTGCTTTAATTAGCTCAGGGATTTTTCGCACATCAAGGGTAAAAATGACCCTCAAAAAAAGTCAAAGCATTCTGGAGGGGCTCAAAAATTTTGATAGTGATGAAAACACTGGGAGATACAAAATCAACACAAATAGATTTTGAACTGAGGGTGCCCTTCTAAATACAGTAGCGCAGTTGCCTACAAGTCAATAAAAAAAGGATAAACAAAGTGAGAGCAAATGCTGTGTGACACACACATCCCAAGAACTTCCAGAAAAGCCTCTCCCACCAACTTCTTTTTCCAGAGAAAGCATTCAGTTGCTACTGTTTGGGAAAGAGTTTATGTTTTATTGATTCTGATTTTCATAAGCATTTGCACCTCTGGTAGCTGGGATGGAATTCTGTGATAACAGGAAAAAAAAAAAAACAAGCTAGCTGTACTTTGACATTCAGCAAATTTTGATATAGAGTAGTGCTAACTTCATGAATCAAGACCTCTCTCATCGGAGCACTCAATCCAGGCCTTGTCCTTTCTTCCAGCCTCTCCTCTTATTTTCAGCTCCAAAAAGGCAAAATGCCAGGCAGCACACAGCCAAAAGGCTGCAGCAGAGACAGCCTCAACGCTAAGCTGAACTGACAAGAGAGGAGGAGACTGATGCAATGGAACACTAGTGTTCGAGCAGGGCTGCGTACAGTATAGCACTCCATTCACCCAAATAAACGCACATACACAGGACAGCATGAACCGATGTGATTGCCTGGATTGGCTTTGAAAATGTGTGCGGTTGAATCATATGAGAAACACACACTCGTATCAACGATTGTGGAGGTGACCCTTTACAAGGACCTGAACGCACAACAGTAACAGGCTGCTGTTATTCTCCGCTGCACTGTGCATCTCCCATTGTGACTGTGTGCAACTTTGGTATATGATGTGGAGCAGGGCGCCGATAGAAAAGGGAACAAAGGCTCAGAGGAGCCAGTGAACTGGAATAAAGCAACAACACAGGCGCACACATGGACAAAAAACACATACCGTACATACATAAACATGTAGGAAAACAAGAATCTGTGATGTATATTAGCCCTTTTGCAGGATTAGAAATACTGTCATTGTAATTTAGGGGCTTTGGTATTGAGTTTGTGTGTTTTTTTGTGTGAGTGTGTAGAACCGACATGTTCTTGTGGAGAGCATGTCAGTTATATAATGGCCAACACAAACAAACAGAGTCCTTCCAAGGGACCAGAGGAGAGCCAATAGCTCCATGAATTCACAGCACTCAGCTTGAACAGTCTGCTAGAAAAATATACAAAAAAAAAAAAAAACAGTACAAAAAACAAAGTGGAAAAAAATAGGAAGGAAAATATAGCAGAGCTAAGGGACCTCTACAATAATGCTGGATACTGACTGCTATTATTTATTTGTCTGAACGGGTATTTGATTAATAAATATGAAGAAAAAAATGGTTTGCATCGAACTTTACTCTTGAGAAAAAGACAACATGTACATTAAGTTATACAAATCAAACCTTGAACCCTTTAAGAATATACTTTTTTTTTGTAAATCAGAATGTTTTGCTGTAAAAATTCCATGTCTTGTGCAATAAACAATAAAAAGCATACAAGGGATTTCTGATCACTAAAGGGCAGGGACTTCAGAACAGTATCACAAACACACATCTACCAGAAACACTGCAGGACCGGCATCGCACTGGAGTCTTATCTTTATTTTATGACTATAAGTTCAATATTTACTGATATTAAAGCTGAAGCGGTCTGATCTGATTCTGAGAAGGACCCTGTGAGTTTCTGTCTTGTGAGCCAAATGCTGAATGAGATTCTTCAACAGCCACACTGGATCCCCACCATTTTGCATCCACCCTGGGGACCAGCAAACATCACGTTCACGTTGATGTAAGTTTGCGTGACAAAGTCAATGAAAGATGTGTCTGCTTTAAAAAAAGCAAAGCATGTCACTGCATGAGGGCAGCAGCTAAATCACTTAAGCCAGAGAGTGGAGAGTGATATAAAACATTTGACATGAGATGGACGGCGGGCTTTGAACCAGCGGCCAAAACCATCAGTGTGGGAGGAATGGAGGGAAGAGAGGATGTAAACAAGTAGAAAAAACAATTTTTTGAAACTACTGAGAACAAATATTTTTTTAATCATATATCATCAGTGAAAACTGATCTATTAGAAGATGTAAGCAATCTCTGCTTCAGAGTGCTGATATTGAACTTTTTAAGTACTTTTTTTCTCCGTCCACCTATAAAATGGCTGTAAATATAGTATGTAATGCAAGCAGCGACTCAGGCTTAAAAAGGCTTCAGTATATGTGTTTCTGTGTCTGTGGATTTATTCTACGATATGAGTGTAATTATAATAAGCATTATGGTGCTGGAAAGTTCGAGGATTGTGTGTCTTGATAAATCCTGTAAGAATGTAAACCTGCGTCTTTCCTCAACGTACAGCAGAACAGCTGCTTGCATTTGCAACACACACACACACACACACACAAACACCAACACACACACCCACACACCCACACACACACACGCAAACCCGGCAGACAGACTTCCATTTGCTGTTTTAGGATCAAATTAGGGTTGCAGGAATTTCACACTGATGGTAGATAGGAGCTAGTTCACCTGCTCCAGTCTATTCTAATGACAGATGAAAGACTGACTTAGTGAGATTAGATCTGGCCTCACATTCTCTGTGGAAAGGCTGAAGCCTGCTCACAAAACATACAGTAATCCAGATGATGACTGACGCGTCCATTCACCTCGAACGGTCTGAAAAACCTCATGTCCTCTCGCCGCCTCTCTCTCTGCCGACAAAAGATCCGATAACATCTTCAGCACTGATACGGATGATGAAATATCAAAATATGTTCACAGTAATATACACCGCATGCTGTGATATATGTAATGACACATCGCAGCCTCGCCACACACACACTTTCACACACATTTACACACGCTCTTATAACAGCAGCTCACACATGGCATCCCAATGCCACAGCCAGACAGAATTCATGTGTTCGTTTGAAGGCGCCACTGTAAAAAAAAAAACAAAAAAAAAACACATCCTTGCTTTTACAAACACTTCAGGCTGAAACAAACACACACACTGAGACACACAAACACAGCCCAGCAAAATAATGACAGTCTAATACTAGAGTGTATTCTGGTAAAGCCCTTAAACACACTTTGGAGTCTGTCTAAACAAAGGCAACTGCTCTCATACTCCCTCATCCTCTCACACTCACACGGACACACACACTCATAGAACAGAGACTTGTATATATAGAAGATGTTTCAAAAAGGTGTTTGGTCAAACAAAACAAATCATGAAATATTGAGTGAAGGTGTTACATCTGCATCTGACTCACAGCTCGCAGTCAAAGCTGAGAACGGTCATTTTAAACACTTCGTTCCTGGTCTTTTGTTGCTGCTGCCTGACAGCATGTATATGTAATTACTAGACTGTTAAACAACAATGCATGGAAATTCATCCAATTTTAGAATATACATTTTCTTCTGATGAACGGCCAGTTTTAGAATAAATAAACAACTGAAATCTCACTGAATGGAGTCATGGCATTAAATTATGATTAAGTGGGTTTTGGGGGGCTCATTTTGAGGCTGTTTGTAGGTCTATGATGTAAATACATGAGAAACCATGACTTAAACATCTGTTTCATTCTGATTTTTCTGGCCATACCACTGTAAATATGTTTTCATCTTTTTTTCCCTATCTGCCTATATGGTGACCTAACCTCGTGCACTTATCTATCTGTTAACACACAGGGTCTGAAGAGCAGGCTGCGCATTGGGGCCCCCAACGACTGCACGCAGGGGCTGTGGGTGCCTGTTGGTGCAGCTGTCCCACTCCACGGTAACATAAGACCTTATTAGAGTCCATTAGACCATTCTGAAACCAATAAGAGATTGTCAAATACATCCAAACATTCACACAATTCACAAAGAGACAGGAAGTGAAAGCAGGGTGGCAGGAAGGGGGACAGGGGTCAGCCATTTGTCTACATAATGTCCTGCTCGTGTGTCTAAAACGTTTGTCCATTCGAATTTAGAAACAAAAAGACTACATTAAATATTTAAACATTTTGTGGAAAATGTTAATTTAGTAAAATAAAGTAAAAATTCAAGTAAAAAGGAAAATAAAAAGTAAAATAGTTAATTTCTGACTTGCAAAAATGGGATACTTTCAATCAAGAGCAAAACTGTCAATTTAGAAGCTTGTCAAGTTCTATATTTAATGAAAAAATGAGGTTCAGAAGCAAAATGCACCGACCCAGTGTGTGTTTTTAACAGGCACATGTATATATCTAATGCCAGTCCCGTTTTTGTTGTCATTTCGCCCTCAATCCTGCAGCTCTCCCTCTGTTTACATTTTGTACATATGAGGTTTTCAGCTGACAGCTGCGACAAAGTTTCTCCTCGCATCTGTACTGGGAGACATGCTCGTCTGGAGTCTATAGCCCCCTTCAAAAAAGCTTCCCTTTGCCCTGACAGCAGGGGCTTGACCTGGGAGACTGCCTTTGATCTTTAATTAACACCGGTCATAGCTCAAGAGACGAGAGGGTTAATGAACATGGAAGCGTTTAGGACTAGATATGAAAACTAGGACTACGAGAGCTCAAGACAGGCTGAGTTGCCTTAAAACGTCCTGCACTGTTTCAAAATTTAAGGTCTTCATGGAACAGCCGCAGTGCAGAGGTTGCTGCTTTCAAATACATGTTGTGTCTGGCTTCTTAAACAGAGTGAGGAGCCTGCTGAAACTGAGAAAAGAGGAGCACATCTAGAACAGCATGGGCCGCTGAAACCAACCAACCACAACAAAGGG
>JAUZTA010000006.1:15351283-15365561 GCA_034780835.1 Ctenochaetus striatus | reverse complement strand
GACGCAGAATTTAACAACTGCTTGAAGTTTCGTATCACCTGTGACTATATCTTTGGCCCAAAAAATGCATTTTTTTCATTAAACTGAGAGTTTTTTGGGTGCTGTTTTGATTGCAGTAATAAACATGGATTTACAAGGATTGTACGGAACATTAAAAAGTTTTATAGGTACTGTTGGAAGGTGAAGTTGACTCTGTTCATGCATAAAGAAGCCAAACTTAAGTAAATTGTTGGAGGAAAGTGATGCTGAGCTGGTGAAGTGAGCAAGTGAACAATTATGTCTGCTACTTTTGAGAACAATTGTATCTGCTCAGTTAAGCATAATCACGCCACCTCATAATAAGGGGTTGTCATATTAGTGATTATACATAGATGAAGATGCTCATGCTGACTGCCTGTCACATCGACTTGCACAGTAGGACAAAAATCGCCATGTATAAATGAATAAATACATTTTTATTTAGTATATGTTCTTGTTTCAAAGTAATTGTAAGTGTTCCTTTCTATCATATATCACCTCTGTAGTTTTTTGTCATGTTGACATTGTAGTCCTTTTTAGTCAACAGATTATAATGAAAAGAACAAAACACAGTCTCATTAATGTGAAACCACCACCTTACTACTTAATAGCTCAAAAAACAACCTACTGGTTCATTAACTTACTTTAATGTGATTGTGGTGAGCTTTAATGTGTCTCTTTAGGTTTGTGGTTTTCTTACCAGCCGAGTTATTGTCTCAAAACTTTGCTTCTGATAAGGGAATGGATGTGGTGTTTTTATTTTTTCAGCGTCACTGTAACAAAACATGGGCCCAAATGTCTCTTCTCTCTTCCAAACTCTGTCATGGTCAATGCTAACTTTAGCTTGCTGTAAAGAAATTTGATGTAAATTCTATGAAACACTATTTGGACACACACAGCTCATTAAAATGAAATGCTACATTGAAAAAAAAACAAAAAAATCCCTGCCTTTAATATTTTGTTTCATCTTTTTTTCAAATCTGAAGGTAGATTTAGCTAAGGTATTAAGTTTTCTGACTACATTAAGTCTTGTTTTTTTGTCAAAAACATTTTTGTATGGTGACACTTAATGTTTAATTACATTGGCGCTGTCTCATTACATCATCCAATCTTAGTCATGGAAAAAAAAGGTTTATTGACAACACATTTGTTCATATTTTTCATGAATGAAAACTGACACTATCCATTGCGACCTGTATGTGCACATGATCTGCACAGGGCCAATTACATATTAAAAAACTATAACTAACTAATTATATTTACAGATATAATAGATTCTGCATCACTGTCTATGAATTAATGACAGCAGCAGCAGAAGTCAAAGGGAGTCAGCAACTCTCTCATTACTCATCATAACCAACCCTGTTCCCGGAAAAACCAAACTGCACTTCATCATGGATCAGGTATGTTGGCATCCATTATCCCATTATTTGTCGGCACGGTCTAAGTATGTATATCCTCTGGCACACATGGTTACCATCAGCACGACTCTGACCACAAAACCACAGTGTTAGTCTAATCTCTAAATACCGTGTGTAATGAGCCCCGTGTCATTATGGTGCTCCGCTTTATGACACACACACACCGTGTACTTAAAAATGAAACAGCGATGAGTGTGTGTTTGTACCGCATCCAAGCTAAACACTGTAATACTGAACGGCAAAACCCTCATCAGTTATCACAGCAGTTGTCTTTCATGTGAAGAGCGTCTGATGCTCTTCCTGTTTTGTTTCAGATATCTAAAATGCATTTAGCAGAGGGCTCAGGGCTTTACCAGCATCGCGCACGCTGCCTGAGTGCTGCCGGCCTCGGTGCTTTTGTTTCAGGCTTTTATCTGCCTGGGTTGATGGGGAAGGTGGGGTCGTTCCATGGCTAAAAAGTAGAGACATTTGGATAAACTCACATTATCCTTTGTCTGTCTTTAACTGTCACTATCTCCTTCCATTTCTGTGTCTCTTTGTCTGCTACCAAGGCTCACCCTGAGAGCAGACAGATTACCTCCATTTGTCTTCATTAGCATATTAGCTAACAGGCCCTTTGCAGGAGCCCGTGGGAAAGTGCTGTAATTGCTAAGATAGCTGTAGACTAAACCACTAAAGGAATCTGTAGAGCTGCGTGTGCCTGTGTTTCAGTAATGGAGGGATTTCAGAGATGAACTTCACCTTGACTCTCATGTCTCACGCTCTTCTTCTTCTGCCTTATATCTCTGCGTGCGCACACAGTGTGTGAGGAAGTGTGGAGAGCAGCAAGAAAACAACAGCCCAGAAAATTACTCCGAGCAGACAGCTGCTTCTGAATCTCATCACAGGAATTTATCAACAAGCAATAATTCTGGCACCAACCTCCTATGGCACTACAAACATGTCCATGAAAAGAATCATCACACAACTTTCCAATCCTCACTTCTGAGAGCTAGCGGCTTATGAGGAGTATTTTGGAGTTTTCAATTCATGTGGATGAATGCAGAAATGAATTATCCTCGCATATCTGAATTACTAGGGAGGAGAGGTTGTTTGATCCATTCTAATATATGGATGATTGCAATACACTGTGATTCAAATTATGAAGCGCGCACTCATCCTCAAAAACACCCTATACAGTCCAACTGGCAGCTGAAACGCTCCTAATTGCAAGGCACAAACAAACACAAAAAATTACAGCAACTGTGCCCAATTAAGGGATATTTTTGCTCTGCTTTCTGTGTTTCTATGGTTGATTAGCTGCCTGTTCAGGTAAGCATGTACCAGTGAATACATCTGAAGTTCAGAGAGTTCAGGTCAGAAATATGGCTTCAAATTTTAATATAAATTTAATGCATGTATCGATGTATACCAATATACTTTCACAAGCTTGGTATATAATGTGAAATCAATAATTAACTGGAGTGGAAAGTGGCCTTGTCTGTGTTTTCATACTTGTATGATTCTGTTGATTTGCAACAATTAGCATTCTTTCTCTTGTCAAATTGCCTCATTATTGTTTGAAGAAGAACAGGGATGGAGAACCTCCGATGGCGGTCAACTAAAAACCTAGCTTTCATACAGTATGCATCATTGTCACGAGTTATTATACAGTATAAAGCCTACTGTAATTTCCAACATTGCATCAGTGCTGACAAAGAGGGCAACAGAAGAGAAAAGCAAGCATGGGCATAAAAACACACACAATGCCCTATAATTATTATGCATATGTAAGCACACAATACAGCAGTTTGTCCCGGGGGTGCCTGGGTCGCGTGTACAATCCAACTAAAAACACACGCACTCTTGTGAGAAAGTCTAAAGCGCTGTGACAAAGGCCCAGTGGCACAGTTTCTCTGACACACGCACTTAGCATCATACCATCCAGTACCATTAAATAACCATTTTTTCTAAGCTGGACTGTTACAGTAGACAGCAATACGCTGTGCAGTAGAGAAACCTCATGTCGCCCAGTCAAGTGAAATGCTTTAAAAGACACAGTATGATTCATAACTTGGGCAAAACCAAATTTATTTTAAGTCCTGCTGTCACCAATTCAGCCCGGCCTTGAGCTAAACATGTTCATTCCTTTTTCACAAGCTGTACGACAATGCACCTAACTATTGTTGCCTCTCTCTGGTGATTATCTCAGGTCAGTGGAGTGTCTAACCAGGGTTGGCACTCACACATAAAGACACTTACAGTTTCCCTAATTTCAGCTGCTAAAGCCGAAGAAAGGGGCTGCGTTACAAAGGAGACTGTGAAAAGCAGCTTCTTAGCATGGGATGTGAAAGTCTCCCCTCTAAACAGGAAATGCTACATCAGACACATTCTGTCATAGTACTGTCATTTCTGAGACATGCTCACTAAGATTTGTTTGCAAGGAATATTTTTTATGTTGCTAACACCTTCATCTGGAGAAAGCATCTCGAGTAAAAATAGGCATCACACATCAATGCCAAAAACATTAGCTAATTATTCATAGTTGCATACTTTTAAGGGGAAAATAACATTGGCTTTAAATAAGGAAAAATTAATGATGATTAAGATGGCAATTCCTTAACACCAGCAGAGTTAAGGCAATGTAATTATTCTACCAAAGAGAAAAGACGTATAAAAATAGCAAATTTAGTCTGTCTGAAGGGAGGGATGGAAGTTGTGGTGGATACATCATCCCATCGAAGTTCTGGGTATGATTTACCCTGGATATGTTTTTAAGTTTCTTTATTTTTCTTTAAATTTTTTTTCCTTTTTGTCGTGTGATAATATTTTAACTCCATAAGTAAATACATATTATATGAAAGGCATACAATAATGTTTTAAAAAGTTAAAACTTAATCTTACTGGACTAACTCCTTGAAGTGAACGTAGAATAAATAGTGCTTTTTTTCAGTGCTGATTGTTCAGTTATTTATTTTTACAAAATTTATGAGTAACTTTTATATGAAAATCTCTTTCACCCTTCTTTAAAATGTAAAATTATTCCTGAAGATTCGTCTTAGACTGGTTACATGAATGTATCAGCTCAAATGTTACAAGGCAACATCATCCATCAACCACATCTAGCAGATCATAAGTGTGTTTGTATCTGAATCCAAAACTTTGTTTACATTTACAAACGCTGTGGTTTTTATCACTTTTAGCAATGTGGAACAACCCAAATGATGGAATGAACTGGAGAAATATGTGATGGGAGGTGGAATCAATACAGGGATGGTTCATTTTAAGGTGCCATGTTGTGTGCCAGGCTACTCCGGTACCACTAAAACTCCATGCCAACATACCAAGACTTACACGTTCACCGTCCTCCCATCTCTGCTTTACTTCCCTTCAGTCATCCATCTTTCTGACCATAAGAACCACATGGGCAATTCCAGAGAGAGCAGCATTGTAATTGCATTGACTGAAAAAAAGTGCTTGATTGACCTGCCTGGTTAAATGAAGAAGGGTAATACCGCCTGATTTTTTCCACACATTATCTCTCCCTTCTTCCTTTCCAACCTTCCCTAACTGCTGTCTATACTTGAGCGCCAAGGCCATGCTGGGCCCTGCCAGGTCGGAGAACTCAGCCGCATGTCAGACATCTCACTCTGACACACTATCCCTCCCTTTCTCTTTCTCTGCCAACCCTCAACCTCATCCTCCCACAGGCTTTCATGGAAAGTTGCCCTCTTTTGTTGTGCCAGAAGCTGCATCATAACACTCCTGCATCCGTCTCACTCTCAGTCGTACCAAACAAAGGTAGCAGAGGTCTTCAGGAGGGACTATTTGACTCTTTACTTACCTTGTTTACATCCACTGGATCACCAGTGATCTTCCAAAGCTGCTGAATAAGCACAACTTAGTAAGAGTTAAGTATTGAGTTTTTTTTTTACCTTTTTTTTAGATATGCTTGATGTTTTTCAATTTGTTAGATTATTCACCAATCAATTCACTAATGCATCTTTATGTTTTTTGCCTTACAGTTTTCTGTTAAAAGCTTCTCCATTTAGCTTTTTTATATAGACCCAAAAACATAGATGTTAAAGGGTTAGAGATAAATCAGAAGGACAATGCAAAGCAGAGCAGCACAGTTCTTTCTGGTGCTACAACAGTAATCAGGGCAGTTTGACAGCTGGGATGCTTGTTGAAGGACTGATTTAATTTGCTTTTCTCTACTGGCCTCACACAAATACCAGGTCAATCAGCTGAAGTAAACAGTCACAAGCATTTCTATGCACAAACACGCTTGCATATTGAAGTTTGATCAAAAGGGGTCTCCTTCAAGGCTGATACTAATGGCATCATTATGCTGGAGTAGAATAACATCAGAATTTCTATAAGTTCCAGACTTAAAGATATATGAATATTGGCAGTTTTTATTTAATGAGGGACAGTAAATCTAGCTTAATGGATTGCTAAATGAATACGTTAGCTTGCACATGCCGGCAGATTGCCAGAACAGTAAACCAAAAGTTAAATAGCTTTCCACAAGCTACATCCAGACTCCCGTCTTCACACCTCATGGTCATTTACTTTGTGTTGGTTTCTTTCTGATCACCTATGGATTTACAAGGGACCACCTGCAATTCTTGGAAACCAAGCCCAGACACAGACACGCCGATACACACAAAATACAACCAGCTGGCAGACAGCAGAGATGCAGTAAAGGAAGGCAGTGATTGATGTCTAAACACAGAGGAACAAATGAAACCAATCAAAACTAATCAGGAATGGCAGCTCAATACAACGGAGGCTGGGCAAACATAAGGAATATGTCCTCGGGTTGACAAGGATGCAGCTACATCCTGTGATTACAACAGCGGCTTGCCATACTGTATACAATCTGTTTCACTGTTAGTCTCAGTTCAGTGTACAAATGTTTACCTAGAGCAGCGGACGATGAACAATGACTTTCATGGGAAATGTGAACAATGTTTTACTGACGTTTAAAACATTCACTGGAAACATTCACATGATGTTTTAGCAGAAGCTTGTGCAGAAGCATCCACACAGATCTTCATCTTGTCCTCATAGTACAAAGTACACCAAGCATGTGCAAACTATAAAATGTGGAGAAAAACTTTGTTGGATGACTTTGTTACTTTAATATTGTTTATTCATCGTCTGTTATTCAGTTCTGGTTGATAGGGAACTTAGGTTGAACTAATGCAGTCTAATACGACACTTCTGCAATAAATCCAAGTATAAGAAGAGCATGATGTAAACTATAGAAGAGGGAAGCTCATTCAATGTCATTTAGGAGGACATAGTTTGTGATGGTGCTGATCTGTGTTATACGCTTACCATAACTCACATCAGTAGGATGGACAAAATAACAATCTCTAATAAATGACTCCTGTAAAATTTCCACTCGCAGGTTGACACACCTCTGAGAAAACAGGCCTAGATTTGCTGTATAAGGGTGTGGGTTTTAACTGTACAGGGGTTTTTGTACAGAACAACATGTCATCAAAGATAATTTAGTAGAGGTCAATTACAGTAGCAGCACTTCTCAGATTAAACAAACACACACCTGGTAATCATCACTTTTATAGGTGAGTTTTCCTCATCACTTACACTGCTAAAAAGCCCTCATTATCCGCAAAACCTCAGGTGGAGTGATTAAAAAGGATGTTGATTTTTTTTTATGTGCTAAGTCATGACAAAATGTGAAATCCAAACATAACTAGCGAAGAGGAACAACAGTCACAGGCTGAAACATGTCAAGAGGGCAAATACTGGGCATACAGTGTAGTGTGTGAATAGCTAACAAAGAAAAGTTTAGGGGCATGAAACCAAACATGATCCTAATCACAATGATCCTAATCTTTGGAACTTGTCCTTCCATAAGTGTGCAATAAACTCTACTTTTCCTTTTTCTCTCAACTCTTTTTATTTGCAAAAGTCAGACGCAGCTATCCGCTTGTGAGAGTCTGTCTGATCATCAGAAAGAATTTTTGAACAAACACTTTGCACAGCGCTTCTGAGGGAGTTTACTGTATATTGGTCTTAAAGCTCCCAGGGTGGGAACCTAATGATGGTTTAAAAGTAATTAGTGCAATATAGTAATTAAATCCTGCAGAATTGCAGGATATATGGGTGTATACTTTCTTCTGGTAATCTCAATTACAATGCGGTCTGCTGTATCCTGTTGAGCTGGAGGCGTTGGTGAGCAGTGTTATGAATGACATTCTCCAATCTGAAGGTTATTCATTAAGCCTTTTTTCATTGTTAGTGTGCTCCAAACATGTTGACGGCAGATGTCCTCCCTCTCAGCCAGTTACTGGCATCGCAAACTGCTGGGAGTAAAATATAGTCGCAGTAACTGTACCATTAACTGTACTGTGGTGAACTTACTCACCCCTCACATCACACACACACGCAAAGAAACACATTAACACATCATGGTGGTGCAGTTACTCACTCTCCATAAAGCAACAATGTTTACTTAAGCAACCACACAAGGAAAATTAAATTCTTTGTGTTTGTCTCCCTCACAAACACACCCACGTACCAAACACACAATACGAGAGTCATTTATTATCATTTTACAACATGGGCTTGTAAAATAAATTTTTTTTTGCAGTGTCCTAATGCTATTACTATAAAAAGGGATTATATATATGGATAGGAAAATAATAAGTGAACAAAAATAAAGCTGTTAGTTTATATTTAAGTGTAGGCGATGAGTTAAGTCTTATAGCCTGAGGAAAAAAAGGCGCCCTGTAATCTGGTGGTACGATACACACACAATGCACACATCCGAAAACACATATCACTTTGGGGGATATATATCAACAGACTCTGTCAAAAGAGAGTTCTTGTTTACTCCCCTAAAAGTAGAACGAAGTATTTCAAAGAGAATATATGAAAACAAGATTTAGAAAGACAACACGAAATATGCAGTCATCTGTTTACTGACCCATCTGGCTGAACCACTGCCAGACTGGTAAATCATCTCGGGCATTTACACACTGTCTGCAATGATAAAATATACAAAATTAATTGAATAATATTGTGCGCATAGTGAAAGCTCCTATTAATGTTAAAATCACAATGCAATTGTCTTAGCAATATTTCCTCTAGGTTTTGCACATTTTGAACAAGAATTAGGTTTACATCTTTACAGAATTATTGGTTTGTGTACAACTTTTTAACTATGGATTTGATATATGCAGTGAATTGATACTGAAGCTGTCTTCATTTTAGATTTTGCAGAAGTGTGTTCTGTATATGTTCTCCTTTTGCATATTTTGTCATCATTACAAAGACAACAGGACAGCACTATGGCAAAAAGTGGCAAATGGCAAAAAAAAGGAGAGAATGTGGCACAAAATGCAGTGCAATACTGTGTTAGTGTAACGACGAACTATGAACTCCAGCTCTCGCAAGGAAAACTGAACTGGTGCTACAGTCCGACATGCACAAAACCGAATCCAAACCGTGGACAAACCTCATCGAATTAAATATTTCTCAGCACTCTGTGATATTGCTTTTGCAGTTATTACAAGTGCGTGCAAGCCAAAAATGACACCCACTAGGATGCAAAATCTCCCAAAATAATTAAACATCTTGTGAGTATACATGCACCATGCCAACTTTTTTTACAATATAAAGTAATAAGAAAAGCTGATAGAGGTGTTCAAAATTGAGCCTTCTGGTTATCAAGTTGGAAAATGAGTAGGTCACATGAAGCAAATTAGAGGCCTACGCTTTTTTTATTGTTTGTGTATGTGTGTGTGTGTCTTATGTGTAACAGTCAGCTATGCTGCAAAGCTTGCGAATACAGAAAACGTTTTAGGAAAAAAGGCAAGTCTGATTTAGGCTCATAATCCTCCATAACTGTCTAATTTTATTCACAGTTGTTGAAGAACAGAAATTATTCGGCACAGCAATAATAATGATCGATTTGAAACGTACATACATACATACTACTCTATGTGCAGTATGAAGTACTGGTTGAGGAACATATAATCAGATGATGGGCAATTCCGTGGTTTTCCCGGTCGAAATAGAAAGCCAGATGAAATGCTGACATACAGAAATAAAATTACAAAAGAAAAAAAAAAAAAACATCTGCTAGGGTTGATGTTATAAATTCTGTCAGAGGCTTTCACAGCCTGCCAAGAGTAAAATTCAAGACTGTGAAAATTATTTTTACAAAAATCCATATTTTTATGGCCTAAAATCCCAACCAGAAAAAATGTTCAATGAAGTATAATGAATGGTGGAACTATATTCTTAAGTTTTAAAGGCACAGTTCGGCTGGAGTCATTGAGGCCACATACCATGAGTGAACCACCTTGGAAAGGAGTACGTCCTGTTTTCCAGACAATCACAGTATTGAGTTGTTCTCCCAACAGGCCTTTCCTCTGCTGCGGCTAGCTTAAGTCATTACACAGTGTGAAGACGGTGATGATTCCCTTGGAGGTGGTCAAGAGGTAAATTGGAACTGAAGTGAGGGGCTCTGTGTCCACTGTGCAGAGCAGGGCCCAGACGAACCCTGGGGTCTTTAGGCCCCTCGTTAGCAGACTGGCCTACATGTTTTCATTTGCTGGCAAACTGCAGGAGGTCAATTGCTGCTAAATTACCAGCTTTGGCAGGGAAAACAGCGTGCAGATAATTAGTTCACTCTGCCTGTCCACACGATTAAGTTTTCTGAAAAACAGTCCAAGAGACGATTCGGGGCTCCAGTGCTGCAATTAAATCAACATTAGTCCAGCGTTTGTGTCTGTACATGTGCTTGAGAGGCAAGTGGGAAACAGAAAAAGCTGGTTATTGTTTAGCATCCAAAAACATCTTGTGACTAATGCAAGAGCAAAGGTGAGTCACAGAATCAAATTTTAACTACTTATGATTTGCCTTCAGCTTCTGCTTGGTTTAATTTCTTTTCACAATAAAAAAATACTGATATGACATATCATATCTCCATTTTAATACACAGAGGTATATTTGCCATTATTTAGCAAAAACTAAATATTAAACGGTGAGGTTGAAGTGAAAAAGGACAATCTGAGCATGACAAAGTAATTAAAAACTGCTAGTATTCTGTTTTTAATAACGGCTCCAAAAGCATTTTTATATCCATTTTCGAGACAAAGAAAACAAATTGTAGGACCCTCAGGCTGAGGATTTAACTTGATTTATGACAATTGCACAACTGAGATAGAGGTGTGGATGAGAACAGGGACTGATGTCTCTTAAGATGGTGATGCCCATAAGAATTAGCTGACAATACAGTATGAACTTAATACTTGTGTGTTTTTGTGTTTCTATTTAAACAAGCAACCTGTAAAGATGGAAAAATTTATGGGAATTTTTTCAACCTAAAACATTCTTGTCAAAAGAAAACTGAACCTTGTCCCACTTTCATCACATCAAATAAATGTAATAAACATAGCAAAGTTGCTCTAAAATTAAGTACAAAATGAGAGCAGAGAAAGACAAAAAAAAAGTAGAACACACTGGACTTTCGGTCAGGAGATTGAGATTGATTCCTGCTAAAATCAAAGCTCTACTATGTTTTCCCGAACACATTCAAGTAGTTTTGCTGCCTTATCCTAACCAAACACTACTTTTTAAAAGCAACCATCCCACTAAAGGGCTGTCCGAGAGACCCAAAGAGGTTCTGATAAGGCGTCAGTACGTGACGAGTTAACAGTGAGAATGTGATGATGGAGAAAAAGAAAACAAGATCTTCCAAAAAACTATGGAGGTGGAGTGTTAAGGATATCAAGTGACTTAACACAAGGGCAAGTGTAATGGCGTCCAAATGGTTTAAAAAATGGTCTTAAAGAAGATAAGTGATGCTGAATGATTTTAACTAGTGAACAAATGCAAACAAAACCAAGCACAGTGAGGCAGAGAAGAGTCAGATAGGCTGGAGCCTGGCTCAGAATACACCATGTGAAAGCCAAGGAAACACCCAGAGCAGGGCGCCAGTCAAACGCAGACAAAAATTATCAGCATAATCACTGCGGAATTCCTCCTTCTTTACTTTTGACAGTGAGACATTGAGTTGTGGCAGTTTTTTCCGGGTTCTGAACCAGGTCTAGTATTTATACAAGTAAAATATTGTGTGTAGACTAGTTCTCTTTGTGTTTTGCAGCATCTTGGATGTGTCTTGGATGTGATTGAATGTCAATAGATGTGTCATGTAGTTATCTATGGGCTCTTTCTAGTAATAATAGTACTCTAGTGGCTATACACACACTGGTAGTTTCAGAGGTAACTTTCTAATTGCAGTCCTCAATTAGCAACCGGATAGGGAGCATATTCTTAAGTTTTCCAACGTGTAGTGCAATGTCATATTAGGCAGATAATGTCGCGTGCAAACACCTAGTTTTTATTATAAATGTGTAACTTTCCTTAAAAGTGCACAGCTGAACACTGGAGACATGAAGTACTGATGTGTAGCATCATGACTTAGGGCTTCCCCTCTGTTCAAGCACAGTACAGTTAAGAGAAAATATGTTAAAGGTTATGATTTCAGTGGTGAGCCCTGCAGGTCTGAGAGGATAGAGCATTGGACCAAGTCTTACCTCTGTGCAAATATGCAACCTGAGGAATTCTGAGGGGATTGTTAGGTTTTGGTTTTGCTCTGCAGTTAATAGACATCATTATGAGCCCAGTGGCATGTGGGGAAAAAAGAAAAAAATGCTAATTGAAAATGGAATACATAAAGAAATGTGTGATAATACATATGTTTTTAGGTGTGAACTGATTTACTTTGTACTTTAGATCGAACATCTCTACATAAAATCTACACAAGGTCAGGAGCTTGTGAAAGTCTCCCCACAAAGAGGGCGTGTCAGCTTTTGCTTAAATAAATGGGACAAAAACGGACATATAATAAACGTGAAATGAGCTTGCCTTTGCATGACATTATTTGAATAATTAATAATGGGGCTTTTTTTAACCACTAAAATAGAGGCAAATATTCTTCTTTCTTTTTTTTTTAATTTCTAAACCATTTAATTGCACTTCCGCATTGTATGCTAGCCATGCACGAAGAGGATGTGGACAGGTAACAATAGTGTGAGGCTCAACAATATGACAGATTAAAAATGGACATAATGTAACCCTGCTTTTTATGTCTAAACTGAATTTACTGTCTGTACTTTGTCAAGTTTTGGCAAAACATGCAACAACATAACTAAAATTAGCTTTATTTATATACTTATATACTTGAACTCTCAGTTCACAGTCTTTACTAACATGCTGAATATATTTTTTCCCCTCTCTCTTTATACTCACTTTTTTTTCTCAAACCTCAGAAAATAATGTCAATCAGGTTTCTCTGGTAGGTGGGTAAACACAAGATATACATACTGTATAAATGCATTAATCTGTCTCCTTTTATTGGATACATTTGCATTTGATTTTCAGTCTTAAACAAAAACAATGCAACCCAAATTTAGACACAAATATTTAAAACATCCTGTTCACAATTCTCTCGGTCAGTTCAAGTCTTTCAAAAGGTCTTTTTTTTTAACATAAAGCAAATGTTGACATTTGAAATGGAATAGATAATGGAAAATGTCCAGGTGGAAGTAACACTGACAGGCCTTCGAAGCAACCCTGTTATTTCCAATTATCTGCAGCATATAATCCACAGGGTACATAGAAATTAATATTAGGGCTGTGGACACAAGGATTTCCTCTCGTATGTTTGGACACTGAGATGCAAACACATTTATCTGCAGCACATGCACCAAGCCGCAGGCGAACTACTCAGCTTTTAATGCTGGACTGACCATTACCCATGATGCACACATGGGCCAACAGATAGAGCAAACACACCAGCTTACGCATGCATGCACAAAATGCTTGTGTGCATGCTCTGAGTGTGCAAACACGTTGAATGGGGGGATTCATGCATGTGTGTGAGGCACATAACACACAACACATATATTGTTTTTCTATTATCTGATTCTCTCTGGCTATCTCCATCATACAGGCCTCCTGTGACCTCAGGGGTCAGAACTGGGTGTGCGTGCTCCCCCACTGACCTTTGTTAAGGTTAGCAGGGGAGACCCCCAGGGGGAATTTTTAGTAGGAATAGAGCCATACACTCACGCAAATACACAACACTCAGCTTACTTTGATTTAAATATACATATTACAAACTGGTATAACCTGTAAATAACTGAGAGGACTGCAAATAAATATAAAGATAAAGCAATGCATGCACTTTGTATGCCTACATATACATACTGGCATGTACGCACACTCCCACATAACCTATATGTCAATCTATACACAGATACACAGACAGGTTAGTCTTTTGTTTGAACCTGAATGTGCCTGATCAATTTGTTCCTCCAGCTGTTAACCCAAATTTAAAATCCAACCCTTGTTGCAGGCTGTCATGTTGCATTACATTTATCATATTCAAGAGTAACAAAGTTTATCGACATTGTTCTTATTAAATAAACAAACAAAGCAAGTGACAATAAAATACAGACAAAAAAACCCAAAAAAATCAGATCCACTGCTGCCTTTCATCTGAAATGACAGAATACATTTTAATTATGAAATTTAAGCACTACACAGTTGATGATTAATTTTATTAATTAGTTATTAGTGAGTAATTTTCTGTTGATGCATCATTGGACTGTGTTGAAGTCATAAATGCAGTCTACCCCTTCAACAGTTACATTTTGTCGTGCTGAGACACTTCACTTCTCCATATCTATGTACATCCTATTAAACTGAATCCCTTAATAGCTAAACATTATTATAGTTGGGACAACTCAGCTGATACCTGGGTGAGCAAACAGGTATTTACAAATTAAATACTGTGAGTCCAAAAAAAC
>JAUZTA010000006.1:15312064-15326435 GCA_034780835.1 Ctenochaetus striatus | reverse complement strand
TACATTTTTGGACCTGAGAATTCACATTTTAATGTAGAGTTTGAGGTTTGGAACAAACATTTGGTCGGCATCCGAGCATTGAGACATACAATATCTATTAAATATGAGCAATGCAATGCTTATTAATCATTTCAACTGAAACATAGAGATCACAGGAAATCATCAAGTCATTGCAGAACGCATTATGGGATGTGGTAATTCACACGACTGTGCATCATCCTCTTAAAGACGAGCGAATACCCTACCACTGGTGTGAAAGCATGTCATCTCACGGCCCCAAGCCTAAGCGCTTTGACGTCTGCCAGCATCGTCAGAATCAGAGCAGATCCCCGAAGACGATCCGACAGCAATCACAGCGAATAACTCCCCCCACCCTCTTTCCTCATCTGAACCAGCAATAATATGATGCTGGATTAATTTTTGTTCCTCTTGGTAAGCCATGAAGGAGAAGAAAAAAAAAATGCTTAGTGTCCAAAATAATGAAACATTCCATGACACGTCCTTATCAGCCAAATGAAAAAATCACATTATCTTCAAAAGAGGTTTTAAATGCCCGCCCGCCCGTTTGCTCGTTACCTCGAGCTGCACAGGGAATATCAACTGAGAGACAGTAATTCACCCGAGCTCTTAATATTCAGTTCTCAGCTATGTAATATGCAAATTCACGGGGGTCATGCAGAAGTCACATTGAAAAAAAAAAATCCCTTAAACTTAATTTGAGAGGCAGTTAAAGATTTTTCTAAGAAAATCAGTTATGGATAGGGTTCAGCAAAAGTCAAACTGGCAGCATCCTCTAGGGAACGCAGAGGTCCCTGCAGTCCTGACACAAGTTGATCTCCTCCGATTTACTGTGCCTGCACTATTTTAAACCCCACAGCTATCACATTAACACTGAGCATCTCCATCAGTTTCCCATAGGAATCTTGTGCAGCAGTGGAGAGCTTGTCCAACAAATCAGTTGGAAAAGCCTGGGAGGCCTGTAGAAAGAAAACACACATACACTTTGTTGCAAGGGCAATTTATATTTACCAGCACTTGACTGATTTCGGCATCCATACATGTGAAGTCATTGTCAAGGTTCTTTATGTCTCCTCTAGCCTGTGCATGCACACAGACACATACATAAAATCAAACAGGCCACTGGAGAAATCATCATTCACACCATATTGATCTGTATCAACATAAATCCGTGCAACTAAATGAAATTGGCATGCAAGCGTTTATGCTTGTTGCATGAGATCTCATCTCACTACGAAGCTGCCAATTGAAAGAAATGTCCTTATTTAGCAGCTTTCCAAGTGCGATCGGTTGGCTGTTAAAAAGGATAGGCTTGTTACAAACCCCTGTGCCTCTGGGAATGGGATATCGATCTATCTCCAATGGCTCCAGATGTGTCATTTTGTTGGGGCTACACGCTTTATAAAATCTGTTCTGATCTGATATCGCATGTCCGGTAACAACTGGGTATTGCTGTTCCGCTGATGCCGAAAAACAGGACAGAGGAGAATAGGCCACAGCCTGCGTTAATAGCTGCCAGAGAGGAAGAATTAGCCATTTGAAGATGGGCAGGACTGATAGAGGGATCATGAAGCTATTAACCTCTAAACAAGCTGCTGAGAGCCCAGCAGATGGCAGGGCTGATGGTGACAGTGTTGCCAGATTGGGCTGTGAACAGAACGTCAGCCCAGACTTCTCATGGATGCTGATAGAGTGGTCCTCTCTGGCTGCACAGCATGTGTTTGCACAGTTTGTGTATACATATATGTGTGAAGACAAATATGTGGAAGATTTGGAGTGTTTTTTGCAATAAGAAATATGCGAGAGTTCTGGAAGCCTGTGCAACGTTTGTCAGCGTCATGGTAACATTTACTTTGCACCAGGAGTAGCAGTTTATTTTGAGTAAATGTCTCATTGAAGTGGGCGTAGTTTATACAGGCTTGAGTAAAAGGGTCATGACTGACATCTCACACGGGGCTTGGGGACTCTGACTCATTAGCCGTCAGGAGTTTCACCTTGGAAAGATTTTTGGGGATTGAGTAGGATTTGGACACCCCAGGAGAAGGATGTCGACGGCAAGACATTTCAGGGATAAAGACACAGTGTTGGTCTTAACATCAAACTGCGTATGAACACTTTTTAAACTAAACATCCACACTGAGATGCAGGCTATCTTTACCATCCAAACTGCTCCTAAGGAACATCCAGTGTGTTCAGAAGCAAAATGAAGAGCCGCTGGGACATAAAGCCCCCATGTCCCCCACAGATAGAAAAGGTTATGGATCTACACAGGGAAGTGTAGGTCAGATGCTCAAAGCTAATGCAACACTCTGCAAGAATCACTATGTTACATGCTTGCTAGCTTTACAGCTAAGGATCATTATGAGCGTAGGTTAGTGCAGCAGTATTAACATTACACTATCTCTCTCCTAAAAACTGAAAGACTTTGAATCAATGTTTGTCTGAAATATTGATTCAGTTTGGTATGCAATTTAATTTTGCAAATTTAACTTATCTCAGGGATGCACCAAATGTATTCCAAGACCGGACCTCAGATCTGAGCACGTCCATGAGAACAAGGCCCGCCTTACAATTTCCTGACCCCCGCCATCTTCTATATAAAATTTAAAATCACACGCATCTATGGCATTGTGCACACCACAGTTGAGACCATCCAACACCTATCATCACTCTGCTCCAACTTTGTTGTGTGTGTATATGATTGTGCTCAACTGTGTTTACTCTTTACAATAACAACAACAACAACAAAAAAAAGGATGACAACAGTAAAAAGTGAGCAGGAAAGAGACAATAAGAGGGCTGAGACATAAATGCAGAAAGAACATGAAAGCTCATCAAAGTCTGTGTGGAGACAATTTCTCCCAAATGAAGACATCAGGGTGGAAGCTGCACAATACGCTCCGTGTTGGAAAATAATGGTGCAGAGACACACAGAGGAGCAGCGTTGTGCTAATAGAAGTTATGGAGGCTCTGACATTAGTTGACAGAAACATAAAACACAGTGCTGGGACTCATTCTCACCACTGAGTAAGTGGAAACTGTGTTTGATATCTTTCAAGGGGTTAAGTTTTGTTTTTTTGAGGTGTATAGACTGAGATTACACTTGTTTTCTTTCCCGCTGAGTTGTTTAAAGTTGTTTATTGTTGTCATGTATGTGGGTCAGCTGGTCTCATTTGTTTCTGCTCATCACTGCTCTGCCACATTAACACTGATCTCTGGATGACAATGTGGAAAGTATTTATAAAACACTTAATATGATGTTTAAATCAAAATGTGCTTGTAAGCCACTGCCTTCTGTGAAAACAAATCAGGAGATAACTCGCATGTGCATGATGTGGATTATTCAGGTGCTGCACTTTCCTTGCAGTTGATTTTACCATTTTTGTTCCATCAACATTACAACAAGAACTTACATTTAAAAAATTTTTGATTGATATTGATATTTGCAAATCAGTTTAAAATTCATTTCCACTTTGCGATTCATCTGAAAATTTTAAATTTTTGCTCCTTCTGAACTCACCAATATTATGTTCACGTACAAACAAGTTTCTCAGGTAACTTTTTTTACAAAAGATGCATGAACTCTGGTCTTTATAACTTAAACTCTCAAGAGAGTGCACATTCTTTCCTTTGCCCAGTGTTCCCAGTACAGGTGTCAAGAACTATCAAAATAAAATCATCTAAAAAGGTTGAATCTCTTTTTTTCACTGCTCAAAGATCAGAGACATACATGTGTTGAGGGGTCATTAATCATATTGTTTGTCTATGAGGGGTTACTGGCTACAGTGTTTGAGAACTATTTAGTTCTTAATTAAATTTAGACTCAGAACCAGCAGTTCCAAGCAAAATATTATCAACAGTGGAGAAAATTCCTCACCATATCTGTACTGGTGAGGACAAGAACACCCACATGGTCCTCAGGCATGATTTAACATCTGTGCAATAAAATCTTCACACAACGCCTCTATGACTTCACACGTTATTTGCCACCTCCTCAGTCTGAGATGGGTGCGGTGGATGTGGTGGTGTTATGTTTGTGTGCAGCAATATGATAGTCAGTTTGGTTCTCATACAATCACATTTGAATGAGACTTATTTAGGCTACGGTGAATATAGAAAAAGTGAAAGACAAAAACACTGTTTCATCCTTATAGCTATCATTTGCTGGTGAATTTAGTTTGCAGGTAAATATTTGCACTTCCATCAGTAAGATACCTCTCTGTAAATGATTTTGTTGTTATAGCATATTTAAGTGTGTTTTGGGAGTGCATCCCTATGAATACAACACAAAATGCAAATATGGCTGTGATTGATGTCACTGTAAAAATGAAAAATCCCTGATATTCTGGAGGGGAATTACTCTAAATTCAGGATTCAGTATTGAACACTGAGTCATGCACATTGATACACACAAATCTATTAAAAAGATGCAATTTTTTTATCATTAAGTTATAAAACCAAGACAAAAAAATCCTAAATGCATCAAAATGTAGATTATGTTCTAAGAGCCAAATGATATTAGGAAAACCACTGAGACTGAATGTCTGATAAAAGAAAAGATTGCACATGTAATAGCTGACTATTATTAGAAATCTTGCAACTTCTCCGGCTTTCAGAATCTAGCAGTGTTCAGCACCAACATGACCCCCGATTCCTCGTGCAACAATGTGAGAAATCATTAAATCAACGGCTGATGAAACATTTCGGTTGAATGCCACATCCATGTACTGGAGGGGATTTTCACACTGTGTTCAAAATCTTGCTCATGTCATGTTTTATTCAGATGTGCTTAAAAAGAGGCTTCTATTAAAAAAAAAAAACGGCAAATGCTTTGATAAAAATTGGTGAAGGTGAGGCCATGTTTTAAAAAGCTAAAATGTAGGTTAAGATTTCAACAGAGCTGTAGTTGTGAGGTGGAGGCAGACACCAAAGTAAGGTTAGAGGGGAAAACAAGTCTGGTGGGAAACAGTGGAAGGATTCACGGAGAATAACATGATTTTACTGGTGTTCCCAGAGACCTCAGTCTTTAGCTATGCCTCCAGGTGCATAAAGTGGAAGTTGGAGAAATTAATACAGATTAAAGTTACACTGGCGCAGGTCAGCCGTGTGTGTAGAAGGTTGTGCAGTGTGTGGATGGGTTGGGAGGGGACACAGTTAGTTAATTAGCTCATACTTTCATAAAGGCATGTGGTGCTGTTATCCATATAGATCCCTATAGAGCTCTGCTCAAAGCTCACATGTAATCCTCACAGCTGAGAAGTGAGTCACCATGCATACAAACACACACACACATACACACTTACACAGACATAATTGGTTTTATGACAAAGGTGCGTACTTCGTGATGACTGTATTCAATTATATAACCTCTCATCCTGACCCTTTTTGTGTGTATATGAAAATCATGACTTCACAGATGGTGGCTGCATCAGCTACTTCAACCCTTTGTGTTGACAGGTGTTATTGTTCAACACCTCAATTTATTTAAGCTTTGTTTAAATGTTGAAAGGAACATTACAGACTTTATGTCTAAAGCTAGATCATCCTATATACACTTGCTGACCCAAAAACTATCAGATGACATGCTAATATACATGAAGGTTTGTTTAAGAAAACAAGAGTGTTCTTGAGGGTAGAAATACCACAAATGGGTCAAAACCAAGGTCTGAATAGTGGGAAAAACTTTTTCTAAATTATCTGAATTAGTTAAGTTCACTCATTTTATTTCTCTGAGATAATTTACCTTGCAGGGATCTGAGCTGCACTTAGTGCATTGTTTTTGTGGCTTATCTTTTAGGGATAAGAGCTGCCAGTACATTTGACTATTAATGCTGTGGTGTATGAGACTTTTCTGTATTCATATATCACAACTATAATTGGATAAATTAAACTTATTTCCCCACAACAACAACAAGTTCATAATTTTCTGCATCTTCAACTTGTGATATTTGTCTGCCAGCTTTTCATTATTCCAGAACCTGCTTTTCTCTGCGTCTTGCATTTGTTCTTAGTGTTTACCACATTTTACTATCACCCCGCCTGCACAACAATCCTGTCATCAAACCCTAAGTATATAGTTTACCAGGCGCTGATGTGCATAATTATTAAACCAGCCTCTTATTGTTCTGCTATGTCCGAACCCAGCCTTGAAATTCCACTCTCTTGTTTCAGCCTGCTTCTGCTTGTTTGGGCCATTTCATGCTGTTTTATAGATAATGCTGCATAGAGAACACACATTGATAACTAATTTACATAGTTTAATCCCTTAAATATTTAATCACTTTTAACCTTTCCATCCCAACCTCCTCAAGGGACTGACACAGGAAATAACCTTTTTCCTTTTCCTGTCCAGCCCAAGCAGCCCATCAAGCCCCAGCAGCACTGCTTTCACCTCGTCTACTTCAAACACAGGCATCATTGGAAGTAATCTAGGACATCTGAACAAACACCGTCATTGCTGGCCACGGTGTCTCTTTTCGGCCACACACACACACACACACACACACACACGTAAGATACGTATAAATGGGTCCTATAGCATAGGAAATGAGACTGTGTTTGGGGTCCAGTGTGCAGTTAACAAGGTAAACAGTGGTGGGGGTCACAGTGGGGTAATGGTGCTTTTTATCTGAGGGGACCAAGCAGGTTGGCTATTTACATCTGTAATGAGATTAAGACAGATGGGGAGGAGTGGAAGTTTTCCTCAACAAGGAGGTTAATCTGGAAATACTGAGACAAACAACAGGGGATGATTTTGAAAAGCAGAGCAGAAAAAAGAGATTTGTTGGATAATTCCTCTTTCTCTCCATAGAGCTGATTGTATTCAATTTTTATTTTCGTTCTCCACATTTAAATGATCGCTCAGTGGGGATCTTGGCTTGTCATAGCCGGAAAAGCATAAGTGGAACATTAATGATGACTACACATAGAGATGTTCCAGGGAGCCAGCATGCACCGTATCAGACTCCTGGAACTGACAGCCTTAATGGATTACCGCTATTTTTAATGTTATCACTTGTCAAAATGTCTGCAGGTTTAATGAATATATGTTTTGAATATGACTTATTTGAAACGAGGGTTACACAAAGGTCATCGCTGCAAACCTTTCACCAGTTTTGACTTGCGAGCAGGTAAAAGGTGAGTTCCAAAGAGCTAGTGAATGACTTTAAATACAGCAGCTGGGGTTCACACAACATCATCTAATGCTTGTCTTTAAGCTAATTTTTAAAGATGCCTTGTTAGCAATGATCAAAATGGTGCAAAAAACAGACTCATTGTTCATCATCAATATAATTTTTTTCTCCATTTTCACATTGGGTCAGAGTTTAGCTTTCAAGGTTTTAGAATCTCTGTGCACAACCATCCAAAGCATTTTTTTTAACTATTAATGACATTAACAAGACTTTTTTCCCCCCACAGACTGAAACTGTCCTTTAATGTTAATTTGTTCAATCATTTGTCAAAAATGACTTCTAAAATCTAATAAAAATGGACAAGAAAGAAAAGGAAACTTCACTTCCAATGGTTAGATCCAAATGAAATGTTTACATATGTAATGAGAATTATGTAAATAAGTTTACCTTGAAGTATTTAACCCAAAGGTGATAGCACAAATACAGGTTCAAATTGAAATAATTTTCTAAAAAAGCAAACAGAAAACATCAATTATGTGTTTAACTTTTTCTGAATAACAAACAGAGGAATTGCCTCAAGCGAAAATACAATAAAATGTGAAGGTTTTGGACTGTGGTTCTTCATTTGTCCCTCTACTGTTTCTTGTCCCTGGGAGGGGGCACTGAGGTTGTGAAATAGAGATAGATTTTCCATCTACGCAATTCTGCTCCCCTTGCACAGCACATTCACCCTGTAGAGGGAATAAAATGTTTATAGAGTATTATATTGAAACATTTTACGATGAAGTGTGATCACCACAAACAGCCCTCCTTGTTAAAGTGCAATACATTAATAACTGCGTACTGTTTTGCCAAGTCTAAATGAATTGTTTGTCAAATTAATCAACACCTTGTCAGGTTACAGGATGAAAGTAACAATGGACAAAGTTTTATTGGGTTTATGTGGAAACAACATGTGGTTATCAGTGTCAGGGCTCGAGCTCAAATCAAGCAGAAACCTCAAAGGCTGAAAAGTGAACACCGAAGTACCAGAAACGGCAGTTTTCTTGAATTGCCATTCATTTATTTTCAGAAAAAAAAAGATCTAAAATTTTGAAGAAGCCAATAAGACATTCATCCATTGTTGCTTATCGTGTCTCACCTGTCTCCATTATTGTTCCAACAAAAAGAAAAATTGTTTTGAACAGATCTAGTCTTTCTGGTAGAAAATGAAAGAAATAATGTGGAAAAAAAGACTCAAAATATGTCTGAAAATCAACAAATGAGCTTTTCTCCTTGGATCACTTTTGCCTTTTTTTTTTTGTTTTTAGCTGATTTACATTGTTATACTTACCATTCCTGCCCTATTTCATTTCATTATCTTCAGCCTTGCACATCATTTATCATTCATTCCTTCCTTTTCACTTACCTACATTCTTTGTTTTGCTTCCTTTCCCTTTCTTCCTTTCTCCATCACTCTCTCTCCCTGCTGCGTAGTCGTAACCTGCAGGATGAGGAGTGCAAGGTGTGTAGGGGTTTAATCATCCCCAGGGCTGACTGGGTGGCTGCTGGAAGCTTGTCTGCTGAGACTAATTGGAACAAAACACTCCCTTGTTCCCAGAGAAAAAAAGAGAGAGACAGAGCGGGATGAAGACAGGAACATATCTGCAACCACAGGTAATTGGAGGAGCATGCTAAGAGGAGCATGAGATGGAAAAGAGAGTATCAATATGTGTTTCTGTGTGTGTCTGCATGGGCGTGTGTGTGTTCAGCATTCATGCGTACACTCTAAGCTTAAGATGAATGGGTATATGGTTGATAAACAGCAAATCTGAGTGACCCCTTGACACATGTTAAAGTATGTCTGTGATCTAAGCGTTCTGTGTGTGTGTGTGTGTGTCTTCGGAACGTGTTCCTGTGTGTGCAGCAGTGCATGTCCTACAGCGACGCATTAGCAAGCTCTCAGCTCGCAGATGTGATTAAAGGAGAGGTGCATTTTTTTCACTCTTTCTCTAACTTTTATCAGCGGCACTGCAACAACTGCAGCTTGTAATGTCACTCCGGTGTCACTTTCCCCTTCAAGGAACTACTAAGTGGATTTTGATCCAGTGAAACAGAGCACGGAGGCTAGTTCTCAGCTTGCTAATGGAATCAGTGTCTTGCAGAACCCAGCAAGGAAACAAATGATCCAGACCCCAAAGCTATATTAAGAAAGCAACTTACTTCATTCCTGGTCAAGGTCAGACCTTGATCCAGCAACTGTTGATTTCTCTCATTCTCATTCCTAGAGTTTACATAAAGGAACAATGTGTAATTTCTCATGCTATATGTCTCTCTTTGAAAACTATTGTTAAA
Source organism: Ctenochaetus striatus (assembly GCA_034780835.1). Taxonomy (NCBI): domain Eukaryota; kingdom Metazoa; phylum Chordata; class Actinopteri; order Acanthuriformes; family Acanthuridae; genus Ctenochaetus; species Ctenochaetus striatus. The sequence continues at coordinate 15,316,950 of JAUZTA010000006.1, read as the reverse complement.
AGATGTAGTTTGATGATGTCTTGATGAAGTGTGGGATCATGAGATTTTTTCATTTCATTTTTATTAAGAATCTATCTGACTTACTCAGGGAGAAATGTTTACAGACGAGGTAACACGAAAGTTTTATTCACATTAGTTTTGTCATGCCTACCACTTTCTTACTGTTGTTACACTTGAAATTAGTGACAGGTAACATAATGAAATGCACTGTAAACTTGCACTAAATTATGGATTTATTATGGGTCTGAACACTGGGACATTTAAGAGTAATGTCAGTACACAACTAAATAAATGATATATCAAACAGAATCTGTTTCAGACATTTAAAGGTGGAAATGTGACAAACTGTAAGTTTAAGCTTAAACTAGTGGTTGTATCAAATTACAACAACAAACAAACTGTTCCATAAATACCTTGCAACTGGACTAAAGTTACTTCCTTTAAAGGGTTTTGGTTTATTGCTTTGATCCACATCTGAATATAGTGGCTGTGTTCAGATCTGCACAATCAAACAAAACCAAGGGAAGAAACAAACTACAGTCTGATTCAAGTGGACTAAATACTACAGGTTGGAAAACATCCCTTAATACTCTCACTGGGGATAGACAGTCAGTTCAGTCTCTTCGAGCCTAACAGGTGCAGCAGAGCTAACAGTACTCAGGGAATTAGTGTCTCACAGGCAGGATTTACATGCCTTTTTCTCTTCTGACAAAGTACTTAATGACAGTTTTAATACCACTGCAATAAATGTTGGTTAAAAACAAGACTACAGTCAGCAGCTTATTAGCTTAGCGAAACTCAAAGGTTGAAAACCTAAGGTTTGTCAAAATATTTTGTATGGTAAAGCACCCATCCCTTTAAGTAAACACACAGCCTACACAGAGTATTTATATAATTTAGCAGTTTTATATAGGCTGATGTTATTTAATGGAGACAGTAAACAGGAATGTTGTGAGTAGTTAATATAAACTGGGGCAAAACAGATGACTTTACGCAAAGCTGCTCCATTCTCTTATCCTTCCCCCTCTGTATTTGACTCCAGTGTTTTATTCCTATTATCCTGTATCCTTTGCCTGTTTTTTCTCACTTGCCCACCTACCCACACCTGCCTCACATGTCTCCACGGAGTTCCCACATTAGCCTATCACCCGAGCCACTCACCACTCCACAACTGCTCCTCAATCCCCAAACCGCCTCTGTTTACAGTAAATATCACTTCACTTGCATTTGCCAACAGAAAGCAAGCAGAGGAGAAGGTGTGGTGGAGCTTCTCCTGGGGGGTGTTTGAATTTCCTCACACACCTACTTTATTCAGTGACTAGTATGGATATGACTCCCAGCACTGGTGTCCGTATAACCTACGCCCATAAATATGAAATATGTTATAACAATACATAGGTATGAATAAGATTTATTGCAACATTGTGCATGAATGCTTCATAGATTCATATACAAATAGAGATAAATACTGATTGATAAGGAGTGGAGCTTTTTCAAAACTACCTTAATGTTCAAGCAGTATCACATCCAAGTCCACCTGCATGAGAGGACCTTGAATATGGACATGATGACACGACAAAGAACTGTGCCACATCCTCTCACTGCTCATAATTGCTCTCCACTTGCCTTTAATTAAAAGACATAATCCCATTAACAAGCAGAAATAGGATTAATACTGCCTTAGACTCCAGCTGCTGCTCTGTAATGAGTGTGTGCATGTGTGAGAGAGAGAGAGAATGTGTCTGGTCCCCTGACTCAGATGTATCACCAATACCACATGGGTGATGTGGGTGAGAGGAGGCCAGCAAGAAAGAGACATTTAGGAAAGGACAGAGAGAGAAAAACTGTGAGAAACTGAACTAAAATGATAATTGAATGATCCAAAAAAAAAACCCCTCTAACTCAGTGCATGAGTGGCTTTAGAAAATTTACATTGCTACATGTTCTCAGTTTTGGAACAGTGTATTGATGGCATCATTTTACATTTATTTCAAAACAACATTACCACTGATTCCAGCATTGTTTGGTCGTATGAATGGTTCTTTGTTGGAGGATATCCAGTGTCAGCTTGGGAAAAATGTTTTGTTCCAAACACTCATGAAACTGTATCCTAAATTTTTAAATTTTGAGGAGAGAAAGGGATTGAAACAAAGAGAGAGAGAGTGAGAGATTTAATGACAAACGTGTGTGACAAGAGGTCACAGTCTCTTCCACAGAGACATCGTCCCTTGCCGCTGAGCTAAAGGTGAGAAACAATGACCGTGAAAGGATGACATGCCAGCACAACGCCACTATTGTAGAAATAACAAAGGCTGCTGCTGAGCAACAAGGATAAGAGGACACGGTAACAGGGGAGCATTCAATGTTCCTGAGTCGATTATGTTGTTGTTGCTTCACAGCAGCACCTCCCTACATCAGTCCTGTCCTCTAATGTACCTCTCACGAGCCAACACTATACTTATTCTCTAATCAGTATCGCATTTTTTGTATCCTTCTACCCCCTCATGTGGTTTTCAGTTGGGAAAATTAATATGTGAATCCCTCTGTTCTTGTGCTAAGTGAGTCCAGATAAGAATTTATTCTTTTATGATTTTAATGGAGGGTGATAATCAAGTGAAAGACCAAATGAGGAAAACATTTCTGTAATCACATCAGGGGACTTAAAAAGGCCAACATTCTTTCTTAGCTGGTAGTTTGGTGATGCGGTTTCACTCGATCTTCAGAAATTTAGGTAATCTAAAGCAGTTGTGACAGTGAAAAACTGCTTGTTATGATCATGTCTGTCAAATTTATGGTTATTTGTCATGCAGATTACATCTAATTTATGTGATATGAGTAAGGAAACTGCTATTTACTGAGTTTTACAGACTGTTTAAAAACACAGTGCAGCTCGTCCTTCAACAAGGGCCAGCAAAAGAGGGCATTATGTGACCTGGCAGAAATCCATTTGATGAAGGCGTCTTCAACATTACATGATTTTCCAGTAACTATTTGCTTTCTGTCGCCATGGCTGGCAGCAATAGACTGCTTCTTTTTTTTTTAAGTTACCAAACAAAGTAGACTTATTGACAGATTGTCATGAGCTTTGAGGAGCCTCTTTTTCATTGAGAGAAAAATGACTTTCTTTCAACAACTCAGTGCGCACACAGCACTGGATTCAGGTAGCCATCTGGAAGCAAACACATTACTGTGAGGGAGTGAAGTTTAAAAAAGAAAACAGAATTAGCAAAGCATTTATTTTGTTTTCTTTTACACCCGCAAGCAAATGAATTCCACATAATTTATACAGAAATGATTCTCTCGCAGTGATTTCGATCCATGTAAATGGCTGATCATTGAAACCTCAATCAATTTATGCTTTAGCAGTTTTCATTGTATTAATGCTTTTACAAAAAAAATTGTCAAATGACAATAAAAATAATGTGTCAGTGCAAATGTAATGAACCTACAGAAAACATTTGTAGCTCCGTCCAGCTTTAAAATGAGTATTAGCTTATTGTTCACCTAAAAGACCCACTAACTAGTTCAATCTCACTCATTTGGTTTGTTTTCAAAAGCCATTGTGTACAGCCTGGAAAAAAAAAGCAGCAAAAAGATGCACTTAGTGACTAACTAGTGAATGTAACGGAGCATTAAGCAGATAAAGAAGTTATTTCCAGATATTTCTCTCAGGTATTTAAGACCAAAAACAGTAGAGAAAGAGTACATGTTGAACTTACATTTGCAAGGTGACCAGAAAAATGGCACCAAGCGATCACTAATGTTGATCCATAACTGTTGGATGGGTAAATAAGAAACTGTTTGCATTTAGGTCAATCCACTGAAAAGTTATCATATGTAAGTTCTGTAATCACAACTTTTTTCCACTGCCCATAAATGGCCAAATAATCAGTTGTACCAGGTTTAAGCTTTCATGGTTAAGTGTAATCACAGATTTTGTCAAAACTCAACAGGTCATATAAAAGTTTAAAGCCAAGGAATCGCTCAGAAAACATACATTTAAAAACTTTTTAAGGTTAAAGACATTAGTCCATTTCCTCGAATGCTGGTTATTACTCTCAACACACTAAACGTTGCCTTTTCTTTTTACCAAAAGTTTCAGATATGTCATCATCATAGTGATAAAATGACAATTGAGACAATTAAGAATAAATCAGTTATATAAAAAATCAGCAATTATGTGTAATCTCAGAGCTTGATTACAAACAAAAGAGCAAGACAAGGTCAGAATAAAAGAGAAAAAAATATATGTATATAACAGTTGTGTTAGCTTCTGCTAAAAGTGTAGCTTTGCGTCATACAATGTGCTGAGAGTCATGAAAAAGGAAGTGACCTTGCAAACCATCCTCCATGGTCATCTGCTGGTCAATATTCCAACTGCCGACATGTCAGTCTGTCAAGCGCGCATGTGTGTGTGCGCATGTGCGCGTGTGCATGTTTGTGTGTGTGTGCTTGATGTGTCAGGGTTTTGAACCAGTGAGTGGTAGAGTTCAGAGGGCTTGTCCATGCTCTCTCTGTGGGCTTCTCTCTGACAAGACAGTAAAGTGACAGCACCAAAGCACAGACACAATCCTGACAACTAAACTCAGACTGATAAACGGACCCAAAAGTGATCTTTTACATTCAACTGGATATACCTGTCAGCGTCATCCTCCATTAATATGAAAAATGTGATGTAATTTGATCGATTTCTGCTTACTGTCAACTTGGTCAATCCTGCTCTTAACATTGAAACATCCTGAACACACAACTGAATATAAGGTTTGTGTCGTCAGGATGACTTTGCATGACTAGTATTATTAAAGTACGGTGGCGGGCCGTGCATTTTACACCTAGGCCTTCAGTTGATCTCTGTCTAAATCAATCCACCCCTCAATAACTATTTT
>JAUZTA010000006.1:15261604-15272758 GCA_034780835.1 Ctenochaetus striatus | reverse complement strand
GCAGCACAAGTCGGACACACACCTACACTGACTCAGCTTTACAGTTCCATAACTTCCTTTTAATTTTCATATCCTCCCTGCGACTCTTCATCTCTTCATCCTTCCTTTGATCGGGAACTCTCCTGAATAAACAAAGAGGCAGAATTTACATCGGTGGAGGCAAGCTGCTCTCATTACTTAGCTGTGCCAAAGCCTTTTCTGTTTGCAGAGCATTTGAGGTGCTCAACATGGAGGAGAATTATATCAGCTCGTAGGCTGCAGCTCTCCTGTCAGCTAGACTGTGACTATGTCTCACAGCTTGTTAATAATCCCTAAGTGCTCCTTATTTGACCTCAGATTGATTTGTTGGAAGTAAATCTCATCGCTGCATGTGTGAAAAGTAAAAGGTTCTAAAGAAAGCATTAAAACAGTCTGTTATAGGTCCCTGTCTTATAACTATCCCTAGTCCTGACACAGCACTTGAAACAGCCTGAAACAGCAAAGCATTTGTGGACAAAGATCTGAAACAGGGAGAGAAGAAAAAGAAGGAAAAAAAACATGCACAGCATAAACAGGGAACATGGAGCCAGGGCCTGCCCAAGCTTTTCCTTCCAGGACTGAAAAATGAAGATAACACACAAATATCCAAAAGTAAAATAACCACTTGAAGATGGCTTCAAGAGCTAGCTGATACCCCTAGAGCCTCATTACAAAGTTCTTAATTTTACAGCAAAAGTAAGCGTTTTTACAGCCTGTTCCAAAAATTAGTTTTTCTCTCTAATTAATGTCCACATTCATGACAAGTTTGCACTGGATGAAATTTTATATAACTTTCTTATTTTTATTGTATTTTGGCTAAAAGCTAGCCTGACTTGTCGGAAGGTTACGTAATCCTGCCAGCACCTCCAAAAGTCTTTGCTAAATAGCTTATCTAGTTTGTTAATCCACGTAAGAACTAAAGTACAAAGATAAACTTGGTCAGGTTATATATCTGAAAAATTTGTAAGATGTAGAATTGAAATTAACAAGAGTCTTCCACACTATGACACACAAGAACTCTGCAACCTTAGTCAATCATTTCGCATGCCTTTATGACAGGGAAGAGAGTGGAAAGGTGCAGAAATAGTGAGAATTTTCAGCAATGACAATATTTCAAAATTACATTGTGTGTGTGTGTGAAACTGACATGATTGATTGAGTCCATATTGGCGCTAAAAATGCAGAACTTTTAAATCCACCTTAAAACATGGCAGATAAAAAATTTAAACTTTAAAAAAAAAAAAGTTATGAACCGTTAACAATCACAGACAGTATATCCCAATAATCTTATGTAAATATCCTTTGGGGAGGATTCTCATTTTTCATCAGCCTGGCGGATAAAAATTGACTTTTAAACAGATGTACCCCATTACTGTACAGTGTTTAAATGGACTAATAAATAATTGGGTTCTCCTGTTAAAAACGCTGTGTATGAGTCACTAGTGCTATATAAAGAATGATCAGAATGTGTTCTCAGCAGAGCAGATGGTTCCAATTCTGCCAGCGCTAACTAGTGCCGAGTGATTACGTGTGATGATAAGTTGCTTCTCAGTTAAAAGCCTATCATTAGGACTTTAATTAAAGCAGTAGCCAGGGTGGGTGACACTCTGTCTGCAACAGATTCCTGGTACCCCTTGGAGGAAAGGCGTCTCACACTCACCTTCTTTCTATCAGAGCCACGTGGTGCACATGTGTGCAACATGAAACTCTTTTTCTTTCATGTAAGTAGCTCGGTGTACACACACACACCAGATGGCAATGCTGAAGACTGAGGGCAACCATTTCGCCTTGTGTGGTCGAATGTCTAGACTAAGTGGATGTCTGATGGCATTTATAAATGGGAAGCCTTCCACTGTCCAACATAAGAGCCTGTCAGTCTCTCTGTAAACTCATTATGTCCAAAAGTGCAAGTCTAAAGCTATATTAATATAATGTTTACAGCAGAAACATTTAGCTACATCATGTACGTCCATAGCACCTTTTTGTTTTGTTTTTTTTACAAGAATGCATAAAAAATAATAATATTTTTTCAGTAGTTTTGCTTTTACCCTGGGACATTAAGATTAGCAAGAGCTTTATAATATGCAAAAGATTTGCGACAAAATAACATTATTTTTCAGAAATGATAATAAATAATTGACATAACTGAAGGATAAGTATATAATCTAAACAGTTTATTATATCAATATAATAAAATATTTTCAATTTAACAATGACAAATCTAATGTACTCCAGTACAGAGCCAAATGCTAAAATTATGTCACAGTTAGTACTGCGTGTTTGCCCAGCCAAGTTAAAAGCCAGTGTGTTTAAATAATTGCTTTAGACAAAGCACATCACTTAATTCTGACCTTCTTTGTGTCTTCCTTCTTCTCTCTTGTACTCACTGTCTCTTAAAGAGCACTTTGGAAGCACCAGGCATCTGGCAGCACCCTTATTAAAAGAATATACAGTTAAATTGAATGCCATCAATATCACTAAGCTGCAGGCGCTGCATAAAATGTCAATCAGTGTCCTTGAGAGACTGGCCATTGACTGCTGCTGGGATGAGTTGATTTGAATGCTGCTACACTTTGCTAGTGTCTCAGGATTTACAGGAAGGCAGGAAGGACAATTAAGTTCAGACAAAAAGAAAGAAAAAAACAGTTTTACCAAAAAAGGCTCATTTATCAAAATTTTTTTGAGAATGCAAGGGGAGGACCTTTTTACACTATATTAAAAGCAAAACAAATGTTAACTCTTTTTGAGTTTGGTGATCTCACATTAAAATTGTTTAAATAAAGTGTTTCGTTCCAAACTCAAGGAAACTCTTGCATTCTTCCCAGAGTTTGTTTCCAGTCTATGAACTTGCATTGTTTCAAATAGATATGTAACATCTTTCCTACAGGATAATCTTATAATCCTATAATTTAGACATTACTGTTATTGATGAAAGGACCAACTCTTAAGATAACAAAAGAGGATAGCAAACTGAAGAATGTAAATGAAGAATTTGGTCCTTTAACAATGCAGACCTAATGGCAGAAACGCACAATAGCCAAGACCACTGTCTCAACAACAACACAACAAAATGTGATTCTATACATCTCACACAAGAAAATGAGAGTGTCACAAACAGTGTCACACGATTAACTGATTTGTCAGCAAAGTCACACAGAGAACTGCAGTTTTACAAATGAAGTTACAAGGAGTTGTGCTCTCAGATATGATGTCAGAAACTGAGCTGTCGGAAGTGATGTTAAAAAGCCAAGTTTGATGTCATAAAGCCATGTATAATATCACACGTGATGTCCATCCATCCATCCATTTTCTATACCGCTTAATCCTCTGCAGGGTCGCGGGGGGTGCTGGGGCCTATCCCAGCTGACTTAGGGCGAAGGCAGGGGACACCCTGGACAGGTCGCACACGTGATGTCACAAATCCCAGTCATTCATTCAATTGCGTTGTAACTAGTGATGTTACAAAGCTAAGAGTGATATCCAATGTGATCACAAAAAGTCGGGCCACCCACTGAATTAGATGTTACTGGAAATGACAAACAGCCGAGTTTAATGTGGCAAGTAATCAGAATATTCTATTGTGATGTCACAAAATCACTTGTGATGCCAAGGGTGATGTCACAAAGCCAATTCAATCATTCATTGAGATGTCAAAAGTATTGTCACAGAGCTAGGTTTGATGAGAAAAGTGAATAGCTCAATCTATTCTGATGTCATTAATGCCAAGATTGATGACAAAAGTGATGACACAATGCATTGTGATGTCACCAATGATGTCACTTTTAACAACACATTAGATTGTGTTACATTACTTGTGGAATCAAAAAAGTGCTTTGATATATGACTTATAAAATAAACATAGAATGTTTGACTTCACTTGTGTCATCACAACAATTACTTTATGACATCAAAATTGACTGTTTGACAAAACTTGGTAAATGGCTTAACTGACATCATATTAGAATGTGTATTTGTGACATCACATGTGACATCACAAGGGAATATGTGACATCACTTGACACATCAAACTGGTTTTCTTGACATCATAAAAGAATGGGGCTTTGTGACATCACAATGAAACATGTGACATCACTTGACACATCAAACTGGTTTTCTTGACATCATAACAGAATGGGGTTTTGTGACATCACAATAGAGTGTGTGACATCACACTGGAGTGTGTGACATCACTTGACACATCAAACTGGTTTCAGTGACACCATATTAGAATGTGGCTTCGTGACATACATTGTGGCATCACAATAAAATGTGTTGTATCACTTGACACATCAAACTTATTTCAGTGACATCACAACAGAATGTGGCTTTCTGGAGTCACAGTGATATGTTTAACATCACTTGACACATCAAATTGGTTTCCATGACATCATACTTGAGTGTGGCTTTGTGAAATCACAGTAGAATGTGTGATATCACCGAGAAAACCAAACTGGTTTCCTTGACACAGAAAAAAGAATGTGGCTTAATGACATCACTTGTAACATCACATAATTTGTGTGAAATTACTCTGAAAATCAAACTGGTTTCCTTGACATCATCATATAATGTGGCTTTGTGACATCACATGTGACATTACAATACTATGTTTGACAACAGTAAGCAAGTCAAACTGGTTTCTTTGATATTATATTAGAATGTGGTTTTGTGACATCACAAATGAATGTGTAAAATCAATTGACACATCAAACTGGTTTCCTTGACATCATCATAGAATGTGACTTTGTAACATCACAATAGAATGTGTGACATCACTAGACACATCAAACTGGTTTTCATGACATCATGTTAAAATGTGGCTTCATCACATCACAATGGAATGTGTGACATCACTAGACACATCAAACTGGTTTCCATGACATCATATTAGAATGTAGCTTTTTGACATCACAATGGAATGTGTGACATCACTTGAAACATCAAACTGGTTTCTGTGACATCATATTGGATTGTGGCTTTGTGACATCACTTGTCTCATCAATATTGAATGTGTGACATCACTCAACACATCAAACTGGTTTTTATGACATCATTAAAGAATTTTGCTTTGTGACATCATAATGTAACATTTGACATCATTTGACACATCAAACTGGTTTTCTTGACATCATAACAGAATGGGGTTTTGTGACATCACAATAGAGTGTGTGACATCACACTGGAGTGTGTGACATCACTTGACACATCAAACTAGTTTCCTTGACATCATATATGAATGTGTCTTTGTGATATCACGTGACATCACAATCGAATGAGTTACATCACTTAGAAAGTCAAACTGGTATCCAGTATATTGTTATTACATTAGAATCACAAAGGATTGTGTGACATCATTTGACACATCAAAGCGGTTTCCATGACATCATTGTAGAATACTGCTCTGTGACATCAAAATGGAATGAGTAAAATCACTTGAGACATCAAACTGATTTTCTTGACATCATTATAGAATATTGCTTTTTGACCTCACAATAGAATGTGTGAAATCACTTGACACATCAAACTGGTTTCCTTGACATGATAATTGAATGTGGCTTTGTGACAACAAATGTGACCTCACAATAAAATATGTGACATCACTTTCAAAACAAATGGTTTTCCTTGACATCATAATATGTTGTGACTTTGTGATATCACAATGAAATGTTTGACATCCCTTGAATGTGTGACATCACTTTATACATTTAACTGGTTTCCTGGTTCCGTCTGGTTTCAGCTGCTTCATCACAATATTGTAATGTCACATGTGATCTCACAAAGCCACATTCTACTATGATGTCATGGAAACCAGTTTGATGTGTCAATTGATGTCACACATTCTATTTTTATTTCACGTGATTCCACTTTCTCTTTTGATGTCACAAGTGATGTAAAACATCCTCTTGTGATTTCACAAGTGTTGACACACATTCTATTGTGATGAAACAAGTGATTTCATCTAATCAATGTTGTTCTTACAGTAAGTGTAACACATTCTTTTGTGATGTCACAAGTAAAATCACACAGCCATTTCTGATGTCATAAGTGATGTATCAAAGCCAATTATGTTTTTTATAATTGATTTCACACATTCTTTTGTGATGTCATAATTGATGTGTCACATTCTATTGTGGTGTCACATGGGATTTCAAAAAGCCATTGTTGTGTTGTCACAAGTGATGTCATGTATTCTATTGTAATTTCAAAAGTTATTTCACACATTTCTTTGTTATGACACAAGTGATGTCACAAAGACAATTCTGATGTCAGATGTGATATCACTAAACCAAGTTTAAAGTCACAAGTGATGTCACTCATTCAATTGTGGTGTCACAAGTGATGTTACTATCCAATTTTGATATGAATTTACTTCTTTAACCGTGGGATCACAAACAATGTCAAAAAGCTAACTGCAGTGTTAATTCAGACATCACAAAGCCTATTATAATTTCCCAAGTTATGTGACAAAACCAAGTTTAAAGTCACAGGTGATTTGCACATTTGATTATGTTGTCCTACATCTAAGGTTGATGTCACAAAGCCAATTGTCAGTCAAAAGTCACACATCACCTCACATGCAGCCTTTGACATAATACACTTGACTTGACTCAAAGAAACACTTTTCCATAAAAGTCAATGTTTGAAAGTGTTGTTTTCTGTAAGTTTTAATCAATAATATGGCAGTGAATAGTATCACAAGTCAAGCATGCATATATTAAGAGCAACCAAAGTTTCCTCTATGCCAAAAACCAAAGTAAAACTTCACTTATTCAGGGGACGTAACCAAATTATCTCCAACATTTTCAATGTAGTTGCATATAATACAACTTATGACTATCATCTTTGCCATCACCGCTACTGTTCCTGAAATTAAATCTCAGTTTTATCTTGTCCCATATCAGCTGAACATAACATTACTGAATGTCAAGGCGACATGTATGGACTTGTTTTACAGGTGAAATGATTCATGGCAATTCCTATAATTCACTAGAAAGTGACAAGCTGCCGGGTACTCTGTAGGTAAAAGACTGCATTAACTTGTTCTCTTTTTGCCTCTCTTCTCTCATTATTTGTTACTTTTTCCACCTTTATTTTCCCTTGCAAAATACAGTTTAAACTATACCTTTGCATGCCTGATGATATGAAGGCTTGAAATGTTCCACATGGTATGATTCTGTTCTCCAAATGGCAATGATATTGCTGCAAATTTCAGGCTTTGAGCGAAATGCTATATATTTACAGTGCACTTTCCACTCTCAATAAATAAATATTGTGCTACTCTGTGTACTGCTACTGTGGGTTATTAATACAAATTGTAATGTGACAGAGAGATATTGGCACCTAAAAAGAACGGCTACTATTTAGTCACTACATTCAGAAAATTTTCCCAAGTCACACTTTTGTTTTGAAATGCACTAGTGGCTTCTATACAGACTCTTGTTAAAGTAATTTCATTGACACTGCCTTCTTTGTAGCAAGACTTATAATGTATTTTTGCAACCAAAGGCTCACATTGTCATGTAGTTTTGCACACAGGAGATGAAACTGAATACTTTATTTGCTACTTATTGAATTGAAGGTGTATCATTCAATGAAATGGTCACCACACAGGCTAAATTTGTGTTGTCAGCACAGACATGTTGGACCATAAATGCTATAGTGAATGAAATAAAATAGAATAAAATAAAATAAAATGGAGACTGTTTTGCTGACACATCAACAGTGGGCTACTGTGCTGCAAACTAACAGCTATGACGATGATGACATATTGACAGAGACTCTAAGGGGACACTCCCAGCTCCATTGTGTTGCAGGTTCGGGGCCGGAGTATCTGCTTTGGGGTTTTGTCAAGGGAAATCTAGACAGGGTTGATGATGCCTGCAGGCATCTTGGATGAGGATGGATGAGGACATTTGGCTGTCAGCAGTGAGGAGGCCTATCTGGCTCTGTCAGAAGTCCACAAGGGAGAAAGAAGACACTAGGGGCCTGGTCTCAATAGGCAAATGTAGCATTCCTCACATGCATTCCTCATCATGTTCATTTTTACAGGCCTGAATTTGTGGTATTTTTTCTCTGAGTTGCTTTATAATGCCATTATGCTTAGATTTTGAGAGAAATAAATCTTTCCTCACTTATTGATTAATGTTTCAGTGCAGAAGGTCTCTGTTATTGTTCTCTGAACTCTAGTGTCATTAACAAATCATGCTATTTTTCAGTGGAGGTAGGTGCAAGTAGAAGTGCCAAGGGAGCCACTTTAGATGATTGAGAAGAACATATAAGAGCCCTGAGTGATACAGTCATTGATTTCACTGTCTTTCTCTACCTGTCTTTGTTGTTCAGGGCCTTCAGGGCAGCAGTCTGGTATCCCACAACAAACACACCATGGGGGGGTGAGCAATCCGTATGCCAGTCCACAGGGTGCTCTATCAATCAATATGACCTTCTGCAAGAGCACGGATTTTTTCCTCCCTCTTTGCCTTACCCTCCAGCATCTTTAGCGGCCTACACTGCCCACTGGGTAATGTAGGCTTTTAGCGCCCACAGAGCTGAGGCAATCTGTGCTCATTATCCAGGTGTCCCTTGAAAAAAAAGCCAGTCGGTTAAGGTAATAATGTGAGTCTCTTCAGCTCATCTGCAGCATTCAGCTCAATCAGGAGTGGAGTATATTTGAAACCCCCAGGTATGACATTGATTTGAGTTGTCCATTTCTTGGTGAGTTTTGAAACCAGTCCTATATAATCTAAGGAGGAGAGTGAAACAAGAAATTAATGTCATAAATGACTAAAGCCACCTTGGGATTTTGAGTCTGGAATGTTTTCATTTTCTCCAACTGAGGAATGGTTCACTAATTGGGTTCCATGGGCTCAGCAAGGAAGCTGTCAAGCTTCAGAGGTTTTTATTTGTGCCTGGCTGTGAAATCCCAGCTAAGGATAGTGTATTCTGGATGACGCCCCCAGGAGGCCCTTTAAGGTACAGCTGTCTGATGAGTCAGTCCAGAAGCCCTGCTTTCCCAGAAAATTTGACATTTTAAGGTGACAGAAGGCAGAAGGCCATGCAGCTTACAATTATTGGAAGGTTTTACTGCTCCTTAGGATGGCTTAGTGGATGCTGAGAAAAAATTGTAGCCACAATCGGTATGTCACTCTGAGCTTTAAAGGACAAAAACCACAAGCTAATGATGGTACTGTAAATGATGCACTCTGTGGACATCCACATAGTGAAAAACAAACCTGAATGCAGGCACACATTTGAAACTGTATTTGCTTAATTATTTGTGTATGTTAGATGAATTCACACACAAGCAAAAACACATAACTAATACCATGCATGTTTGTTTACTGAGGACATATTTAAAAATCTGATTTTCTCAACAGAAATGCCACTGACCCTTTGTACTTAAGCTGATTATACTACATCTGAGGAGGGTGTTTGCATATGAGTTTGAAAACTTATAGGTCAAACAATAATATTATAGTGTGAAATTATTTCTTTTTTAAGTCTGTAGCTCTGCTAGAATTATGAGAGCATCCTGGGATTAGCTAACCCAGATGTTTGGATTGTAAGAGATGTGGTCCACCTGCTAGGATGAGGACACTCACTTACAACCAGCAGATCAGTAAAACTTTCTTCTTGTGCCATTTTACAGAGAGAGCAGCTGAGGTAGAGCACACACAGCTCACATCTGTTAGTGGCATACAAATGGTTAGCCACTGCTGACACAGAGGGTGTGTTTGCAAATGTGCATATGATCACAAAAAACCTACTACACAAAACTAATAATCTGTAACACATGTGCTTAATGACTTTTTTGCACGGACTCAAAAATGTAATGCCTAATGATTTACCAATCAAATTTTGGTAACTGAAAAACATGGAATATTATAATTACAAAATAATATTTAAGATGATGATATAGAGCATAGGATTTCGAGCACTGGCCAAACACACTTCCCCACTCAACCCACTGTAAATACTCTGCAGTTGCAATTCTGTTGTAATATTATTGGGGGCTGCCAAATGAGAAGAAAGTAATGAAACAAAGAAATCAAATAGAAGCGTGTTGACTATTTCACACCTTGCAGGAAATGCAAGGTTGTGTCCATACAAATATACATTAATGCCTGCCCATGCATATATATGAGCACGAGTTTTTGTATGTGAGTGTGTATGTGTGTGCCTGACTGAAAGCAGCTACGGTGGTGGCTTCCTGGGGAATTGAAATTAATGAGTGTAATCAGAAGCAAACAGCGAGGCAGGCAAGGGCAATTAATACAAGCAAGGCAAACAGAGCTGCTGGTTTGCTCGGCCAGGCATGGTTGGTGCCGAAGAGATGGGGGATTAAGATGCAACCACAGACAAACTCCACAGCTTTTCCACACACAGCAGATGTCCACAGAGGGGAGATGCTGAGAGCTTGGCATCGACATGCATCCCTCAACCGGCCACTCGGTCAGCCCGGCCCAATAAAGGCTGACAACCTTCTGGCAGCATTCTGATAACACCATCTTCTCTGTTTAGTTCCAGAGCCAGGGGAAGGCCTTCACTGAGGCCCCTGCACTGCATACGAAAGGGACTCGGTGCAAAGCAACACAGTGGAGCCACTATGTGTGAGAGGAAGAGAGACAGAGGGACATAGAGAGATAAAAGGAATGGTGAAGAGGCATTGTGTCCAAGCTTAACTCAAGTACATCTCAATGTGAGGGACATTTTAGGTTACTCATGTTCACCCTACGTTTTTCTAATTGGAACATCCTTGGCTGCATGCATTCCTTTGGGCATACATATTTGCGCCAGTATAAATAAACATATTGAACCCAGCTGCAGAAACTGCTCTTCTTGTTGTTTTCTAATTGATGCTAAAAGACAGTGTCACCACCCAGGATCCTTTCAATCAGCCCTTGCTTTGTTGCCTTGAATGGCGTACGTTCCCTCAGCAGTCTCGTGTTTCCACTGTTTATGTGAGATAATGATGCATGTGTAAGGATACACCACAGAGCCAAAATAAAGGGCTGATATGAACCATGACTGCTGCCTTGTTGGTCAAAATCAATCTGTGTTGAAACGGAACAATGATGTCAGCTCAGACAGCGGGGAATGTAATGAAGAGAGATGCTATAGGGGCAATCCATGACGCAAGCA
>JAUZTA010000006.1:15089367-15104499 GCA_034780835.1 Ctenochaetus striatus | reverse complement strand
CACTAAATCAATTCAATGGCCACATTTTCTCAAATTCATGGAGTCTTTTCTCCTTCACACTCCACCACCTGATGAACATCATATATTTGCAGCACAGCTTCTTAATCCAAACACACTGGTGTCCAGACAAACATTCAGAACATAATCATGATCAATTTCACACAGTTCTACAGGAACCACATTGAAAAAGTGAACACAGAAAATCTTTGGAGGATGTTTACAATAAAATAATAATTTCAAAGAGCTGAGTTCAATCTGAGCTCAAAGGCCTGATTTTAGTTTGCAGAGAGAGATGGATGTGTCTGCTGATCTCAGTCAAGTCTGCAATCAGACAGCAAAAATGATTTTCATTCTTTAAAGAGTTGCATGTGAACTATGATTTGACCTGCGTGTGTTTGTGATTTGAAAGGATCAGTATCAACAATGACACATTCTTTTAGAAAATACATTAAAATAAACAGAAACCAAATAATTATTTCTTCTACAGTGAGTTCAGTTGTTGGCAAGTTTTAACAATAAGTTGAAAACTGAGGATACAACTGGCTGCACAAAAGCCAGCAAAGCAAATGGCTTGTACCAGTTGTGTCTAGTGTAATACTGACACTCTATGGTTGATTGGTGTAACTACATCACTAACTAGTGGTGCTGACTGGCTCGAAAATCCATCCGTCAGCCTTAGGTAAAAACTTTTTTTAACAGTCTGTAAAAAATTTAACTAGATTAAATTTGTTAATTTCATCATCAGTGCAATTCCATCGGTGCAAATAGGGAAACACAACAATCAATTACAGTAAAGAAGTATGTTAGAAATGCATTATTCAAGTATTGTGTATTCTTGACTGTAAATGTTTAAACAGACAAAGGGGACATAAGGGGAAAAGAAATCAAAAAGTCACTCAGTTCAATGAGCTTTTTTGTGCATGATCACAAAACAGTGATTGTTTTTGTGATTGAAGTTGAAATAAGGATACCAACATGTATTGAGCGTTATCAAATGTAAGAATTATTATTTTAAAGGTTTGACAATAAATTCTCACGATTTAGAGGCCGAAACCACACACTGTGTATGCATGAAAAATGAATTGAACCATTGTCGAAATAATTGCAAAACAAGTTCTGTGTTTCTGCTAGAGGGCGCTGAAAGAAGAGGCTTTCACGTCACATGATCACTTGTCCGCCAAGTTTGGATTGTGTTTGTATCTACCCAGCTGAGAAACGAGACTGGTTGCGTCCGCTTAGTCAATTCACAGCGAAGTATAGTGATAAGGGAAGTGGAGAGATTGGAATTTCAAAATAATGTAAGCCAAATCTGCAGAACGCGACCCATATTCATGACAAAGTTATTTAACTCGAAAGTTGTGACCGGAAGTTTCTATTGTTTTGTTGGTCTTGACTCTAGTAGTAGCTAAATGAGCAAAGTAAGCTTGAAGTAATATTCTTGCAGTTACTTACAGGTTATGGTTAATTATGAACCAAGAACTTAAAGACACCAAAGTGGCTGATAAAACTGAAAAGTTCATGCAGAAATACTCGGAGAGAAGACAGGTACGAGTTTACCGACAACGCAAAGTAGCCTATTGTAAGACAAAGCTCGTCGGCTTGTTCGGTGATGTTTATGCTAACATGTTGAAGCAACACAGATGTTAAGTTAGCTACACAGTATGTCCATTCCTCTGTAGTCTCAATGCTAACTTAGCATTCTCCTTTAATTTAGTAAGAGAAATAACAGCTCGTACTTTGCTGTCATGAATAAGGTCTTAATGTCTGTTTAACCTGTAGCCTCTGTAAACTTGAATTAAGCCATACATCGTTACAGTAATTTACGGTTTGTTAACTCAGGAAAGTCAGTCTGCTGTCTCAGCGTTAGTTTAAAGTGATATGCACGCCTTATTAGTAGTATCTTCGTGTTGACCTTTGTATTTCTGTTTTTTAGTTAAAACCGTCAAGAAACATTACCTCAGGGACCAGTGATGGTGGGTTCACCTAAATTAGTGTATGAATTATAGCTTTGCTCTCTTCCGTCCTCTCTCCTACAGTGTATTAAAATACACCATACGCTGATATGCCTGACATTACTTTATGTTTACTATTTTAGAGGCCGTACAAAGGCTTATTTTGGCCAACAGATCCAAGCGGGCAAGCAATAAGTTGATGTGCTATAACAAGGCTTTACATGAGCTGTTTAAAGCAGTTACCAACCATCCTGACCAGTAAGTCCAATAAAATTACTTTTACATTTTTTTTCTCCATGTTTGCGCTGGGTATGATGCCTTGATCAAAACATGTTTTTGTCTTTTTTTTTTAAAGGTTTGGCAGTGATCATAGTCTACATGGCAATAATGAGGAGCTGAGTGGAGACTCTACAGCTGTCCTTCTTCAGGACTCTCAGGTGCTGTACACAGAAACAGGTGTGTGTTTCAGATGAAGAGCCAGTCACTAGTGTTTTTTGAGGCAGAAGAATTCAGATCCGACCACCTTAAAGGAAGATGCTGAAATAATTTTAGGGTTTCTACTTCCTGAGGAAATTTATTTGAAGCCCTTTTCAAATTAATGACAAGATCATGGAAAATAAAACAGGCCTCAGTGATTAGTCCTTGAATTTCACCAGAGTTCTTGTAATTTATTTACTTAATTTCTGTTTATTGCTGAAATTTCTGACTTCTTACCACTTTTTGTTATAGTTAGGTAATGAGCTGGCCTTGGACTTACTCCTGTTATACGTATATTTGTCCAGATGTGACCTTGCCTTCTTGTCTGGATGGTAGCTCGGGTTCCCCAGAAACTCAGATTGACAGGAATTTGCGGAGAGCTCGCCAAATCCCTGACTCGTGCCGTTCGTCCTCCTCAGTACTAGCAAAGGTTTATGAGGAGATGATGACCATCTGCGAACAATTAAAGGTGAGAAAGCAGAACCATTTTAATGATGGTTTATCAGGAAAAGCAGATGGAGAAAATGAAAAAAAGAGAAAAGTGACTAGATGTGTAGTTCCATGTGTGTCCTTGAAAAATATTTGCAGACGTATGGCTCAGATTAAACACACTTAAATGCAGAGAAAATTATGCTTTGTGTGTGATACATTCAGCTCTGAATTTTTGTGACTGTGAAGAGCAGCATAAGTGTCAGAGTCAATGACAGGGTCAGAGAATGATGCACATTTTAGTGTAGTAAGATGATTTATGTGTCTCTGTTTACGTGTGTCTGTAGACAGAGAGACAAGGCCAACAGCAGTGGGAGAAAGAGCTGCAAGAGAGAGAGAGGAGACTAAAGCAACAGGAGGAGACATTTGGGAGGCTGACTGAGCTGGAGGAGATGCTTCACACTCAGATACGAGTGTTAGAGGAGGTCAGACACTTGCAGACTGTGTAAATTAGTTTGCCTACATGTGTTAAGTATTTAGACATTTGGGGTTGTTTAAATTACCCCGAGACATGTTTTTTGGAGAATACAGTATTTCGCAATGTAGCAACTGGCTTGATCTGTGTGCCTGTTAGTTTTAATCAAAGATGCTGTTCAGATCAAATAAGGAAATATCATTTTTGTTAAGTTTAAAAGGGAAGGAGGAAAACTGCAAATTAAGCTACTGATGAAGTAGTTAATCAGTTAATCCGTCTCATCACATGAAGGGAGCATGCTGTGAACTTAATACTATAGAATTTCAAAAACGAACTCAAGTTATTGATCATGTTTTGCTGAAGCATTAAAACACTGTTGTGGTACTAGTGTCATTAATGTCATTAGTGTCGTTGTGTGTGTGTGTGTGTGTGTCACCAGAGATACCAGCAGGAGGTGAGCCAGCTGCAGGATCTCCTTCGAGAGCGGAGCAAAGAGAACAGGAGACTCAAGTCAAGCTTCAACACCGTCAAGGAGCTAAATGACAACATGAAGAAACAGGTTGGAAGTGTGTGGACATGCAAGCTGTGATTGCCTCTTTGATTTTATTGGTCTCTCTAAGGTTAGATAAAGCCCTTTAACACTCTGCAACTACACTGGCACAAGGGTTGAATGCTGCAGTGTACAGATAAACAAGAACTTAAAGAAAAAGACAGCCAACCACATAAGTTTAATATTACTGCCCGTCAGAAAAGACTAATTTTGTTGGGGACCCGCTCAAATGGCTACCTGAGGTCATAGCGACTCTTGTTGCAAAATCCCAATGAACTAATCTTGCATCTAGTTTGTCGTATGTTTTGCTTTGAAAATAATATTCAAAGGGACCAATCCTGACAACCCCTCGATGCGCCGAGAACCTTCTTTTAATGATAAATGATAAAATCTTCACTTCATTGAGGTTGGAGAAGTTTAAGGCTCACACCAAACAGTTAGATCCTTGGACCACAGGAGGGCGCTATGACATAACACTTTTATGTGGACAATAAATATTAAAACAGAAATGTAAAATCACTGAATCGGCTTTGGTTTGCATCTGAAGTTAGGTGCATCTTGGTCTGCTTTTTTGTTGAAGTTGTCTTTTTGAAACTTACAGTGTTTTCTTGCTTTTAAATGCAACCCCTTTTGTTTCAAAATGTACAAAAAAATTTCCACCCAAGAAAGTGGGTAATTTTGTTTGTGTGATTGTGGGAATGTTTCGATAAACAGTGGTTTTGAAAAGCAGATTGCCATTCATTGTTTTTAAACACAGTTGAATGAGATCAGCGAACAGAATAAGAAGTTGGAGAGCCAGTCGAAGAGGGTGCAGGCTCGGCTTGAGAACATGCAGGTAGGATCGTTTATTCAGTGCACATATGGTCATTCTTTTATAGCTGGAGCCATTTCAGTTTTCTGTCTGACAACCATAAAAGTAATTTCTTATCATGTAGAAATTATTGGGTTTTTTTGTCTGTTCTCTTTGTTTAAAATTAATTGGAATGTTCTTTCATAAATTCATTCATTATCGTTTGTTTTCAGAGGAAATATGAACAAAGCATAGCATCGAGAGGATGTGTTAAGAGCACTGAATGTATTAAACCATCTAAAAAGGAGAAAACTGCTCCATCTACAAAACCCAGCGCCAAGGTACTTCACAAACCTTTGTATGTGACTGTGTTTGTCTGCTTGATTTACAGTTACTCTTTTTTTTTACCAGTCAGTAGAATGTGCCTTAATTAAGGCTGCATTACTTTATTTATTGTTGTGTGTCATTGAAAAACACTGTGCACATCATTTAGCATACTTATACACACCCTAACACACTCACTCATGTCCAAGCTGCAAACACTGCAGCGGTCGTTCTCCACAGACCACACTCATGCTGTCGGCTGACACGATAAATCATAGTTTGTGATTTTGTTATGTTATCATGGCTGCTGTTGATGAAGATAAATGATCAGAGGATGGATTTGAGCTCTGAGCTCAGCGGATAGAGCTGAACTTGTCATTTTCAAGGATTATTTTTTTTCTTTCCCTCCTCAGTCAGAGAACATTGCAGGAGCTAAACTTTCATTTCACTTCTTTTATCATCATACTTTTTCCACAGTTGGATTAACACCTTTAGGCTCCCCAGTGAAATCACAATCTTGATGTTCTGCATACGCTTGTATGCCTCACGGCTGAACCCCAAATAGATGTACTTTTGTATCCTAGTCACATTTATATAAATCTGGAGGACTTTGCATTACTGAGGGGCTCATTTTGACTTTCATGCACAAAATATGGAGGCCTTTGGAATTCAGACTAAGATGTGGACCTGACAGATGATGATGGTCTAACTAAACTAACCACACCTTAAACAATATAATTGCTCCATTTGTTTGTTTCCCCTTTTTCTCTTCTTTTAGGGCAGCTCCAGCCCCCCTCCACTAAAGCTCCTGGCCCTCCTCCTGGACTGGATACTTGATGGACAGGCATTCTCATCAGTCACAGGAAAGGAAAGTAAAGGCATCCGCCCCTGTCTGCCTCCGGAGGTCATTCTCAACGAGAGATGCCTTAAGGTGGGATGTTCGCTGTAGTTTCACTGCATTCTCTGGGTTTTATTGCAGCTGTATTTTAGTGCATATTTTAATATCAAAACCACAAGGAACAATAAATCAAGAAGCGGCACATTCTGTATTGTTATAAAAGTCACAAATAAATAATTCTGTGTCCCTAAGGTGCTGCCGTTATTAGCAGATCAGCTTCATCACACTTCTGTGTCAGAGCCCGACCTCCTCCTTAACCTTCTTCGCCTCATTCACTGGGCTTTGAGACACCTGGACAGCAGTTCGCAGGTAAAGATAAGACATAACTGCACATAGACAGTTTATTTGGTGGAGGGAGCCTCCTCAAT
Source organism: Ctenochaetus striatus (assembly GCA_034780835.1). Classification (NCBI taxonomy): domain Eukaryota; kingdom Metazoa; phylum Chordata; class Actinopteri; order Acanthuriformes; family Acanthuridae; genus Ctenochaetus; species Ctenochaetus striatus. The sequence goes on along the minus strand of JAUZTA010000006.1, from coordinate 15,098,236 downwards.
GTGACCCGTTGCTTTTTGGAGTACTGTCTTCAAGCCTCATTATGGCTACAAAATCTGGGATTTTTGGGGCCAGAAGAGTCCATATTTGGATGAGTGAGTGGAGCTGAGGAGGAAATATAGTGACTGATGCATATTATAGGATTCATCAAGGACCATGAACTATTACTGCAACAGAACAGTTGTAGTTTGATGGCATTTAGCCTCATTGTTTTCATTTTTTGCTGATTTTCATTAAAGAATATTTGGAAATTAGGACTAAGGCTAAGAGCTGAACCGTGTAGAATTCAGTAAGTAGTGTATGTAATGTATATAAAATGTTCAGGTGACCCACATCACAGTCAGGCCATGGGAGAGTAGCCACTATGAACGAACCACAGCACTAATCAATACAAAATCTGTTTACATACTATTCCTTCAAATACACAATCAACTGTTTCGTCAGAAAGCAGATCAACCATTAATCAAGGAAAAATAAATCTTGTTTATCCCTGTTAGAGCTCTTTTAAGATATGTACCCCTTTTAGAAGTATCCGCCTCGTTTCTTAGTCTATTTTTTATGCTGTCAAAAAGTAATACCATGGTTGGATAAGATTATGTTCTCAACAAAATGTTGTTAATTCTGCGGTTTGCATCCTCCTAATTACTGTTGTTTGGCCTTGCAAGGGACAAGTGTTGTTCTACAGAAAGCTGTTGAGTCACTTTCACAACATCCTGCAGCAGAAATCAAACGCGACACGCTGCTTTCCCTCAGAGGTACACATCAGAGAAGTACACATCCACTTCAAGCAGGGGATATCCACTTTATCGCTACATCTCCCTTCACAGCACGGCAGGCTTTTTAATGTTTGGAGGTCCTGTCAAGTTCCATCTTGTGCTCAGATGAGAAGTGTGGTTATCTGAAGTCAAGTCCCTGGCCTGCCTCTGTGTGTTGAACAGAGTCGAGGCTTCAGTACAGGCTATCCCTGTCTTTGTGGCTTTGATAAGAATGTGTGTCCCTCTCAGTGTTTACATTATATGACCACATGTCCGTGGAGATTGGCAATAGGACGGACTTGCTGTATTGCCCAATCTCACTTTGAAAGCCTGTCTTTTTGTGAAGGCAAAATACCTTTAGCTAATTGCCTAACCTGTCTATCCTGATCATGAAGTATTCTTCAGCCTTCACTCACTGTCCACAGCCTCCAAATCCTCTCTTTCTCTACTCATAGCCTCCAGCCTCCAAGTTTCAGTCCTCTTCTCCACTCTTACCACAAGGTGCCCCCCAACCATCATTTGTTCGTCAGGCTGTGTCATATCTGTTCAGTCACATGTTTGACGCTCAGCTGGAATCATATTCTGCCATAGTGCTGCTGCAAGACAAAAACAACAACTGCTGCGCCACAATGCATGAATGGTAGAGGGGGGGTAGCTCAAAATCCAGGGTGCTGAGGAGGACTTCTGGGAGAGGGATTAGTAGACACACAGTAGGGTGTGGGAGGTATTGAGTGAATCTGAAACTTTTCACTGCTTTAGAGATACATAGATTTTGGTTATTAGCCGTAGTTTAATGATCTGGTTTATTGTCCCCATCAGTTATTTAAAGTCACTGAAGAAGCCTGCTGGCTCTCTTGTCAAACTGGTGTTGGATCATTGTAGGCTTATCATTCCTTTTTTTATACAAAAGAGTACAATAACTGGTGTGTTTATATTTTTGCATTTATTCAGCATGTGGCACTTTCTGCCACTCTGCGGCGGATAGGAGAGGGGGTATCAAAGGCCCCAGCCCACTTTAAAGTTCCTCAGTGTGAAGAGCCAGACCTGCCCGAGTCCTGCAGTGGGGCAGCAGGGGGCGCCTGCAGAAGAGGGCCCCTTTACCGCAGCCCCTGTCCTCACACACGCATCCTCTCCATCCTTATTATCCTTCGCACTGTCACACAAGGTAATAATACTGAACATACTGTACACACTGTATCCTGAGCATTATAATAATGTTTGTTAATTAGTGTTTAATGTGTATAAATTTGGTTTTTGAAAAAGGGGGGAAAAAACAATTGTGGGTAGCAATTTGAAAGTGTCACTCCACTCTGTCACCTAATGGAAACTGACCTCAGAATGGGAGAAGATCTGATTCTGATTAATGATGAAACATTTTAATTGTTTTAAATAAAAAGTACTTATTTATGATTCATTTTTCATTCTGATTAGAGTTTTCCATCAAAAAAAACAAAACAAAATTTCAACAAAGGAAAGGTGCTCACTGTAGTTGTTGTGACCTGTCCTGCTGGTAGCAAGACGACAGCCTTATTGAAGTTTTTCCGTCAGAGTCATAATATTATTTTAGCATGACATCTGTTGTAACTTATCACTTCCCCACTGTTCTTGCAGCCCACCTGTGAAGGTGTGAATCCACAGAAACAGCATGGTGATAAAACATGTAGCTGAGTGTTATGTTCTCACACATGCTAAGCGTGCTACATACTTGCTACACACTTATTTTGCATTAGAGCTACATCCCACAGCAAAGACTAGATATTTAATAAGTGATGCAGTTCTTTTAGCCGTCGTCCAGCAACTAGATGATGTGATGTTTCATGAGCTTTACAGTAATTAATCAGAGAAATAGGCTTCAATTTTGGGGAAAAAGAGTTTTTATCATTTTGGAAAACAGCTTATCACTTACATTTATGATCTAGTGTTTCAGGTATAGAGCTCAACGCTGCACTACAGATCTTTGGACTTTTACATTTGTCTGTCTGTCGTAGAACTTTGTTTTTCTTTACATAGAGCATTAGCCTCACACATCCTCTAGTGTGGCTTCAGGCTCTTAGTCTTGTTTTGAGACAAACATTTGAGAAGGCCAAGTAGTTCTAAGCTTCATCCCGATTTTGCTCCCTGGTCTTCCGCACTGTAAATTTTGGTGCACTCAGTGGGTTCAGCCTACTTATCCTGACATGTTTTATGAAACTCTCCCCTGAACTGACCTCCCATCTGGTCATTATGCTGTAGGGCGTCTGCCTCAGTATGACTCCATATAGACTGTTTCCCGTCAGTCCGCTTACTAAGTTCGCTCTCTCTCTTTTTATGGATTGACATGAAACCAGATTGGATATAATGGGGATATATTTCTTCTTTTTCATGTTTGCTTGGATTTTGCACATAATAGATACCATTCTGAGACAGACTAACCAAACTCAGTCCAAAGAAACACGAAAGCTTTTATCCCTTGTCAGGTTGTATAAATCCAGCACTTGTGGACATTTGAAAAGCATTTTCTCAGAATTTAAAAAATTCTGTCAGGACTACTTGAATATCATCACAGATCAAATGTTTGAAAATGTCAAACATAGTGGGTTTTAGACTTGACAAGCAACTGCAGGAGAATGGTAAGCATTAGGGCCTAAGCGCAGAGGGTGATATGAGGGGGTCATATGCGGAAGAGTAGAGCGTGTACAAGTTTTTGTCAGTTAAAACAGGCAAAACACCAAAAAGAATATGTAGTTAAACCATGAGATCAGAGCTTTGTGGAGTTGTTGATACATCAGTTGGTTCATCAAAGAAAAATTAATCAACAATTTTTTTGATATGTACAACATTTTATAATTAAAATGCCAGATATTAGTGGTTCATCCTCCTCTTATAATAGATTTTTAACAGCAAACACTCAAAATGATAGTTTTGAGAGGGAATAAACAGGTTTATCAGGTGATAATTTTATATAAAATTAGTTTACATTTTAATGTTTATCATCTCAGGTACAAATGGACTGAACTTTTCTTTGTGGAGCCTGCATGCAACATGGTGATGTAGATCCCTGTTTGATTGGTGGAGGCTGTGCAGCCGTCAGACACCATCAGAGTCAAGCTGCACTGATAATGATAGTTTGTGAAAAGTCCTGTAGGCACCAATCAATAGGCAAAATTGTAGAATCAGTCAGCCTCTAATTTCAGGTAATAAACGGTGAGAACTGTTCTTACAGTTTAATGAATTGGTTTTAAATAGTGTAGAATAATAAAGACATTTAATAATGTCACTTTGTACTGAAGAATATACTGTAATAGCCATTTTTTCACTCTGATGTTTTATAGAACAGGCAACATATTTAAGAGGAGGGGAAAAGCACCTGTATATAAGCCACACCCCCTAAATTTAACAACTAAAGCTGTCTTCTTCAATGTCGGAATTTAACACCCGCAGAATAACTTCGTCACACACTTTCTCGTTTATATTCGTCCATAAATTAGCCGCATCGTAGTTCTGAATGCGGCAAGCCACAAGGTCCGGAAATTACGGTAAGAAATAAATGTCTCTGTCTGTCCTGTCTGTAGCTGATGTGTTGGCCCAGGCTCTGGACAGTCTTCACACCGGGCTGATGTCTGAGGAGAGCCGAGGCCTGTTCATCCACTACGAAGGAGTGTGTGTGCTGCTGTCAATGCTTCGTGCTGGCCGGGGGGGTCTGCAAACACCAATAGAGATCCTGATGCAGCTAACTGAACAGTCACGTAAGTAGGCTCAGTTTAAAATAAAACAATTTATTCTAAACGGAAAAAGATTTTTTTTCATGGTTTTATGTATTAAAAAATAAACCAAAATGTAGTTTTTAATGTTCAGGATTGAAACATTAAAAAATGATTGAGCATTGCCATTAATTTTGCTGTTTAATACAAAAAACAAGACTGTGGTCTTATGTATGTTACTTGGACTGCAGGCATCAAATTGGGATATTGACAACACGGAATAAGCTGTATTTTGGGTAAAATGTCATTATTCATAAGTTGTTATGGTACCGTGGTGAAACAGTAGACCTCACTGCGCATGAGGACCCCCAACACACACACATAAACACACATACAAACACAAACATGCAGTGCAACTCCATGTGATCCCAAATATAAAAACCCACATGAAAAGTAATAGTTCGTCTCAGCTCGATCATTAGCACTGGTCAGACAAGAGATTTAGAAAATGGTCCAAAACCTGGACATTCACTTCCTCCTGGCTCTTTTTATAGAAGGACATAAGACTTGATAAAGGTGGACGAGGAAAGAAGAGAACAGCTGCAGTGTGTTTCATTGGAAGGGCACGTCCAGCAGGGTTATGAGCCATATCATTTAAGACTGTGTGTGTTAATACACAGCAGAACCATATGCCATAGGCAACTGTGGCCAGAGTGTGTGTGTGTGTGCACAAACAGTTGTGTGTTTCAAGGTGACTGTAAATCTAGCAAGACTTGCTAATTATTTTGTTTTACAAGCAGTAATGAGGGGAGACGGGAACAGGGTGAGGAAGAGGGGTATAAAGGTTTACACCCCAAGGTTGCCAATAAAATGAAACAGTAATAAAGTTGTAAGTTGTACACCAAAAACACCAATGCATGAGGTACCTATGTGGTCATACAGAGACAACTTGACTGCTTTTATAAAGTTACATGCTCCAGTTAACAGTTACGCAACACATCTTGTGAATAGCGTATTCACAGATCTCAAAAACCCACTTGGCCACTCCAGTACACATAAACACACTCATTCTCAGTTTTACTGACTGATGTCTGGTAAATACTGGGTGCAGTAAATACCAAACTGCACCATACAGTATATTTACTTCTCTGATCACACGTGAGCCTGCATGGATTATGTGTGTTTGCATTCTTCCATGCCCACCACAGTATAGAAGTGTTTGTTGTTTTATGTTTTGATGGACTTGGTTAAATTACTTTATGCAAGGACCGTTTACCCCACTGCTTACTGTTTCATTTGTTCCACAGTGCCTAAGTTTCAGCCATAAGAGATTAGAAATGTTTGCATTTCTCCATCTGCATACATATGGCCACATGCAGGATATAGACCTATCAGATGATTGATGTGAGCAGGGGATTTCACAGATCTGTTCAGGTCCTGGTCTTAATAAAAACCACTTGACTGATATCAATGAAAATTTAAAAAACAATGTTAATATGATTGTAAAATAAATGTAAAAAATCACCACTGCTTTTATAATGAAATTGTGAGTCAGTCGATAGAAACTGAGTCAAATGCAAGAACTGAAGTATAAATACATCATCAAAATAACACCAGAGCTTTTTGTGAGGATTTGCTGCTCTTATCTGTTTATATCACTGTAATGAGAACATCTTTGTGTTTTGGGTGATGGGTCAAACAAAGCAACCTTTAAAAACATCCCTCCATGTGATTATACCTTGTAATCATACTATTGTACTTTGTGTTTTGCACATTTTACAGTTCTAATCATGAATCAGTTAATCAGAACAATAACAGCAGTATTATCCAGCTGCTGTCAGCTGACATTACACTAAATGTTCAGCTATCAGGAAGCTTAAGTTTAAAAAACACTTGTGCTTGAAAACATGCAAAATGTTAGTGGAAATAGTGAAATGTATAGATAGATTCAAGGTCACATCAGTAACATCAATTATTTAGAGTATTTTTTTTTAAACCTTCAGGGAGGTGATGTTATTGCTGGAAAAAAATAAATCATGCAGCCCTTTCCTACTTTATCCTTCTCGTATTTTTAAATTCTACCCACCTTAACCTTTCCGATCCAAACCTGATCCCGTTCCTACCCATCCAATCTTCTGCTATGATTTGATGCCAGCAGAACTTCTGTACCAGCCAAAAAGGTCCCTCTGTGAATCAGATTGTATTCCATCAACCTTGTGCTTGGTCTAGACAGTGGCAGGTTTTTAAAGGAGTAGGAATTTTTCTTAAGCAGAAACATATGTTTTTTAACAAATTTAAGGACTGTTGTTCACACTTGGTTTTACTAACTTAAAAATCGGTGCGAATTGATGCTCTTTTCCTTTTTCTGCTCGGTGTGCGTGCGTGCATATGTTCGTGTGTTAATGGTTTCATGAAGGGGAGGTTATTGTTTACTGTGACAACACTGCTTAACTCAGTTATTCTGTCATGCGTGTTCATGCTTTAAAATTAAATAAAAATGTTTTGTTCATTAGGGTTTTTGCTGATGTCCTGCTTTCTTTGTTTTTCTTGTATTTTTGTGCTTGTAGGCTACCTAAATGCTTTCCTGGATGCATGTAGCTGTGAGGAGTTTTTCCATACAGTCTCTCAGCTCCTTAAAAACCCTCGTCTGGAGCTCCCATCGCTCGAGAAGCTCTCCATTCTTCTCCAGAAGCTCTCCAGTATCAGGTAGACACAGTCATCTTCTTGCTTATTAAATCAAACACTAAACAAGGATTAACATGCCGCCATGATCATGGTTAGGAAGTACATGCAGGCTTAGGCATAAACAACCACAAGCTTGTGCACTCTTATCATGCTTTTTGTATGTCTTTTATGATTGTACGGTAGCTGTATTTTCACTCATACACAGTAAAGGCAAAGACTAAAAGAATGTTTTAATAAAAATAAAATAAACTTTTGTGTTGCATGAATGTGTTTGTCTTATTTCTTATCCTGTTAATTATCTTGTGAGCCCTCAGTTGTAGCTTGTGGCCCTTTGGAAGTGTCTCAAATCCCAGCCTGGGAACTATAATTAGGATCATTATTATTATTATTATTATAGCCACTGTTTGACTAAATCGACAATTAACTTTATTTTTATGGTCCTCACCCAACCATTGTAAATCAAGCAAAGATAACCATCTACACACCTGTAGTACAATAGACAGGTATTAGAGTGCAACTGTCTCATGGGAATATAGTCATGTTTTTACTTTATGTTACGGCCTGGCTGAACTCACTTGTTTTTGGTTTTCTGTTATCAAAAGTTGTGGATGCTTCCTGCTTCCTGGTACATTTTTGGGATCACTTCAGTCGAGATTTTAAGCTAAACTAATCGGTTGAGTGAAAACACTGCGGACCACACATGGTTCTGAGATAAATTGCCACAAGAACTAGATCAAGTTTTTTTTTTTATCAACTTGACTCTGATTTATGAAAATTGCAGCGAGGAAAAACATTGAGGAAGGTGACTGGTACTAAGAGTGCATCAGGTTGAGCCGAGCTGTTCAGTGCAGTGGAAACACTGCACGTGTTTTATTGAATGTCTAAGGACTGACGAGCTGTTGTGTTTCATTTCTTTGATTTTCCTCCAGGAAGAACCGCCGTCTGTTTGAACTGTCCTCCCTCCACCTCCAGATACAAGAACTCTATCATAACACCAATCACACACACACCTTCCTCTGCCTCAACGTCAGATCCATCCTGCACAATCTTAAGTAACACCAACTCTTATTTGTTTCTCGAACTCATGCTAAGTTCAATGTCTCAAAAATCAGATTTCCAGTCAGTATGAGGATGGCTTGACTTGTAGTTTAGTACTTCAGTATGTTGCTGAGTTTTCATTGTGTGCTCAAACTTCAATTGCCATGTTTTTGGCTGTAAAGCACCTCAATGCTCTCTCCCACACAAAGAAGACATGCAAACACACATTCTGTATTTATTACTGAGATGTTTTTCAAGCATTAACTGTCAGGGGTACTTTTTTAAAATGTTGTATGTTTTGTTTATGTGTTCTATCTGTTTGTATTTATGTACAAAAAAATGATAATTTGATGTCTTGTCCTCTGTTTTCTCTGCGATGAAACCCCCTTCCCCCCGATCCCTGTGATGACTTGGTTTCTTGATTTTTTTTTTTAAATGAGTGTAATGCTTACCAAGTGGCCTTAATGGGTGTCTGATGTGCTCAGAGGAAAAGAAGCTGTGACTGTGAAGGTTTTTAATAATAATAATAAACAAAAGAAACTAAAGGACTTTAGGATTGGACTGCATATGAAATGGTGGAATCCATATGTTTTATATAAATGTGTCTTATTAGTGTGTTCCAATGCATGGTTGGGTTGGTGGAAGTAATGGTGTCAGTATGGGAAACACTGGTGTTGCAGCTTGATGGCAAATATATTTATATTTATATTAGA
>JAUZTA010000006.1:15009986-15021520 GCA_034780835.1 Ctenochaetus striatus | reverse complement strand
CACACACACACATACCTACACCTATAAACCATTACCCTCTGCAATCCCCTGCAGTCACTTTGCCCAAGTCTCTTCTAGGCTCTCTTGGGACTAAAGCTTGGTGATGAAAGTGTGAATTAATCTCCTTTAACAGTGTGTGTGTGGTGTCTGTGTGTGTGTGTGTGTGTGTGTGTGTGCATGCACCCCCTCCAAAGAGCAGGGGTCTCGCAAATGGAGTTAAATCTATCTTTGAGTGACACTCTAATGCAGTACCACCACATGCACACACACACACACACACACACACAGTTATTGAAGGAGTCACACGGGTCAAACTGAGCACTCTACATCAGGTGTTGAGGGTTGGAGATGAGGATGAATGTGTTGCTATGGAAATAGAGAAGGAGGCAGACATGCAGAGTCAGCATCAAGACCAGCTTTCTCTCCCCAGCTGTTTGTGCCTCTGGTACCAACTTTGTGCTGCGACCACTAGGAGCTAATCAAGGCTAATAACCTTGTTTCCTCCGACCTCTGTGTATTCTTACGGAACAACTTGTAAAGATATGGTAAATTAAAATACCAGCTTAGAATAATCTTTACCCAAATAATTAACTTTCATTTTTCTGGGTCAAGCATTCAAGCTTAGTCACTTATTTTTTTGCTCTTTTACCCCAAAGCAGAAATGTAAAGCCTGTTAGCAGCTTGGCAACCCTTTAACTAGTCCCTCAGTTGCAGAGTTGTCCATCAGCTGTCGCAGAGATGACTCGCCACTTGTTCCCCCGTTCACAGACAGCAGTGTGTGGACACATACAGTATGCAGACAGAAGAGGTGTTGTAGCAATGTATCAGTGTTATGTAAACTGAATAAGTGAATTGAAATACATCGGTGTGAAAACTGGTGTGTTGCTTTTGTTCAAAATAGGACCAGATGTTCATCAAGAACCAGTCTCAGTTTGTTCTGTCTGTCAGACAACCAAATGTTGCCGCTTAAACCCATGATCAGGCTCAGTCATGGCACATTTTGGTATTATCATAATATTATCAATATTATGAAAATATCAAAGGAGAATGTTGCTGATTAATTCTGTTTTTTAGCCATTCCTTATTCAGTTTCTTGGCATATAAGCCAGAAAATGAAGCAAAATTCAGAGAGATAATAGCAAAAAACCCTACTTTGCTTGCAGCAGACTTGGCCCGCCCCGTCATTTGTCATGACTGTTATTTTGTCCTTTTGCTGTTAAAAGATAAAATGCATTAGTGTGCCGCATGGTACAGGAGAGTCAATCTGACGTCCTGACATTACACTCATGAGTTGTTATTATTATCATCCAGGTTTTTTTAAGGTCTTTAATAATGTCATAACAGCTGAATCACACAACTCCCAGGACTGTACTTTTCAGTTCTACCAAGCGGGACTGCAGCTACTGATTATTTTTGTTATTTATAATTAGCCAATTGTTTTTATGATACACATCCCACAACTAAAAGTGACATCTTTGGATTGATTCTTTGTGAAACCAGCAGTCCAGAACCCAAAGACTTTTCATTTACTACTGTGATGACAAAGACAGGCAACCAGTCCTTACAATTATGAAGCTGAAACCACCAAATTTCCCTGAGAGATCACTGAAAGGATTAACCCATTATCAACATAACTGATACTCCATTTTCTATTGATCACCTTATCAATTTACAGAATAACTGTAGCGTGTCACATTGGAAAAGAGGTTAGTTTTTTGACCTGTTGGTCTGTTTGTTTTGTTGTTTGCTTGCAGGACATCTCAAAAATCAGATTTCAATTAAATTTGGTGGATACTGGGCAAGAGTTCACATACTAACTCAAACTTATTTTTTGTGAAAATATTTTCTAATATGTGAGAAAAGGCATTTTCAAACTTATGCTCTATTTTCTCCTTGAGCACCGCAGGGACTTGAATGTCAGAAATCCAACATGTTTGCCACGAATATCTAAAAATCTAACAGATTTTAAAAAACATTTTTTCATTATTGACAGAACAAATTCAGGGGAATTGTTAGCCTTGTTGGAGATATGTACTCTCTAAGTGCTGTCTACTTTGTGTTTTTGTTTCTGTGCTTGCTAGAAAAAAAAAAAAACTTCAAAGTGAGTTGTGAGCTTTGTCTTTGTGCCATATGTCATTCTGCATACTTCCTGCCAAAACATGGCCTTGGACACGTGGAACAGTCATGCAGGGGGGGAATGAGTTAACGCTGTTATGGTCCCATTTTCAGCAGCATGCGTCAAAGCTTATTTTAGAAGGACCCGTTCTGTTCTTAGGGGCCTCCAGATCTCCTTATTGTAGATTAACTGGAGTCAAGACAATAGAGAAACACATCAGCATGACTTTATATCAGCGCGATATGCACCCAGCTAGTGTTTACTGAGCCATCAAGCATTGATTAGCTTTGATTTGTTTTGAAAGTTTTTAGTTAACAGAAAATGTGTAAAGTTTGAAAACAGTTTGAAATAACTGGAGCATTAAAACTTTATTAAATCTGTACTGAGCAACAAGACTGTTGGATGACTTACTGATTCATGGATTTTTACTGGCGTTGGCTTTTAGGTCTTGGCAGGTATACGTCCTCTTGGAGTTATTGTTCTTTGAGAGTGGGCGCTTATTTATGCTACCTCTTTTATACCTCAGCGACTGACCCATTGGTGTTTACAAAGGTTGTCTATTAATCTGGTTCAATCTCCATCTGTCAAGGATAGATTTTTACAAGTATCTGGGAGGACACTGTTTTTTTATGAAGCTGTATTAAATATCTTATATATTAAAGTTCAAGCGTAAAACAAAAGACCACAATATTACAAAAGGTTATGTTCTTGTCATTGAGGCTGTCACGACTCAGAAATTTTAGTTGTTGATTAAATGTTGCACATATTAAAAGATTAAATGGTCTTTTGCTGTTTATATTGTGCAACTTTTACAGTACCAACATAACAGCTTAATACACACATTCCTTATGCGGAAGCATTGGAACATATAAATAAAAATAATGTTTCTGTTTGCCTTTTAGGCATTTTGTAAAATTTATTTGAAAGGCTCCAGTCAAACCTGAAAAGTGCTATAAAGATAATGATGAAAATGTGACGTTTTTGTTAGTTTCATCCAGCTTTTTTTATGCAGGTGAAATGCAATGATTCAAATTCAAAATGATTGGGGTCAGTTAAAATATTAGTGATCCTGTGATTGTGTGATAACAGTGACAGGTCTACTTGTCAGACACAGACATTATGGGTCAGTGGAACTTTAAAAACTAAAATGTCATTTTGAAATAAATTCATGTAAGACACCCAGTGCTGTGCAGTGACCAACATATCAGAGGCTTATGATGTCATCAGCTCCAAAAACTGCTACATATCATGAAAAGTGCACAGTTGTCAGATAAAAGAAAAAAAAATGCTGCCTCAGCTGCAGGAAAAACCTCTTGCAGTCTTCTGTTCACACCCCTCCTGCCCTGTTCCCATCAAAGTAGTGTGTCGTAATGATCCCAACCCTTGATCTTCCCCCTTACCTGTATTTACCTGGGGTTGCTGCGATCACGCCCAGAGGTTACTAAAGCAACTCATGCAGCAGCGACAACGCCGCTTGCTTTCATCTGTGGAGCGAGACATTGCTTTACCCTGTCATTCTCCAGTGTGTGTGAGGATTAGATGTGGGTTCCAAAAGGAAATAGTCTGTTTCCAATCCTTGTAATGATCCTTTAACTCTGGGTCTTTTGTGTTATATTGTACTCATTATGCACACACAAACATGGTCCAACCTAAACTCAAACTTTTAATCCTAACTTAAACCCTGAAACCTTTTAAGAACATGGCACTTTGAAGTAGGGCTGCAAATTCGGATTAGTTTAATTATAGATTCATTTCTCATTTATTGTGACGATTACTTGTCCTATTGTCAAAATAATGGATTAGTTTAGAAAAAGTGAAAAAATCCTCATCAGAATTTCCCAGAGCCCTTAATGAGGCCTTGTGTTGTTTCTTTTGTCCGACTTAAGTCCAAAACTTAAACACTCGTCATCTGCTATCATAAATAAAAAAGAAAAGGCGGCAAATTTTTGATAATCTTGTGCTGCATAACTGCTTAAAAATTTATTTAAGTTACTATTAAATTATCAAAATAGTATGCAAATGTTTTTCTTTGGATCAACTAATCATCTAATCAACTAATCCTTGCATTGTTGAACTACTGCTGACAAAATGTCTTCATTTTTTTTATCGTGTTCTCACTCTTAAAATTGGTCCTCACAAATATAGAAATAAAAAGCACACACACACTCTCAATCATCACATTTCCTGCTCAAAGCTCCATTCATAAAATTCATTAATTCATATAGTTTATCTTGATATCTACCTCATATTAACAATAACACAAGGTGAGAAAGCCTAATTTTTTATGTTTCTTCTCTCACTCACACAACCACACATGCACACACACAAACAAACACACGCACGCACACAAACAGCACATTCATTCACATTCATTAGTGTTATAAACTGACAATCTTTCGCAGTAAACAACAAGCCCTCAGTCATTACCTCCACATTACCCCCTCACTTCATAAATACTGAACGAAGGACACTGTATACACACATGCATACACACCCAGAGACACACACAAACACGCATACACACACACAGAGCCACACAAACACGCATACACACACACACAGACACTCAAACAGGCATACACACACAGAGATACACATTCACACACATGAATGGACGTGTATAGAGGGAGAAATGTGTCCTGAGAGATTTTCTCAGACTTGAGAAGATGAAGTGTGTGTGTTTGTGTGTGTGTGTGTGTATGTGTGTGTGTGTGTGTGTGTGTGAATTATTTTACTCTGCCATCTCAACCTTCTTCAGCCCAGACTGTTAAATGAACATACTTGCACACAAAAACATCTTTTTCCCGGACGGCTTCTTACTCATTCTTTCTCATCTTCCTCTAGCTTTTTCTCTGATGTCCATGTGGAGAGAACTTAATTAATTTCAGTGTTACCACATAATGAAGCTTCCCTCCACTCACTCACGCACACACACATGCACGCGCTTGCACATACGCACAGACACACACACACAAACACATTTGCGCATGCACTGTCATTTAAGGGGTAGTTAAAACTAGACGACTGCTCTCTGCGTCTCCTGGGATCTCCTGGAAATTATGCTGTGTGTGTGTGTGTGTGTGTGTGTGCACTTGGGTTTGCACAAATTTGTGTTTGCAAACATACTGTATAGTGTGCATTCATCTAATTCCATGCTTGTATGTTTGTTTACCAGTTATATATTTTCTCCAGTAAACACAAGGCACAATTGGATTTTGAATGGTTTGCAACCAGGCTGCCCACAGTCAGTATTCAACATTTTGCAGTTTAAACCGTTTTCATGCCAAAAATGACTGTGTCAGTGTTTCCTCCAGAATTTTACTCTCCTCCGCCAGGAAAACCTCTGAACCTGCATTTATTTTTTGCTCTCCTTTGAAATACAGGGGTTACTGAAATACTGCATAAACAAGAACATGAAATCAAATTGTCGCTGGCAACTAGTGCATTCACGGAGTAAACTGAGGATGCCGGGGCTAAAACAACTGCACGGAAGATGATTTCCAAAATCAGGTCATTCTGCTTCTTTAACTGATTTGAAGACTTGGTAATATCAGCTTGTTATAAAGCTGTAAATGATAGAATTTGGATCTGTGGTGCAAGTCGAGTGGCTTTTGTGCTGATAGTGTTAATGCAAAGATCCTGAAGGGCCAACATGGCAGAGCCTTGTCCCTTTTTAGTGTGAGCAGATTAATCCCATCCACTTATGTCAAAACTGTACCATCATCTGACCAGCCAGCATTTCTCCAGTATGTGCTTTCTTCACATAACAGTGTTGCCGTAACTGTTTGTATCCATGCTGCCCTGAATGTGGGTGATGTCATCTCACATCACTCTCAGCCTTGGCCCCGCTATTGTCCTGGTCAGATATGGAGATGGTATGAACTGTGTCAGGTGATGGATTGATGGATGGAGGCCGGGTGGCGTTTGAGGGCAGCTTATAGCCTGGGTGATGGTGTAATAAGACGGTGTGTGTTGTTTAGTTTAAGGGGGTTGGTGCTTTAATGGGTGTTAAAGCCTAAACAAGCTTTGGAGCTTGACTGCCATTCCCACGGGTGTTTGGATGGAATCCCATCAATCCCATCCCCCAGTAGCACAAATACACACATGGACACGCACGCACACACAGGAGGTTAAGGGTTAACCCCCTTCACTGCTTGTCCTATTGTTACTATGGAGATGAGGGTGAGATGTCACTGGCCACCGGTCAAGCCAGAACATTTCAGACAGAGGAGAGGAAGCATGATTTAAGGTTAAAATTCAAACATGACATTACAAACAGGACGACATGTCTAACACATCACATTTTAGACATTTACACACAGATATCAAAACTCATATTTTTAAATAAATCTGTATTTTAACTAACAAAATATAAGTTCTGTTTATTTATTTATTTATCTGCATCCATAGCACGCCCTCACTTTTGTTTTGTCAGTGTTATGAATTTTTACCCCAAGACGAAAACTTATCATCATAAAATCTGACAGCAGACATTTGTCACCTGAAAAATCCTACTCAAAGTTTCGAGACTAAAAATACGACTTTCAGTACAGCTCTGTTTTCAAGTAAGCAGACAGGTGAGGCAGAGAAGTGTGCCGTGTTGTGTAAAGCAACAGCTTCATCACTTGTGCATCATCTAGAATCCTGTTCGACGTGGGTGGGCCTTCATGTGCCACTTCCTGGTAGGAAATTCAAATCTTCTGTACTGGAATCACATTACATAGTTTTTTTAATTCATTCAGACCAAATCAGAGTCAGCAGCTGCCAGATGGGACTGTCAGGGTGTAAAATTGCCCCAAGCAGCTTCTACAATGCAGAAAAAAAAAGTGTTACAAGTGAGAGTTTGTGACTCCAGGTAGGTTTTCTTAGGCGCTGTCAAGGCTCCAGCTAACTCTTCTAATAGCGTGCAATGTATTGTGTGTGTCTGCTGTAATAACAGATGAGGTTCCACTGGTGATGAGCTTAAAGAAGTGGAACAGTTCTCTTGAGTAAGACATTGGTGGAAACACACTGTGGTTTCTCCAGGTGTCAGACAGTGCAGGTGTGTGAGTGTATGCTTGTGTGCTAATGCGTTTCAGTTCCTTCCTGTCTTGTTGCACAGAAAAAAAAATGACTCCTCTATCCTTCACCTCCTCCTCCTCCTCCTCCTCCTCCTCCTCCTCATCTTTCTCAGTAATGGAGAGATGTTGAAATGCACCCACCACCCACTTTAGACTTGGCAGGAATAACAGAGTCTTGGCTTGAGTAGAGAAGAGAGATCAGTGTACATACACAGACACACACAGATACACATACACAGACACATCTGAAGAGAATTTGGAAACATGGCAGCAAAACCAGGTCTTCCTCTCCATCGACCTGCTGTTCATTCTCACAGCTCTCAGCTTTAATGCCTCACCAGCACTGTTTATGGATCTCCATTCTTTCCCCCCTCTCTTTTTTTGCCTGTAGAACTGATTGAACTTTTTGAGGTAGTTCGACCTCTCCAAATGGATTTTTTTCGATAAATGTGGCAAAAAAAATTTGCTCTCTGAAGTGCGTTAATTAGCCTTTCAGGAGTTGAAATGTGTCACTTTAAACCGAGCATTTTAAAATTTAGAAAATAACACAAGAGATATTGAATTGAAACCAAATCCTGACAGAATTAAAAGATCAGTTTTGAATGGGTGTCAGTGATGAAACTATAATAGGATAGGGATATTATTGCAGCATTAGTGGACTAACATATGGCCACAATTATCTCCCTTTTGAGTGTAGCATAACACATTGTGACTGCAGGAACATTGTTGGGGTATTAGAGTTCTACTGTTTTTTTTTTACTCTGAATATGCAGAGTTCATGCATATGAATTTTGGGGGGGTCAGATTAAAACGTCTCAGGTTATTTCGGGACACACTCTGATCCACAGTGCTCATGGCTGCAGTGCGACTGCGATCAGCTTTCCACTCTGACGTCTGTGTCCAAACATCCACTCCTGGCTTCTGTGTGTGTGTGTGTGTGTGTGTGCATGTGTATGTGTGTGTTGTGTGTAGAGTGCATATGTATATGTGAATTTTGTTGATGCAAAGAAACTACTTGTGCACATTTTTACCGGCATATGCTGGTGTGGTATTTGGTGGTTTACATGCTTGCTCAGAAATGATATGCATTTATTCTGTACGGTATAAATCACCCCGTGCGTGTGTGTGTGTGTTTTGGCTGCTTTATGTTTTCAAGCAAAATTTCCCAACCTTTCATAATGCTGGACTTGTTGCAGAATGAGGTTAGTGCGTGTGTGTTTAAGGGGTGTGTAGCTGGTCATGGTAGTATGTTAGAAGGGAGTGTGCAGGGAAAGTTGGAAGGAAAACACAAAAGCCTTGTGGCAGTTATGTTGTGAATTTTTGGCTTGGGGTTCTGGTGTGTGTATATGTGTGTGTGTACGTGTATGTGTGTGTGTGTGTGTGTGCGCATAAGAGGGATCTGGCAGTTTTCTCCCCTCAGGACAGGGATTATGTAAGCAGAGAGAAGTGAGGTCAAATACCACCCTCCGTCCGTCTGTGTTCTGTTTAAACTGGGAACAGCTGAAACACTGGTACAATCCAACTCCTGTAAAAAGCTGTTTTCACTCCAAAGACACTTAGCCGAATACTTCCTCTGAGTTACAAGATACTGTACAACCACGAAATCCCTGTCTTTAACCTGTTTATTCTCGCCATCAATTGTCCCGTTAAGAAAAATGGAAAGTAGGAAGTGGAAGGAAAAGACAAGATGATGAGGCATTTCAACAGACCAGTCAAGAATTTAGATTTACATCACTTTGATATAAATAAGGGCTGAACCACATGCAAAATCAAATCATTATCGCAATCATTTTGACAGACTGTGATGCAATATGAGTCATGATTTGAGTTGGAATGCTGATTTCTGCATTTCATTTTTACTAACCAGAATCAGCATTGTATCTGGAGAATATGAGCTACAGGCCTTTATAGAATAGAATACTGTTCATTTTTTTTAATTTCCTCGTATTATTTGCAGCATCATGATGCTTCTTGTATAATTGTATGTTGTGACACATTTTAGCTTTATGTAAAAATTGCAGCTCGTGCCTTTGATCGTTGCACTTGACCTTTTTGTGATTGAGATAATGCTTTGATTAATTGTTTAACACTAATTTAAATATATTCTCTTCATGGAAAATAGGTAGGAGCTTGTGTTTGTGCTTGTAGTGGTGAAGGTTTTAACATCCTGTTGTCTAGATAATAAAACTCTTGTAATATCTGTAAGTTATGGAGGATTTTAAATGAGTCACTCATGTAAAATGCACTCTAAGGGCCAGTAAAGGCTGCCAGTGTCCTTGGCGAGGGTATTGTTTGTTTACACTAATTGCAGTCTAATATTACACCTTTAATGGTTATGATTTATAGGTGTTAATAAAATGCTGTGTGACACTTGTTCGAGGTAACCGGTAGAACATTTATACTATTAGAACCACGTCAGAAGTTATACACAATTATACACAGAGTCAAATTTTGTTTTTTTTATAAAGAACAAATTCATACTGTCTGTCATCCAGTGAATGCTTTTTGATGCCTCTCTTGTTCAGACACAGTTTGGCACTTATTTCCTCGTGGAGCCGGTCGGTATGTGAGACTGTGAATGTGTGAGCTCCTCAATGGGAAACTCTGAAAAGAAGCCTCTTGTTAGGAGAAGATGTGTTTACCTTCATGCAGGGTGCTTATCACATCCACCTGCTGACAGGCCCTTGTAATCAATAACATTATATGCAGGCATCAAATGGTACCTATGCAATACACAACAGCTACAGCTTGGTGGAAAATTAAAGTTATATTATAGCACTCAGTTTTCATTAACCTGAACCTCTAATGTTATCCATTATGACTCAGGTGAAACACTGGACTATTTAAATTTAATATTATGGGGTATTATCTTCTGGGGGATTTAATCATAATGCCATTATTGTACTGTATTATCTCTTCTTTTAAGTTCTGGTGTCTCATTGATGATTCTAAGGATTGTATGATTAAAAATGAATGGAACTTATCATTATTCTTTTGTTCTGTGTGTTTAATTTTGGACACAGTGTTTTTACATTCAATATCAACTTATATATTTACTTACATACTAACAAAATCAGGTAATACACATGCATTTCTAGGCATGTTGGCATTTTCAGGTTGCTGCCACATGTCTAATGCCAGTAATTTGTACCTTGTAACTTCTTAGTGAGTTTCTGTTGGTCAAAAAAAAGTCCAAATCTGACTCCAGACTTACTTGTACAAAATTACAGCCAAAGAGAGACTTGCCTCCGTTTGCAGTTTAGTCTTTTAACCTGAGAAAATGTTCCCACTGTTCTCACTGTGCCCCCTAATTATTGTCTGTGAAGTAACTACTTTCAAGTTTCCAAAAAGGGTACTAATGGAAGTGAAGTGAACACAGCTTTAACAGCTTATTAAGAAGCTTTTATCTGATAATGTTTGTTTTAAGGGTCTTTTTGGCTCAAGAAGCGCGTGGAGTTATCTACAGCTTGTAACAGCCCTGACTTAAATGGCCAAACCACAAAAAAAAAAAAAAAAAAAACTGTCTTTGTCTGTATGAAAAACTCTGTTTGGGTTTACCTGTTTGTTGAGGAATGTTTGTGTAGGTGGCTCTATCCTCTATCCTGTGTGAGGAGTCAAAGGCTTTGTGCCATTGTGTTTGTGATGAAACTTCAGGTCCATCATCTTCACTACACACCTCATTTCCAGAGAGATAGAGCTGTCGCAGCTATTATTCTGTTGTAAATCTCAGCTGGAATCAATCTCACTCACTTCATCATCTCACTTTCTGCTGCTCTCCCTTTTGTGTCTCACGGCTGATAACAAGAAGGACATGCTGGCCAGAAGGCTTTACCTATCAATTCTCAATACACTGTACGTTATACAGGGAAAGGAATATCAAATATATAAGGCTACCATATCTGTAAAGATTAACTGTACTTGTGATGTACTGTATTGCAAGACAATAACAAGACAAAGAGGAGGCATGCTAACCTTTAGTGCATTGTGAAATGTAACATGAAATAAAGTTGCTGACTGTAAGAAAGGAGAACTTCTTAAAGCTAAGTCACATATTAAAAAGAAAAGGTGCACCTTATAACATTTATTTATGTTTTAAATGACTTTTTAAGTACTTTTGATGAGGCATTACAGAGATTTAGTTTGCACCTCCATCAAGTTGATGGACTCGCAAGAGACAGAACAAAAATTCCGCTGAAATCTAACAAGCAGTGACAGAGATTTCCCAACAGTTTCATGGGTCAAGCCCCCAAAAACACTTGATCCCACTATTCCCACAATGCATCTTAGCAACATTTTGTATTAGACCTTCCCTGACATTCCCAGTTCATCCCACAGGAAGTCTATTAGAAAAATGTGGG
>JAUZTA010000006.1:14911751-14923659 GCA_034780835.1 Ctenochaetus striatus | reverse complement strand
GAATAAACAAACACTTCTCAGTAATAAACTGGTAACTGTGACTTTCCTGAACTCTTAGCAGAGCTGCTCCTGGTGCAACAGACACCTGGAAACAGAGCTGAAGCACATCTCACTGATCAACATGCCGTGAAGCAACATTCAGACACATTACAAAAGGCATCCATTAATCCGACTCTGGTAGTATAAACAAGAGTCCATTTCCAACAGTATTTGTTTTAATTACTTTATCTAAAATACTTTTTAAAACAGCTTTTTAGATAAGTGTTATATAAACCAGGTTTGCTGATGTTATTTCTGGCCCGGCAGTTGCCTCTGCTGTCCAAGTCACATTCCACTCCTGCCTGTCTGTCCGTCATGTCGTCGTACCAAAGAGAGGCTTGGAATGAGTTGTTGTCGCTAGACGAGCTTCTGAGCCAGACCACACACCCATACACACATACAGAATACACACAGCAGAGAAAACAAAACAATGCTAGGAGATCTGTTCCAACAGCTGTCTGAGTGACTGACTGTCTCTCCGTCAGTGCTGCAGTTTCAACAAATGGCTCTTTTTGTGTGTATCTGTACGGTGACACAAAAGGACAACTCAAGTGTGTGTGCGTGAGGTGATTACAGCATTCCACTGCTTTTTCTTCCCTATTCACAAGCAAATCCAGGGCTACTGACACTCCAGAGCAGCGAAATCACACAAACACACAAAAAACACAAACTCACTACACACACAGAGAGCATGGGAAAGTTTCTGACCACTTCAAGAATGAAGGGAGGGGTTTTAAGCCAGTTGGAGAGAGAACCTTTCCCAACAGTCAGGCATAAAAAATACTTAAAGGACAGTCTAGAAAAACCACAGCATAGTCCCTGCATTTCTCTCCACACTCCAACATTTTCAAGTTGAAAACTGAAACGATGTCCGTCTGTCAAGACAAGCATGTTAGCACCATTCCACAAATTATCTCCATCCATACCTACACGCTTGAAAACACACACCATGTAACACTGTGCATGTGCCAGTGTAAACAGGAAGCAGAGGGCTGGTTGCTTGGCTACAGAAAAGACTTCAGAGGAAGAACAGAAATAGGAAAAAGTAAGAACAGAGATTTCTTTCTTCTGGCCAGCAATGAGGTGGAACTGTTAGCAAAGACAACAAGGTCAGCAACACCTGTATTTTATACCCATGCTGAATGAATCACCGGTAGTTAAGACTAGAAGACTTCACAGGCTGTTTGTTTCCTTCCAGAAAATGGTCACCTCAGTGCGTGCTTGACAAATCAGTAAAAGCTTTGTCATGACTAATAAGACCCAATCAAGAGGCAAACATGGTGTCTATGTAATCATATTCACAGCATCCTGGTATGTTTCTGTCAGCAGCCTTTCCAAAAGTCTTCATTTTAGAGGGTTCGAAAATGTTTAAGTAGTGTACATGCCAGGCGTGAACACAGCAAATGTTATGTGTATTAAAACAAAAATGTAGGAATGCGTAGCCTCGTACAGTATTTCCTGTTATTTCAGAAAGTTCATTTCAAAGAGACCATCAAACAGTAACCTGATGTATTGATAAACCAGTGCTTCAGTCAACCCTTTAACACACATACAGACACAGAGGGGGTTTTCCTACCTTGCTGTCTAGTTTCTTCATAGTGACCAGGTCCAGGGATTTAAGTGAATGGCCTGAGGGGGATATGAAGTAAAGGCAGGCATGGACTCGCGAGTCATGGTAGTTGTGAAGAGAGCGCTTGATTTTTAATTCCTCCTGCAGATAACTCTCAAACTGCCTGTCGATGTAGTCCACCACCGGCTGATAGCTGCAGGACAGACACACACGTCTGATTACATATTTGTTTTTTTGTTTTTATGTAAGTACCACAGATAAGTTCATAATGGCAATAAATCAAAAACTGAATGTTTCACTTTACACTCTTCCTCAGTTACATTCACTCAGCCTGTCGCTCATTCTCACTGTCAATAACGCAGGGACACAATCTCCTCCTCCTACCTTTCTTGTTTGTTCATTTGGTCCCCAAAGCCAACGGTGTTGACCACAGTAAGACGTAGTCTGACGTTACTTTCCTGTAGATCATAGGTTTGAGCCCGCAGCTTCACCTGAGGCTCAAAGTGGGACGACTCAAAGTTCTCAAAGTTGGTATTGAAAAGAGTGTCCATCAGGGTAGACTTGCCAATGCCAGTTTCACCTTGAGTCCAGAAAAAGATTAGATAATTCATTAGTGTGAGCATCAGAGATGACAATCTAATGCAAAAACAAAATGCTTTAAACACAACAATATTTCCAAAAGTTCATTTGAAGGGGAAAGGATAATGGCTGCTGTTCCCCAGACTACCAGTATCTGTAAGTAATGCTTCATAGATCCCCTGCCACCTTAGCTCTTAATACTTATTATTAGAATAATCAAGCACTGTAGTTTGAATAAGCTAAGGAGTAGGAGGTTAAGTAAATTGATGTGACTGTGTATGAATGTACTGAAGAATTTATTTTACTTTGTTTTATTTTAAGAATAGCATCCTGTATGTATCTATGCATGTGTGCTTGTGTGTATATGACAGATACCAATGCAGAGAATGTTGAAGCAGAAACCCTGACAGATGGACTTGTTGACAAGCTGATCCGGCAAGCTGTCAAAGCCCACATGGCCAGCCAGGGACAGGGGCCGGACTCCTTTATCCTGAAAAAGAAATCCCACAGACAGATCCTTCTATAGATGTAGCCGCCATTTTCTTGTCAAATAAGAAAATAAGACCCAAGGATGTGGAAACATTTCAGCAGCAAAAGTGAACTATAAGCTTTTTAATACTGATCAGTTTTCAAGTTTTCTTGTAGGTATGCACAATTACAAAAAAAATAACCTTTTTAGTATGCATTTAGTATTTGGTATGTTTGTTGGAATTTCAACAACTTTTTCATTCTGTAAGTTTTCTTTCACAATTGGCTGACCAATCTAACCTTTAATAACACTAATAATACCTAAAACTGTTATAAATCTGCATCTTTGCCAATCAAACAAAAACATTCCAAAAAATTATTTCACATATTACAAATAGGTATTTCAAATTCAAAATTTCACTTCGAAAGCCTGTCTCACTTTATATACAGTCTGTGGTTTACAAATCCTCCTGTGCTCTACTGTTCTCCTCTGACTTGCCCCCGTCTGAACTTGTACTGGGAAATCCAGAGTAACACCAGTATCCTTAGTCAGCTAAAAAGAGGGGCAGCACTGACCTAGTTGTGATTTGGATCTATTTGCTGACATTATTTGACTTCTTAATGACGCAATTACAACTTTTAATAGTTATAGACTGCTATTTATATTCATAACACTCGCTTTCACAACAGCAAAACACCAGATTTGTTGTTTGAACCCCAAATCTCGCTGAGATTCAGTGGCGCTTATCAACCTAACGTGGTAAAACACGGCCTCAAAGCAATATTGTTCTTCTTCTTGTCAAAGCGCCACACACTGAACTTTTGACTGTTGAATGGTTAGCTTGGTGTTAGCTAACTAGCGTCCTTCGCGGAGTAATTTGGCTGAAGATGTTAACGTTAAGAAATCACATTCAAAAGCTGGAAATACAAGTTGAAAGGCCCCGCTTGATGTCCTGGGTCTATGTTGTTGTGAATAGCATGTTTCTTGTTCGACACTGTTTGTAAGTAACGTTTGAACTGCCGTGTTTTCAATAAATGACGGAAGAAGTTAGTTATCAAACTAGCGATAGCTAACGTTAACTTAATGCCCCGGACACTCCCTGCTCAACTGTCAAGAACACTGTCATTTGTCAACCATAAGAGAGAAAAATACTTACCGGCTGCCGAGCAACATCCGATGAAGCCATAGTCTTACTCGCAAGTTATTACTCTTTTAAGATTTATAAATAATACAACAAAACTGACTTTAGACCAACTTCTTTATTTAGAACTCTGACCGGGACCGCCTCACCGCTCCCAACGTCGACAACTGGACAGACCAGACTATTCGAAAGAAGAAAGGAATTAGGTGAAATCTGCGGTTTGTAAATGTGCTTACAATTAATACACAAGAAATTAGGGCAAGTTGTCTCTGAGATTCATTCACCCAAATTTGTTGAGAGAGAAAATAAAATTCTATTGCAAGAATGTACAGCTAACCAATCTGAATTTTCAGTATTGATGCGCTAACCCCCTACTTGCTGTATAATGGTAGAGCCCAAGTGACATATTGCGGACCGTCGGAAAAGTCGTAAAGCTGAAAAGCTGAAATCTATACATCCAATAGCTTCTCCGCTATGATGATATTCATGCATGGTTTTAAATTTTAGTTTTGACTTTTCAGAATCCA
The DNA here is from genome assembly GCA_034780835.1 of Ctenochaetus striatus. NCBI lineage: Eukaryota > Metazoa > Chordata > Actinopteri > Acanthuriformes > Acanthuridae > Ctenochaetus > Ctenochaetus striatus. Next base: position 14,919,334 of record JAUZTA010000006.1, on the reverse strand, counting down.
TAAGTGACTACACGATTTTGTGAGACTGTTTTAATAAGTACATTGGTTGGCTAGCGAGCCAATGTACAAATTAGAAAGTACAACGTACCAATGTAACGAACCAACTAAAACTTGATGACATGTTTAGTACATAAACGGGTTTTAGCTGGCATTCACATATCAGAAACAGTTAGTCATCCTATAAAGGCCCAAAATGTATTTTCACTTCTTTCACTGCCGTCACCCCTCCCCCCACCTCCCCTCCAACCCCCAACACACACAGACCCCTACACAAACCGAAATTGGATAATGGATAATTGGAAGCCTGAATTTACGAGGAACCCTTGAATGCAACTGGGTTTTTGCCTTGCTGAGCCATTTGCTGGGTTGCCTCACCTACTTGCGACCCCTATCTGCTGGAGCTCGACACTCCCCATGGTGGAGAGGAGGAGACCAGTGAAGAAGATGCTGTCATCCGTTGTCACCGACCTCAGTAAATGACAGCAGCATGAAGATGGACTCATTTTGTAGCGTGCTTGTGTAACTTATCCGAGCAGTCTTTGCCCTCTGTTTGGGACGTTCAGGATGATGATGGCGTCCCAGTGCACGGAGCGAGCCGTGCAGGAGTTCCTGATGGAGAGAGGAGGGAGGGTCCGACAGATGGAGCTGATCGATCATTTCTTATCAATTTGGGGCGAAAATGACCAGTCGAAGGAAGGGGTGGATCGCGAGGTGCTGACACGCATCGTAGACAGCGTGGGTTTCGTGAAGGTGGAAAACGGCGTGAAATTTGTGTTTTTGAATGCTGCGGGCAGCTCCGAGTCGGCGATGCCCACGGACACAGACGGCCTCGATCACGCGGAGTGCAACGGTAATATTCACGAGACACCGGACGACAACAGCTGCGTGAACGGCAACCCTGACAACGGAAACCGAACAGGTGAAGGAGACGCACTTTGACTTCATTTCATTTTACATGATTAAACGACAATTGATGTGTTTGAATATTTTACATCTATTTAAATTCAAATTTCACTGTTTTTAGATAATTTAGGATGTATGTATTTTAGTGTAAACAGCAACGTATGTCGTCTTATTTATTTGTTTGTTTACATTCTTTACTATCATTGTTTGGCCATTGTTTGTGAAGGCCAGTGTTTTCCACATGGGCAGAGACTAAAGTAGTAAAAATCCAGTGATTAGAACCTTTGATTTCGACCTCTTTTTCACCACAATATCAGAAAAATGTTTACAACACTTCAAGGTAACAATAATACAAAGAGGATACCAAGACTAACCTCGTGCACACCTGTGTGGGACTACAGTGAAAAGGTTTTGGAGTCAGTTCAGGTTAGAGACAACTCCATCACACAGTGTACAAGCTGGATAACACTGAAAACAAACATGTCCAATGCTTCCACAGGAGGATCCAGCTCACTGACTAGTAGCCTGGACAATGACAAACAGTCAAATGCCAACAAGCAACCTGCGGCCCCCTCCCTGGATAATGAGAGCAACACAGCGACTCCTGCCTCTGGCGGAGGAGGAGGAGGGGAGGTGAAGCTGAGAGAGAGGAGAAGGCGAGAGTCAGCGCCCGTGATCGCTGTGTCAGATCTGGACCAGGTTCACCCTGCAGGGTCCCACAACCAACAGGCAAGGGGGGCGCGCAGGGTGTCCAAGGGGTCCCAGCGGGCCATGCTGATCAGCTGCCTCTCCGAGGACAGCGCCTTGGAGGGGCTGGACCCTGTTTGTGATATCAACACACCCAAGGGAAGCCGCAGAAACTTCATAGAGCTGATGATGAGCAGTTCTCCTCAGGTGGGATTTTCTGTTTGTTTGCCATTCATGAACTTAAGTACGTAAGTGAGTCATAGTTTGATTTGCATGGCGGCTTCACAAAACTTGTAGTTTAAAAAAACAATAATCTAAGTGTGTCAGAAAGTGTGCCTTCATGCAGATGTTAGAGACAAAATGCTGCTGCGCTGCTTTTGATGCTTTCAGCCTTTGATCAATGTCAATTTTTTGGCCACGCCTAAATAAAGGATGTGGCTGCAGGTGCTTCACCTTTGGGTGTGCTCCAAACCCTAAACACCTCACAGCTGTCCACAGATGAAATGAAGCAGCTTCTCCTGCCTTTTGACAGCTGATGAAAGAAACCATTTGGGGTGTGACCACTTCTGAAATATTTATGGAGTGTGACTCCACAGCATCTGTCTTATGTAAATGAGAGATCTGACTCTCTTAGGCATCATCATTACGCGACAACTGACAAAGCTCATTTGTTTACTGTCAAAGATGTCTATATGCAACTTTTCATTTTTATATTTTATTGTGATGCAGTGGTACTCTTTGCATTTTTGTCTCACCCTCTTTTATTTTAGTCAGTCATGCACAAATGACAGTAGAATTTGCATGTAGTTGTTTAAATATGGAGTGTTTTGTCACAGTTATTAACAGTGCTGTTGAGATCCAGGCAAAACGCTTGCTTAAAAGCCATTTTTTTATCACCATTAAGTATTCTTCAGTGGTACAAACCTAAACAACTACTATTTTAAATGTTGGTCACTATGAAGAGTAGCATAACTATTTCAGTGTTCTTCTCTTTGCAGGTTCGGAGGTCTCTGATCAACCGTGGGTCACGCCTCCGGGACTCAGTGAGGAGCGATGGAGATTCGACATCCCTCCTCTCCTCGGCCACCGACGAAGACTGTGCCTCGGTGACCCTGGACCCACTGGAACACGAGTGGATGCTGTGCGCCTCAGACGGCCTGTGGGAAAGCCTGCAGCCTCTGCTTGCGGTGGAACCTTGCCTAGTGACCAAAAAAGACTTTGTGACCGGCTTCACCTGCCTCCACTGGGCGGCGAAGCAGGGCAAGGCTGAGCTGCTCTCTCAGCTTCTGGACTTTGCCAAGGAGAACGCTGTACCTGTGAATGTAAATGTGAGATCAAGTGCTGGATACACACCGTTACACCTGGCGGCCATGCACGGACACACACAGGTGGGTTGCATGGTGGTGGGAGTGTGGTGTCATGTGTTACAGCTGCTCAGCGAAGCAGCGGATAATGTAGTATTCGCTCTGTCTGCCCCAAATTTCACTCTTACCTGTTTAATTAAAAATAGCCCATTAAGGGTTAAAAAAATACAAATATTTTTCATTGCCAAGAAATGACTCCTTATATTGGATGTTTGGAGATGCGTGTTATGCTTACTGTGTGCTTTTGGTTTCATAAAAAGAATGGGAACACCTACACAGACAATTTTGTCCAACAATAGCTGTAGGTGGAGAATCAAGTAAAGTCATTTTTTTATTAATATAGTCCAGATTCAGATTCTTAATTTGCATCAGGGAGCTAATGGCCGGTGGCTTCCTTACATGGCTCCAACCATCAGAAACTCAACACATCCACACACTGATGTAACAGCTATCGAGAGCAATTTCAGGATAGTAACTTGCCCAAGGACAGTTTGACCAAAGGAGTCAGGGATCAACCGACCGACCTGACCGACTGACAAGTAGATGATCCGCTCTGCCCCCTGAGCTACAGCTGCTACATCCACATCCATTAATAAATAATCCCACAGTATTACACAATGTAGACAGCCAAACTACGAATATGGATGGATAGAGATGACTGAGGGCTGACAAGACTGACAGCAGGGTTGCTGCAGAGAAGCCAACATCCAAATGTTTTCATGCTTAATGAGACAGTTTCATATGATAAAAGTCATAGATGGACAGTGTTGTTTTCAGATAAATCTTAGGCAATAAGTCATCAGTAAATTCATATGTATAAATGAAAAAAAGGTTTCATTATTTCCTGTGCTGTGATTGACAGGTGGTCCGTGTGCTGCTGTCAGACTGGGAGGCAGACCCCGAGGCTCGAGACTACAGCGGCAGGCGGGCCTTTCAGTACCTGCCCCCGCCGCTGGCTGCCGACCTGCAGGAGGAGGGAGTGGTTATTTCACCGGGGGTGGAGTCAGACAACGAAAACGCTAACATCAGCAGTGGTGGAAGCCGCGGCTGGCGGTTTCCCAGAGTCCTCCCCGGCAACCTGAACCCGCTTCGGCTCCTGAACCCGCCTTCCGAGGCAGCGGAGGAGGCAGACGCGGCTGGGAGGACAAAGGGGGGGATGCAGAGGAAATCCTCCCTGAGTCGCCTGAACGCCAGGCTGCATCGAGGACGCCACCGAGCCCAGATCATCCACAGCGCCTCCTTCAGGGACCAAGGAGAGGTGGGAAGAGGAGAGGATCTCCCCAGCAGTCCTCTCCGAACGCGCCCACTGTCTAACCTGTTTGGATAAAGTAACACAACACTGAACCAGCAATATAGTTACAAACTAGTATGACATGTTGTGATTTTCAAAATACAGTTTACTCACCTTCATAAGCTGAGATTTTTATGACTAAAAATTCAGAGTACAAATACTAATATATATAGTGTCAGGCTGTTTTCAAAGGTTTATTATCACAGGATTTTAAGTAAATAAACCACGAATGTGCATTTGTCTGAAAAATTAAACTTATTTTTGTTCCCGTTGCAGTTATTACGCTTAGGTTTAGAACCGAGAACAGGCCACAGTTCAAGTAGCATTTTATTTTGGCACATTAATTTAATGAGTTTACACTGAACTATTGCTCTTTGAATTGCTTTTTCTGTTATTTTTCTGTTATTCTGCTTTCAGGCTCTGTTTTAGAGAAACATTTCACCAGCTGTTTTCAGTTTAAGACCTCAGACCAGAGCAATGTTTACACCAATACAAAAGCAGCAGGCAGAATTGTGTCAGGTTTTCACATTAGGTTTAACTCACAGCAGTGTGGAATTTGAAAATAACACTTAGGTCTGATCCACAGACAGATTAAAGTAATATATTCACTGAACTAATTTTCTATATTTCAACCTCCTTTGATTGGATGGTGCTGACTGTTTTTCTACTAAAGTTCTGTGACATAAATGTTTTGGTTTTTGTTTTTTTTTTTACATTTAAGTAGCAGATTTAAGTGTTCAAAGTATTATAACCACAGATGTCTTTTATTTCAAAACAGCCATGTACAGTGGTCATGTTTGCACTTGTCACTTTGGAGATAATTTGTGATTATGGGAGGAAACTGTTCCAGCTATAATCATGCCAGCTGTTATTGGTCTGACATCATACTTATAAGCTTACACTGTACAAAAAATATGATAGGTTGATGAAATTGTAACACCTTCGTATTTATAAGTCTTGTGTCTGTTTAAGTACAAATGAGAACAACAAATCCATCACTTCTGTTGACCAAGAATGAAAAAGAAGGTAAAAAGTGATTTTAAAACTAAAGGGGATCCTTCCAGGCTGCCATGGTTTTATTTGGATCTAAGTACCTTTGTGAAAACACTGGTCAGTTACACAATAGGACAGTTATACAGGGAGGAGACAGACAGAGAGATCTGATGTTTATATGGATTTTTTCTACTGACTTTAATGTACCTCAAATCCTCTGAGTCTGGTTCACTCAGCGTCACACTGCTTCTTTGTTGGGAGTGGAAGCAAAATAGGCCTCTAATAGCAGATTACAGTGTTTATGTCGTTCAAGAATGACCAAAAAAGAAAAAAAAAAATAGTGAGCAGTTTAAGCTGTTCATGTTAAGTTATATCCACCCACCATATCCCTCTGGACCAATTTCTATGCTTATTAAATTGCCCATATCGGCTACCCTCTTATATCGGTCTAACCTTGCATGTACACAATCATTTGTTTGTCCATCATGTCTGTGTCAGCCATGGATAGTAAAGAGTCTAGACCAGAATAAGCTGTTTGTTTACCAGAAGAGCACATTGACTTTTGACTGTTTTTCAAATTATGTGAACCTAATTATTAACTAATTATTGGATCGATGACACATCCTAGATTTCATGAATGTTCCCTTCAAACTTTGTAGCATTTGTACTCAAATCATAGGGCTTCATGTAATTGTACTGTCGACTCTTTTGACGTAGAAATGTTTTGTACAAACCTACTTTGATGTCACTCTTTCATATGCATGACTAGAGGAAATGTAAATGCGGTGAACTGTTAATTTTATGTCTGTGAGTCGTTGTTTACTGTGAATTTAAGATGTGGACAAAGTTACTGAGCCACTGTCATCATTCCCTTCATGTTTCATCCTTGAATATGAAATAAAGCAATAATGGTTTGCATATATTTTATTTAAGTCAGTTCTTGGTTGCAGTATGCTACTGCCTGTAAAACCATCAGTCAGTGGCAAATGAATGGAGAGATGGTGGTCAGAGTTCTCATATCAGAAATACTACAGTCAAACAGAAGCTGCAAGGGAAGCAGGATATTTTGTTTGCCAGTCCGGCTAACACCAAGTGATTGTCCTTGTCTGGTGATGCTGAATAATTGATGATCTGATGAGCCTCTCTGCCAGCTTCAGCTCAGCATTTACAGTACATCCACAGCTTCCTGTCCACAAGCTGCCCATGTAACACTGCACCCAACAAATTCACAGCCAGTCCTCATTCTGCACCTGTTGTGTGTGCATTTGTGCATTTCTGCGTGTACTGCAGTTGTTACAGAGATGAAACGTCCCATTAAGTTAAATGAAATTCAGTTTGATCTGGATCAACCTTTAAGTCCACACTGCTCATGTTTGGGTCAAAAATGCTGACTGGACTAGGATATTAAAAAAATAAATGCAAATTCACAACATTTTTAAATTGCACATTATAAGAGGTCACAGAGAATAAGCATTTTTCATTTTTTTGTTAACCGTGTTGAGGTTGTTATCTCCAGTATGTTGGGTTAAGAAGCAAGAGTAAAAAGTTTGTGTTAAATTACATTCAGTGTAAGAGGCGCATGGCATATTTCCAGCACATGGTAGTAAACAGATAACCACAGCTCTGACAGTCATCTTGTGGCAGTGATGTTTTTTTCAGTTTTCTGTCCCTGTCTATCCTCTACTTCATGTTTACTGGAACAAATCAGCCACATAGAAGCGGGATTACATGTTTTCTGCCATTACAGTCACAAATGTGTTGCCTGTGAAAATGTAAAAACGTTCTTGAGTCAGAGCCTGCACTTCGATGTTCAAGTTATCTCTGTTGCTGCTCTCTATCTACTAGCCAAACCAGATTTACATTGGTCACTGAAAAGATGAGCTTTTTCCTGGGCTGGTAGACTTCACAGTCTATTGCCTCGGGCAGCCTATCTGTTAGATGGCTGCTGATCGGGACAGAGTAGAGAGGCTGTCTGACTGCAGCTACTGACCTACATACAAAGTGAGGGGAGTAATGCCTATTATGTAAATTCCTCTGCCATCTTTTCGAGGAAACTGTGCCAACTTTTTTGCCTGGGGCCTCTGCTGTTGGACTAATCCATGTCTAATCTAACCCCATCTCTCAATCTTGCTCCAAAAGTGCCAAAAAGCTATTGAGCCTGTAACAAATGTGCTCTGTCAGGCAGCAGTTTGGTTGGCCTGTGACATACAGTGCCTTTAATGATGAAATATGCTTTCTTGACTTACAACACTAAATCAAAATAGATTTATTGTGAAATTTTGAAAGCTAGTTGACAGATAAGACTTTTTAACATCTAAGTAAAAATAGATATCTATGTATGATTT
>JAUZTA010000006.1:14832891-14843734 GCA_034780835.1 Ctenochaetus striatus | reverse complement strand
CAAAGAGACCCATTTGAAAGTTGCACTCACACACACACACACTCACAAACATACACAAAAGCCAAGCAATTTCCCACCACTCACCTTCTCAACCCTCATACTGTAAATTCATCAACACCTGATATGACTCTTTCACAAACACACAATTTTCAGCATATAATCCCATCTGCATTTCTGGAAACAGGAGAAAGAGATGGATGCCAGTTCTGCAGCAGAATAATAGGACACAGGACTCACTGGTAGAATAATGAATGCACCATGATGTAATTTAAGGCAGTTCCTGTTGCCTTCGGTGAAACTCACTCATGATGTTTTTTTTTAAACCTGATGAATCACATTTATTGTGCTGTTCCTCTGGTCGTTGGGTTTGTGTGCTGCAGCTCAGACAGGAGGTGAGTATGTTTTTCTTTTCTTTCTTTTACCCCCTGAAAGGTGGGCTGCTGTGTTTGAGTCGAGCTGCTGTGTGGGTTACTAAAGGCAAACCCTGCTGAAGCCCATTGATTTGTTTCTCGTCCTCTGCTACTGTCTTAAAAGTAAAAGTTAAGCTCCAAATTAAAGGTTTGCTCCATTTTATTTTCTCATGAAGGTGAAGAACTTTCTTAAAAAAAAGAACAACTTTACAGTGGATCAGGAAAGGAAAAGCAGGGGCTGACTTAGGTCAGGCCTGGATCGACCCAGACCTCAACTATAGTTTTTGTACAACTACAAATTTCAACAACAATAAATATATTTTAATAAGAGAAACATAGAAATTCAAAACACCTGTGGTTTGAAGAAACATTCAATTACAACATTTAGTGTTATAGATTCAAGAAAAAGCTTTATCAAACAACATGGCTGCATTTTTAGTTTACATCAACCGTGTGATGGGTTTTACATTAAACCACACTGATCTTCTTGTTAAATTTGAGCTAATCATATCGAAAAAATATATAAAGAAATCTATGCAAACGTGAACACATCGAAGAGTCTCCTGTTGTTTGTGGAGATCACAGATTAGCCCCAAACTGAGGCTGTAAATAACTGAGAATCTAAACTACAGAGAGGTTAAGAAGATCTTTTCATATTTCATATCTTATTCCACTTATAGGTATCAAGAGGATTAAGATGAAACATAACCATTTGTTGCTGGTTTTGCAGTTTTGCTCAATAGTAAGTACAACTAGTGCTGAGAAAACAGCTGAGGAATTAATTTTTTAAGCAAAAGTCAAATATAAACTTTAACATGACAAATATATAACACAAATGGGAAAAAAAAATATAATTCTCACCTAAATCTTTTCTTAGACAGCACAAGTATTTCAAATAAAACTACAATCTGGATGCAGAACCCGGCAGCTAAGAGAGCTACATAAAATAACATCTTCTTAATTTACTGCACTAATGGCATTATTTCAGCTTCAAGTGCTGCAAATAGCATATGGATCTATATTTATCTGAGAAAAATATAGCTTCATTTGGCTAAAAACACTTGAGAATAACACATTTTGTACATCTGCAGTATGTAGCAAAACTATAAATATTACAAAGTGTTATGAATTGGGAAAATACTACTCATGCACGCAAACAAAATTTAATAAGACACATAGAGTAAAGATCTCCATCTGGCATTTCTGATCTCCCTCCAACTGCTGCCTACCATAAGCCTGAGTCCAAACCAAATCAATCTGGCCACACAATTAGAGAGCACAGAATGCTGCATAATTAGAAACATATCAGCTGAGATGCATAGCAAACAAACTTTGCAGACTGAAAGCCTGTGTGCGCTGAGAGCTCTCTGTCCTGTGAGGTGAGAGCAGGTTTTATTTTCCCTGGAACAGGATGTGGTGCAGAAACCTGCCCCAGATTCTGAAGTACTGTTTGACCTCTCTGTCTTGTCTGTCTGTCTGCAAGCAGCAGGTGACTGAAGTTGTTTATTGCTGGTGCTGTTGCACTGAAAAAGCAGGTTGTTAGATGAAGCCGCGCTGTCCTCAAATGTTTGCTGCTTTGTTTTTGCCACAATGGTTCTAATTTAAAGGATTCAGAGCCAAAGTAGGCTATTGATTTCAATGTCTTCAGATGCAACATTAAAAGCCAATGTTTGTAATTCAGCAAGAGATCTGTCGATTTGTGGATTTTGTGAGGTAATCTGATGTAATTGTACTGTTTTTTGGTGTTTCATCAGAGAAAAATAAAACTTGCTCGCAGTAATAAAATCCAATAGATTGACTTTCACCTCTCATAACTTGTTAGCCAGGTGAGGTCGTCGTTTGTGTCTATGTGTGTGTCCTTTTGTCCACCCATTCATCCCTCCATCAGGAGTCTTGACAAGGTCCATGTATCACTTAGCCCTGGGCTGTCAGCCCTTTCCCATAAGCCACTGCTGCTTGGAAGATTAATGGCCGTCTTAATCTGGCACTTAGAGACTGCTAATAGGTGGACCTGCGGACGGGTTGAACATGATCCTCATTTGTTTTGTATGTTTTGTAATCTGTTACACTTCCTTTGTAAAACACAGCCCATGGGAGGTTAACGCTATTATACATTTATGATGAAACAGTTTCAAAGCCTTTTCTAGCATGTAGGGTAGTCTATGCAGAACTGCACTGTGTTCCATTTTAGGGGCATCCATTAGTGCTTTTTACTATGTTTCCTCCAGGGGGAGGGCACCCTGTGAACTTCTGCCAAGCTCTTCATTTGGTGCAGTTGAGGCTTACACAGCAGTGTGCGTTATGTGGTTACTTAACAAGGGAACCGATGAGTTGAAAAAAACACCCTCTCTTTTAAGAAAAACTGACAGCTGTGGCTGTTTTGCGCACTTTCACGACACCGTGACTCAGAGGCTCTGAGTCCTGTTCTTCAAAGTTTCCTGCTGTAGGAAGGTCGAAGAAAAGGTCGTCATGCTTTCCTTCCGCTCACTTAGAAAATCTATCAGTGCATCTGTTAGACATCTGTTGCAAACATCTGCTCAACACTGACCTCAGATCAGGGTAAAAAAAAAAAATCCTAATTAAGCAGTTTAATAAATTATGGGCTAAACTAGTGAACAGGTTGGCCGTGAGCTTGTGATTAGAGGGTCACTCGTTTAAATCCTTGAAAAAGATTTCAGTGGAAATGAGTGAATGAGTTCCATTCATCTTCTCCTCAACAGATGAAAATGAAAGTATCCAAGTCACACAGAAACATAATTTTATTTTCAGCAAGCATTTACACTCGTTATAACCACATATCTATCTATCTATCTATCTATCTATCTATCTATCTATCTATCTATCTATCTATCTATCTATCTATCTTGTTATTCTGATGTTACATAAGGAGGAATCAGATTATGAAGACCTTTACAGTTCTGACTATGACGCTGTTGGTGGAGGTAAACAGGTGAGTGACTGTGTACAACCGGCTCCCTTTTTAAATATTCCCATGAATAACAATGTCTTCTCACTCATTTGACAGTAATGACATAGATGAATGCTTATTAGCGACAACCTAGTTTGTGAGCGTGCATGCAATGAGTTCATTAAATCTCCCATAAGGAATTTATGGAAGGAGAGCTGCCACTTAATGGTTGAATAAGGGCCTATTATGTGTGTTTAGAACGCTTTGTGGATTATTCTCGCTGTTATAAACCGTAATCTGTCCCAAGTATATGAGCATCAATTACCGAGACGTTAATGAGGATGATCATTTTGTCATTTCAGGTTGCTCCTTCCTTCTCTCCCCGTGTCTCTGCCTGAGTGAGCTCAGACAATCAGTCGAGTGCAGACATGCAGTATTGTATGTGTCTTCCTCGTTTTACAGTGAGACAGCACCTCCTTCTCCTCACTGTGTCAGACATTCACTCTAACAAGGTGGCATGTACATGATGTAACGCTGCTTGCCTGCCATTCAAATTGCACCTTGATGAGCTGCCTTTTTACATTTCACATCGTTTTGATTCGGGCTTTGCAGCGCTGCTCAGTCATATTGGCTCAGCTGCCTAATCAAGTGTCTCAATAGCACTTTTCTTTTAAGACAAGATGACAGCAGCTCTTCTCTGCTTCCTTTAACACACACTCAATTGTCTCTATTGTCAGATACACACAGAGTGAGTGATCTGATTCATTTGCTGCATCCCGACTGGGTCAAAGGTCTATGAATATATTTAGTGGGAAACAAAGAAGAGCTTCTTTGTTTTGCTCACATTTGTGTGGTTTCCTTCCTTAAATACGGTCCAAGGCGAAGGCACTGCTGTTATGTTATCATCCTCCCCTGATGTTCATAAATGCAAGCCAGGAAATGAAAAACCAAAACACATTCAGCTCTGGTCCCTCAGGTCCTTCAGAAGTATAGGACTTTTCACACAGGTGAAATGTAAAAAACCTCACCTCAGTTTCTGTGTTATTTGATTTGGTCGTCAAGTTTCTTATATTTTCATATTTACCGTCCGTGTTCCCTTGGGTTTCCTGTTTTATTTTGGTAACCCTTGTCTTTTCTACCGTCTCCTCTTGTTCTGTCTAGTTTCTCCCCTTTTGTATTCACCTGCCCTGCCCCGATGGGTTCCACCTGCGTCGATTGCCACACCTGTGTGTCATTGATCCAAGTGTTTATAGTCTCTGTATTTCCCCTTTTTTTTTGTCAGTTCATCTGTTGTCTTCCCCCAGTCCTGTCATTATTCCCTGGTTCTGTGTCTCTGTCCTGCCTTTTCTACTAGTTTGTTCATTTTTTTTCTTGTTTTGCTAGTTTTTGTAATCCTCCTTGCAGTTTTTGGCTTCTTTTAATTTGTTTACCAACAGCTTTATTATTAAAGTTTGCTTTTTTTTGCAACCTGCCTGTTCCTGTGTCACATTTGGGTCCTTATTTTTATGAAATGTGAGGTTAGTAAATAAGTCTGTTTGTCTTTTTATCGTTCAAACCAAGAGTGGAAAGAGGAAGGAGAGATTTTTTGCTATGTGTTTTTAAAAAATTATATATTTTTTAATATTTGAAATTTCTCTGTTTGTATCTCATAGATCTTGATTTAATGACGCAGAAAGTGTTGCAGCAGAAGCAAAGGATGAGAACAGCACTCCCAGAACTTAGGAGTTATTTAATGTATGTATTTAATATTTGCAATGTAGAAAAATGTCCCATGTGACTTTAATATTATATATTAAAACATTAAATCACTGGGTGATTGGATAATTAATCAGGCTTTAATGTAAATGCTGGATTTCTGTTCTTGTTGGTCAAGGACAATTTTGCAACTCATGATTATTTTTATCTACCAATCTACCAATTTTTTTTTTAAAATGGTTTGAAAAAATTCAGAAAATAGTGAGAAACGCTGCATCTATTGCTGAAACCAAAAAGTGACACCTTCACAAAGTACTACGCTCAAGTACGGTACTTGAGGAAATGCATATTATGTGTAGGATTAATTCAATAGTATGCTGGTGTCTAAAGATATCAGAGGTCAAACACTTGGTTAGTGACTCGATAAAATCTGAGATTTATGATGGTAGGAAGGAGTCAGTGCTGGTGACCTGAGAGTAAACGTGTGGGTGTGTTAGTTTCACTGATGTATCTGAGAATATCTCCATAGTTCAGACTGCGCTCGAGGCTCGCTGTCTCATGCTGGGTGTCATCAGTCTGACAGTTTCTCACTCACACACGCTGTGTAAAGGACAGAGAGCCGGAGTGGCACAATGATATGTTTATTGAGAAGCTTTGGATAGAATAGAAAAGGTGGTGGCTGCTGCTGGAATGTCACAACCATCGACGAAAAAACATGGACATGAACTCCCTTATCTAGACACACACACATACACACACACACACACACACACACATTCAGGCACACGCACATACACGCATACGGACACCCACTCCCATCGCTCCAAAATAGAGAAAAAATTTACAGCAATGCACAGGACAAGACGGTAATCACAGTTTCTACAAGCTCAATTCTACATGAAAAATTCACAGTTACACATATATGAGGGAGATTTTCTTCATAGGCACGGCAAAAGCAATAAGATGTGTATCTCAACAACAACCAAGTAATGATTGAAAATAAAACATTTTGCACATTTCATAAATCCTCAGGGGCCCAGATGAACTGAATGTTTACACTGTATTTCAGGTGGGAACATCATCCACTTGCAGCCCTGCAGGGAATGGAGGCTGCTCTTCTACCACTGGAGGTGTTTTGCATGTGTTTTCTCTTCACTGGACTGATACAAGAGTAAGGACTCAGTTCATCTGGATCCACCCTGTATACATCTTTTATATTATCTCTCTTCCTATACATATACACATTTAGAATTTGCAGAACTTGGGACTGAAACATTTAATATAAATGTTATCCCAGATCAGACAGAAGAATGGCTATTAGAACATTGTCCGTCTACATACAGCTCCACCGGTCCACGTCCGGTGGTGACAACGCTTTGAAATAATCATATACGAGTAAAATCACAAACAGACAATATCACAGACGGGTTACTTTGAGCTGTTTTTTTGCTCTTTTTCTATATTTGCAATTCAAGTTCAGAGAGTTCACTGTGCTGTCCTGTCTGTGTGGAACGCTTCAGGAGGACGCTAAATATGTAACAAGGTAATTCATTGATAATTTAGCGGCCCTCTTCTGCACACTGACACAACAAGAACACCAAGACACACCCTCACACACCTGCTCGCCTCGACTTTGGAAAACCTTGTGCTCAGATAGGAAAGACGGTCGGTGACGTTCTCCTTCTCTGTCCCGCTCAGGTTTTAATACATCAGCTGTAGGAGCTGGATTGTGAAAAACACAAGAGTTCTTTGACAGGACAGAGCCTTATAGTTTCTAAATGAGCCCTGCTGAGTAGTAAGCTGGTTTTTCTTTGTTATTTCATTATTTAGTCAGTACCTAACAGTTTCCTCGGGGAACCGCACAGTCAAACACGGAAGCACTGAGGCGATAAACAGTTTGTTTCCAAGCAGTTTGACAACACAGAGTAGATGATCTCAACAGCCGAGGAATATTGCTGGCATTTAGAGTTAATTCCCACATAACTGCTACACCAGTAAAAAGAAAAAAAACAGCAAATATTTTAAAGTGTTTGTATTGAGAAATAATTTCATTAAAATTAATGAAATTATCTTTTAACACACTAAAGTTCTGTTTTTTTATATTTAATTAATAATAGTAAGAGGTGAAAAGCTCTATTATTATTAATCTATTATTTGTTTAATTGAAATAAAGTCCTCAACACACCAAACTCTTGACGGACTTAAATCAGCTACTCTCAATCAAATAAAATAAGCCTTTTAGTGTTTTTTTCCAGTTCAAACACTGAAGATTGTTCCTGATTGGACAGATTTAAGTGAGTGTATAATTAGAGCCAATCAGGGTAAGCTGTGATGTGTTTTCCTGGAGTTAAGCCTCATTAATGACATATCAGAGTCTGCATTACTGTCAGGCTCCAGCTTGAAAAAAAAGATCATATAGACATCCAAATAGACCAGAAACTTTTAAGATAATTTTGACTTGATGTTGAATAATTCAGACAAACCAGAGAGTCAAACAAACATGGACGCCTCATGTCAGTCTAAGACAAAACTGAAGAGTCATATTGTTATTTACCAAACTGTGTAACACAATTGGGACCAACCATGTTGTGTTATCAGACGACGCAAACATGTTTTCTCTAGTCTTCTCCACCTCAACCATCCATCCCATGTGACATGAGTGCAGCATTGTTTTAAAGATGGATCCCTCAGAGTGACAAGGCTTGCTCCATTTCAAAGGCTCCTCCACAAAAGCTATATTTTTTTCCAAAACTTTGGAGGACATATCTGGCCCTCAAGATTCAGCTATTCATAATGTGCTGAGCGACTGTTCAACGGAGCATCTAAGAAGTCTTTGTCAACTTATTAGGTCATGTGATCATGTCATATTTACCAGGTACATGTGTTAAGGTGATCTTTTATCAGTAAACATATCAAATGATCACTGAATTAACTGGTTTAGGCTCTAAATAATGGAAGCCAGGCAAGAACTCCACTATTTGCAGCATGGACATGTTAATCACAGGGCATCACAAATAAATGGAAGTCATGTGGATGTAATCACTGTTAACCTGGTCCACCATTTGCCTGGTGCTTGTACTGCAAATTTTGTTGTCTGTTTGACGGTCATGGCCTTGATAAATGTGGACCTTACAAGTTGACAAAGAGCTCCTGAACACATCACTTTTTTTTCCCTATAAATCTGAATCATTGTTTTATTTAGGGGAGAGGAGCAGGTTGAGCCTGATCTCCCCCAAGTTGGGACACATCTTCAAACTGCTAAAAAAAAAAAAAAGGGGAATGTTTGGAAAACACAACGTTACCCATTTAAAACAATGTACACTGACAATGTCCTCTTTAAATGATTTATACAGGTGGGTGCTTTAATTTCCTGATACATGGTTTACTTGAAGCTGGTATCTCCTTTCATTTACACACTTCCTCTCCTTATTCTGAATGTCTGGCTGTGTGCTACGAGCTGAATTAGCTACCACAGTGATACTATTGCTTCACATACGGCAGATAATAACGAATGCTGGATGCTCAGTGGCAGTATTGAAAGCAACAATACACACAAACAGCCACAGGGCAGCATGTGGGGAAGGATTTCTATCCAAAACTTTTTTTTAAATTGAGATAAACTTTCATCTTCACAGCTAAAATGGTTTTATCACAGTGGAAATGGCGTTATGGTGCAGTGTGTTCGTGTGTGTGTGAGTGAGTGTTTTCCTGCATGAGTAACAGACGTGCTTGTTTGCTGTGTGCTTGTTTAGATAAGCCTGTGCCTGAATGTACTGCTTCCACTGTTTCTGACCGAGTGTATGTGTGTGTGTGTGTGTGTGTGTGTTTGAGCTCAGCAGATGGAGTTTGGTTCTCACCACTGGGAAATCTCAATCCCACAATGCACTGGGAGCTGCGCCAAATGAGGAAGCAGCAGCAGCAGCAAAGAGGAACCAATCACAGCTTGAGCACTTGACCAAAAAAAAAAAAAGTGCGTTCCCTCTCAATCTCTCTTCCCATTGCTGTTCCTTAATGACCGGTCATTGTTGTGCTATCCATCAACGAGAATTAGGTCTACAGCATGAGTTAATTCTTAACTCATAAAAACTCACACACACACAAGTATCACGTACACAGCAAAACGGATTAACACAGATCACAAAGGAAAACAGGGACAGAGTGAAGTGGCGGTTGGTTCCCCATCCCTTTCCGTTTTGCTTCTGAGCTGACAAAAGCAAACAGAAACGTCTGGAAATCTTTCAGAAAATGACAACGGCAAGAAAATTCCCCCAGAACAAAAGCAGATGCCACATCACTCCCGGTTCTGTAGGGGGGGAATTATTACACATTTAGGCCTATTTTTACATGAGATCTCTGCCTTTTTTCAGTTTTTTTTTTTTCTCAAACCCGCCGATCAGTCCGAAGGAGTGTCTTTTGTTGGTTTGCTTAGCGTTGGAGAGTGAGAGGAAAGAGGAGTCGATTTCCGGCATCTTCATGAGAACAGCAGGAAAAACACAGCTCATCATACACCTACAGCAGTTTACACGAGGGTTTAGTGATAACCAGTAAAAGCACGTGAACATACCAAAAAATGCTGCACTTCCAGTCAGACAAGCAGGATGGAAGACGATCTTAGAAATCGCTGTGATGACATCACGTTCCCCTGCCGCAGCAAGGCCAGTTCAGGTTTGAAATATCAGATCATTGTCATGGTGCATAAATGTGTGTGTTTGTGTGCGTGTGCTAAGGCTTGTCCGACCTAAGGCCTTTAGAGCCAGTACAATATGCAAAAATTAACCTTCTGAATTAAGTATTCCTAATATCATTAAGCGTTTCAACGATTATTATCTAGATTTAAAATTTTAGGATGGAAAAGCCTCTGAAAGAAACAAATGTCTTCACCCAAAGCCAGACTGATGACATTAAGGCAGAGTGAGGCGGGTGTCATTGCAGGTTTCTTGAGCGTGACACTGTGGAATGACTTCTGAGTTTATCTGCATTTGGGGATTAAACTTTGTCTTATGAGGGATCATTTGTGTATAACTACAAGCTGAAGTCAGCAGGATCTATGACAGCAAAGTCATATATCATTAAACCTTTAATGTTTATAGTTGTGAGTGTGTATATGTTTGCTTGCTCATAGCAGAGAGAAAAAAATACCAGGTTGTAGCCCTTCTTTGGCGGGTCTGAAACAAAAAACGCAGTCTCCCCCCTCCCTTTCCAAATAACTGATCACAGTCCAGCAGTGGATTATGAGATTGTCAACTTAAATTCGCTACGAAATCACTCGATGTGAGGTACAGAGGGAGAAAGAAACATACTAAGAAATACTGAGAACATGGGAGAAGCAGAAGGTGGCTGGTTGGCTCGAGTGTTTTGTCCAGTCAGTCGTCCACTGGTCCCATGCTACTGCAAGCCCAGCAGCTGGACGCTGGTTTCCCAAAGGCTCATTTGCAGCTGGGGGTCAAAGGTCGGTGGTGTTGTCATCTCCCTGCGCCCATTTGCCCAGTAGCCTCCTCCACACTCCCCCTCCAGATTTGGCGAAAGAGCGACGTACAGTACGGTGGCAGCGCCCTCTGCAGGAGTCTGTCAGACGGACACATAGGTACAAAAATATTGTTCATTATATAAATATATATACACACACAACCGAAAACAACCTTATACCAGAGATACATAGAAGGAACTGGAGGATAACGAGTTCAACAAGTTATCACTGCAGCAAACAAATAATGTGCCCGAGTGTGTGTGTGTGTCTGGGTGGTGCGTGTGTCTGTGTGTGTGTGTTCATCTCTAAATGTCTGTGTTTTTGTGTCTCAGTGAGTTTATCTGGCCAGTATGACGCTACTTT
>JAUZTA010000006.1:14453414-14464920 GCA_034780835.1 Ctenochaetus striatus | reverse complement strand
ATCTTAATGTAAAACTCCAATTAACATCCACTTCACACACTCATACTCTGCCATTGTTTCACACACACATATACAGACGTTTTGAGTCAGTTCCAAAGAGGCTGGTGAGGAAGCATCTACAGTGGCAGGCGACTAATTGAAAGTGAAGTGGGTCCAAGCTGTTGCAGCGTTGGCCTCCCGCCTACATGGCTAAAGAATGACGAGCTATCCACCAGCAATGGCTCCTGCAGCCTGAACACACACACACACACACACACACACTACAACTCTGACGGCTGTGAACTACCAACACACATGTGCATGCATGCAATACATTCACATTTATACAGTATGATAGCATACATAAATAAATTTACATTAGCCACCCACATCTCAAACCACCTGCAGGGATTTAAACCCCTTCCTATGTAAATGAGCAACACAAACAACAACCCCAGCAGCATAAATCCGTTTTTATAATAGTGCCTTTTTTCACAATAGTGAGCTTGTTAATCCACTAGGGACTTAAATCATGCAGAGATTCATTCACATATAATTCAAGACATGTAAATCTGTTAAGGCAACAACTGTTGAGAGACAGATGCTGCATGAACTGAAGATAGTAATACTTCTGAAAGGTTTTTACCTCAAACTCAACCAGCTATCAATTTAATTGGTTGAAAATGGCAGAAAATGTATTCAGCCACAAAACTGCTGAGAAAAAAATGTCGATAGGCAAATGGCGCTAAATTACAGAAAATGGGCACACCAGAGAATTTTGTATTATGTAGAAAACAATTTGAATTGATGTAAGGAGAAGAAATGTACCCTCTATATTTTTTTTTCCTGCATTTTATTGCCAAGCAAACAGCTAAATTTGATAATAAAACATGGCAAAGAATTGTGTCAGATAGTGACTAAACTTCCCCAACTATGTAAGATGTTTTTGCAAAATCTCATATAGTAGCTAAAAAAAAGGCTTACTGCAGTTACAGTGAAAGAGTTACAGGTGAAAAACCTTGTGATAGCATTTCAGGTATATCGTTTTTTGTAATGACCTCAAATATTTGCCTGCATTTCTGTAATGGTGGTGATATAAAATTGACCAAATGCTTCTGTGGACTGCAATGACTGCCCTTTTCTGAAGAAGAAAAAAAACAAAGCCCTTGGTAAGCCCTGCCACTAGCCTAAAGTCACTATTCAATACAGAGTCTTGTTTTTAACCTCAACATGATTACGAGAACAATCAATAACAATTACAATAGTACAAACTGGTTAATTGTTTTTATAGTGTACGAGGCTTCTAAGCCTTGGCAGTCTCTTGGCTAGATCCCACACTATTTCAAATGTAATTTCAGTTGACTTGTTGGGAGAGCACACACACTCACACACAAACACACACACACGTAAACACACAGAGATATAGATCTGTGCTTGCAGAGATGTGATTGTTGTAATATCTATTTCCTCTGGGAAATAAATGTAAAATCAGATGGCGAACCTGTTCTGTAATGAGTAGTAAGGGGAGGAAATATAGGGCAATGGCTTGACATAAACCAGTGGATAAAGATACATGTCCTCATCAGAGATTTGGAGTGTGTGTGTGTGTGTGTGTGTGTGCAGATGTTTGAAAAAAGGTTAGAAACCAGACAGAAGACTTGCAGTTCTACAGTAACTGAGTAAAGAAAAAAAGAGACAAACTGTAAATAAAAGAAAAAACAGTTTCTACGTCGGTGTGTGGGTGTGTGGGTGTGTGGGTGTTTTTTTAGGGTGTCAAGCTACGTATTTATGTATCTGTGTGTATATCTTTCACTCAAATTACTAGCTTTTCATTTTTAAAATGTTTGTGTATGCCAGTTTGGATACAACAAAATCTTCATTTACCTGTATGAGAGTGTGTGTGTCATGGTGTGTTTGTGTGTGTGTGTGCTAGTCACTCATTAGTGTAGACCTGTCTCCCCGCGCTACCCGTCTCATCCATTGTGTGGGCTGCCTGCAGTCATCCATTTCCCTCACTTCCCAACCTGACCACATCCATCTCCGCTCAGTCACATGCTGATGCGAACTGCGTCACTGTTATACGTGTGTGTGTGTGTATGTGTGTGTGTTTTTGTGTGTGTACACCTAGCAGTGAGAGACACAGGCAAAGAGAAGGAGAGAGAATGTATTCCTCTTAGCCTGTTTGTGTGTACTTTTGATTGACAACATGGCAACCATGAGTCAGTGCAGGCCTAATAGTCTTTGTGCAGCCCTCTGTCCTTTGAAGGACTATCCATCCGTCTGCTGCCTTCAGGTTTGTGCTTTTGCATTACCAGGTCATTCCAGGTGACCAACCTTCACCACAGCACAGAATTTGTTTTACTTTTCCTTGATAAAATAACCATTTTAAGGTAAAAAAAAAACTGACAAAAAGCAAAACACTATTAGAATAAAAAAACTCAAATCCATTTAGTCTATTCAATTTCCACAACCTATCCAGACTTGGGTGATGGAGGCAGCAGACTGACTGCAGTAGCCCAGATTTAACTCTCCTTTATCCCTTGCAAACCCCTCTGGCTATTCCCTGGGAATTGAGAGTTTCTCCCTGGCCAGATGGGATATTTAATCCCTCCGACATGTTTTGCCCTCGTGTTCCCAGTTGGATATACCTGCGATGTCTCCAGAGGAGGGGGTGATAAGGAAGCACCCTAATCTGATAGTCTAGCTGAACCAGCTCAACTGATTCCTTTTGACAGGAGGAAGCAGCGGTTGTAATCCAGGCTCCATCTGAATGTCTGAGCTGCTACCTGCTACATCTGCCACCTCCGTCCCGCGGGCTCATCAAAGGAGGTCCACAAAGACCTGGCAGCAACAACCAGAGGAGGGTGCCTCCTCTTACAGCAAGGGGAAGAAGTGCTACGCTGAATTCAAATGTGGCAGAGAGAGATGACTGCACGAAGGCAGATGCTGTCCATTTCCTTAGTGCTGACAGTGTAATTTATTAATTATCCAAATAAGAATTACCACGAAAGTTATTCACTTCACACTTTCTGCTTAATCACCCAAAGAGCAGAACTGCACGTGCATGAAAGGAGCTTTAAAATACAGCCCCCTCTACTTTAGGCCACAACCTTAACAATCACTCCTCATAAATGTAAGAGTCCGACCATTCAAGGCTTCAAAAACAAGCAGTAAAGTCTAAAATTATGTACAAAAAAAACTCACGTCTAACCAGCGAACGGCAGCGAGTGTTGGTGTGATGTAGCTGATTCTCTTAGGATGATTTAAAAGCCTGGCAGCAGCCTTTCCGTGAAAAAAAAAAAAAAAAAAGTTGCAGTCTTGTATGTTTCGCCTGCTGACACCAGAGTAAAGTGCAGCGCAGTTGTCAAGTCTGGAGGAGATAAAAGCATGGATGACTTATTCTAAATTGACAGAGAGAAGGAATGACCTGCACTTGTTTAAATGCATTAGAAAAATGAAGGACTGTACCTGATCATCAAAAGACATCACTGAGTCTAAAAGTACAAGCAGACAAGAGAATGTTGTGAAGATTTTCAATGCTGGGGCCAAGAGGGGTAACTGTAATTACTTTTGATTGAGTAATTCACATCTTTTTCCTTCAGTTTTTATTCCTCATACCAGGCTTTACAACGGATGTACGGTTGTATCCGTGTAGTAATAAAAATGTATTTTATGTACACATTTGCCCCATGTTAGGCATATATAAGGAAACAAAAAATGGACCCCACAAAAGAGAACAGCATGAAAGGAGATAAACTAGTCCGGAGCCAAAACACTGATGCCAACACAGTTCTCAGATGGTTGATTAAGACGTCGTGATCCTCTGTGTGAAAGGCTAAGCTGAGGTCAAGGACAACTGAAGTGAAGTACAGGCCCTGAATCACTGACAAGCTTTAAGTCATTGGTAACCTTGACCAGAGCAGAAACCAAGTGTTGTGCAGAGTGAAAAGCCAGACTGCAGTTTGATTGCTGTGAAATCAAGTGTTTTCCCAAAATCTTGGACCAAAATTGCAGGTCAGAGAGGGGTCAGAAGTTATTTGAAACAGAGGGAGGTGAAAGTGAGAGGGCTTCTTTAATAGGCTGTAAACGGCGGCAACATCTAAAATATATCAACCAACCATCTAAGATAAAGGTTTTTAAATTCCAGGTGATGATGAAGTCTAAAGGGCAGGGGAATTAGTTTGAAAGTGCTCCAGAGCTGATGGAGAGATTTCACTGATGTGAGTTAATGGTGAAGTTGGGCAAGAGTCAACATGAAGCTGTCTGATGTCTTTGTTAACGAGCTGCTGAATCTACATTATGTTCTTGTTAAAGTTATAAAGGAGTGCTCCACATCTCTGGGGAGTATTTAACTGTCTGGTCAAGCTAGGATTCAATCACTGAGTTTGTAGTTTAAAAGAAGATTCTGGGATTCTGAGCCAATGTAGCAATCAGTTGCAAAAAGTAAAAGTTCTTTGTTTCTTTGATCGCACTCTGATATGAAGTTATTAGATCTTAAGGAGAAGTGAGGGAGACACTGTATCCTTCCTTTCTCCATTTCCACTCATCCTTTTTCCCATTGTCTTTTTAGATTTGGTATTTTACTCTCACAGAAGAAAAGGTTTTGATGTTTTGTATCTCACAGGGGATACTTGTGAAACAGCTATTAAAAACACTGAGGAGCTGCTCTACAGCAAGGCCCTGCTGTTCATGGGTACAAAAAATGTGTTTGAGGCAGTAAAAGCCTGACAGAAACGAGGAACACAGACTGAATTTATGAATTAAAGTGGTGGGAGTGAATCAGTTTGGAGGGTTTTCATGGTCAGGACAGAGGAGTGGAACCTGGAGGAGCACTGCTTTATGATCTGAGACAGCTTATCAACCAAAAACACATCCCTGCTACAGAAAGCATAGTATGACACCATGCAAGTGTGTGTCCTTTTCATGGCCAGGACGCTTCACATATTAGGTGAGGTCAAAAGAAAGTTTGATCAAATCAGAAGTGAAAAAAGGAAGAGGGGCAACAAACAAATCAGAGGTCCACAAGTGTTTATACCAATGACTTACCTCAGCAGGTAATTTTTCTAGTAAGTGCTTTCCTTGCATAAAAAGGTGCTGATCAGTGGATGGACTCCTTTTTGGATTGAAAACCTGTTGACTCCTCACAGGATATGGACTATCGTTATTTTGAGTTTAAAATATATGTTCTGTTATTTATAGGTATCATTGCAGCCAGAGGAATGTGATTGTCTGTCATTGTCTTCTCCCAGCAAAACTGTGAGGAAACAAATCTAATAAAACACAAATAAATAGAACACATATTTTATTCATTAGTTCTGTGTTGTACATTCATGCATGAGAAGCACTGAGAGGAAACCTGATGTGAGTCAACTACAGTCTGATCACTGCCGTTGGCAGCTGAATCCATTTCTCTAAATAAATTACCATTTATATTTATCACAGGTTTCCCTACAACCTTAACGACACCCTTTTGATGATATAGTACTTTGTGCTTCGACACCTCTCACGAAAACCCCCCCGAAATTCATGAATTCTACCTCACCCGAACTCCACTTTGATGAGAATTGCAACTGATGAAAACATGCATACCGCTACTCCCTCAAATCAAACAGGCCTTTCAGACAGATATTTACCCAGGGGAAGGGAGGTATTCTGGCCGCTAACATTGAATCATACACTTATTTATGCAGTCATGAAAGACCATCACAAAAAAAAGCTTCAGAATTAATTAGTTTGGAAATGAAAAGACGGGGAGACAGCTAGAGCGAGGGATAGAGCGAGGGGAAGGGGGATAGGCAGACACTTGTTGACATTTTCTGAGGGTTGGTGGTATCAAAGGCTCGACGCCTGTGATCTGCTTCTCGCTCCATGTGTTAACATGCGCTTTTGGAGCAGGCATGCTATCTGCCGGTGTTGGTTAGAATCAAACATCTGAATGCAATCTGATTGTTTTCTTGTAGAGACGAGTGCAGGAGAGGAGACGGGAAGGAAAGTTTGGTCGGCACGAATTGGTCAGTAGTTGCATCAGTATGGGTGGTCTGTTTTCAGAGCAGAAAGAAGAGACCTAGATACTGATGGAGTCAATCGATGCGGAATGGAAATGACTTGGACAACATGAATGTTTAACTTTTTTCCTGCTTGAAGCATTAATCTTCACTAAACATCATTTTGTACATTAAACAACACGATACCTTAAGTTTAAGGGGAAAAAAAGTAGTAACGATTTTATTTTGAAATGAATAAAGTTTTTACTTATTCTTTCTCCTGAGAAAATATGTCTAAAAGCAATATTTTTTCTTGATTGCTAAAAACAAACAAAACAACCTTGTAATTTGAATTTATTAAGGTAATCACACTGAGTCAAGGGCAGCCTTTAGTTGCCCTGAGCTAGCTGATGTCCTTAAAATCTTGTGTCCCTCTTGGATTGTAATTCTGTAAAATTTTGCTTGTTGAATAAATAACTCTGGGCGTGACCGGCTAGCCTAAAAAAAATTGACAAGGTCCTAATTTCATAGCAAACATATTCCTTGAATGTATCCAAAGAACTCTTCCAGGATTAACAAGTAGCGCTGGTTAAGTTTATTCATACAAATTGGGGGTTGGAAAGCGAAACACTGGGAGAAATGCATTAGTTTGCCAGTGGGCGGCTTATCACTGCGGACCACATATTGTTAGCCTTATTACTTATAATAGAAAAGTTGGACAATATTTGCAGCAACAAAAGATGGAGAAGTAAAATGAGTATCTATGTTTGCCTACGGTGTGTTTCTCTGACATGAGTGTTCAAAGAGAAACAAGAAAAAATGAGAGAATCACATATTGAAATACAAACAAACAGAGAGACAGGAGAGGCAGAGTAAAGTGGGAATAGCAGTGAAGTGAGTTTTCATTGGAACCCTGGGGATGTATGTAATGAGTTGGAGAGAGGCATGTTTGCCTAGTCTGGTTTACACAGAGAAATGACCCTGTGATACACACTGTGGGGCCCTCTATCTAAACACACACACATACACACACACACACGCACGCACAATACCTGACATAGTGGCAATCCAAAGCAGTATTGTTGGAGAGTGGAATAGAGAAGATTTGCTGATGAATCCCCAAAAAAACAGTTTTCACTGTATAAACCTTTGGTTGGATGAGGTATTCCTGTGTAAATAAGGTTGTTTAAATTGTGGTTCTGTATTGTCGTCACTATGATGTGTCATTCTGACAGAAGTCTTACAGGAAATGGGAAACTAAGCTCTCTTTCGGAGGCAAAATATGTGCGGTTCACACTAAATATTTAACAGGAAAATAAATCACAATGGGAACAATCGCTGTTATGTACAACCTGTACAAATGTGGCTTGTTGTATAATTTCTCTCTTCTACACCTCTAGGTGTAAAGATTTAATATAGAGATTTCCAAATGGTCTCATTCTATAACAGGGTAAGGAATGAATAAAACAGCATTTAAAGGAGGCAGGGATTTCCTGTAAATTCAAATATTTGTAGCAATTCGCCACAATATCAACATTACCAGCCATGTATTGGTTTTCTGTTTATGGAGCTTTGGATTTTGAACCTTTCTTTTTCAAAAACACAACTTTGTTTTAATAAAACAGCGATAGATAATTTGTTGTTTAATGAGTCTCAAAACCAATGCACATAAAAAACAGAGTATGACTAACAGAACTGTATCTGTGTGCAAAATATGACAGTATTTCTGCTAAATGTGCACAGATGTAGTCCTGCAAACAAAGAACTGTTACAACAGGAATGCATAAACATTTCCTCAATAAAATTATACAAATTTATTACGTCGCCTTGTAAAAGCTTCTTGAGGAAATTGTCCAGACATCATATTGTTTGAAGTTTTCTCGCCGGGGTACCGCAGTGAAACCAATTTAGATTTTTCAGCAGCCGTGGCTCCAAAGTCAAACATCTGACATTGTAGCAGCACTACACTTTCTATACATGAACAAGAGGACCAAAGAGTGGGTAACTGGGAGGAGACTTAAAAAGCAAGCAGACATAATGAGGAGAAAGTGATACAGTAGGGGCATATGGAAAGATAAAACAGGATAAGAAAAATCAGTCCCAAGGAAAAAAAAAAACATTCTGCGGCATCAGAGCCCTGCATGTGTAGTAGCTCTAATGAATCTGCTCATTAGTATGACTCTCATGGCGGATCACTCCATTAATAATCCATGACTGTGATGGCAGCCATGATAGAGAGGGAGGGCCACAGGGAGGTTGCCTCAGAGAGTGGAGCCCTGTCACTTGCAAGAGCCTTGAGATCCCCTGGTGTGAGTTGATGTATACATTTATGATAAAAAAAAAAAGAGGAAATAATCTGAAGAAAAGATGTCTGACTTCCGTCTGGAGTAAGTTATTACAAGCACTGCACGTGGGAATGTTGATGGCATTGATGGCAAAGGCCAAGTGTCCCATTTTACCTTAATGGCGTTATTCAGGTAAGTCTGCAGTGTAGGACACTTGGTGTTTGTGTGAGCATAAGCTTATGTGGGGGCACCTTATTTACCATGGATCATGACGGTTATTTGAGTCCCCAGGAGATGCAGCAAATCACTGAAAACCCTGAGCAATACACACTTGAGATGCACAATAACAGTAGTAAATAATACATCATCAACTCTACCCTTTATGAATTATACAGCCCTCCATGTTGACAACTGTTCGCAGCAGGCGTATATTTATTCATGTCCATATAGTTGAACTACATTCTTTTTTTCTGCTAAATAATTTGTGTGTGATTAATACCATACCATAACAATATTTGTGCTACACAGCATGGATTTTTGTCAGCATGGCAAGACTTAATGCATGCTTTGATTGCCTTCGGTATGAAAACAAGCACTTTATTTGGTATGATTGTAACAGTGTCCCAGCAAATAAATGATGGGTAAATATACACCCATGGCAGCTCACTGAGGAACTGCCTTTCTCTGATTTAGCCAGAAATGGCAACAGAAATATTTGTATAAGATATTAAATCTGGGATTTCAGCACTTATTGCAACATTTTTTGTCTGCTTCTCTTTGCTTTTTAGCCAATTATTTTGCTCTCTGTGTATGACGATTTCTCAGCTTCAGACAAGTACAGCATGTTTGAGGATAAAATAACATCATGTGATATATGCAACGACAAATTCTTAACTGAGACAATGTTACGGTGCTTCAGAGAGATGTTGGTGTGGTTATTTCTGTGTTTTTTTCTTAATTCAAACCCTACAGGTAAGTAGACAGACATAGAAAGATGGAGGGATCATTACTATGAGTTTCTGTCACATATTAATATTGACTGCTACAATATAATGAATTACAATTCACTCCCACATCCATGATCTTGTAACACCGAGCTCCCTGCACTCTACCCCCCACCAAAGTCAAGCAAACCTTTGAATTATTTACTTCAGTTCTCCAGAGAGGCTGGCAAGGGGCGTCATTGTCTGCTGCTGAAACCCTCCACACACACACACACACCAACACACACTCATGGACACCAGCATCTAATCCTTGTCTCTTGCTTGCAGAACATACACGACTACTTTTGACTCTGGAAGCAATGTAGTGATTCAACTGGTCTCTGTTAGCTATTAGAAAAGGCCAGTTCAGTAGTTGTACGTGTCCATGTAGTCCAAAGCAAACACCAGTATGTATACTGTTAGATTTCACTGAGGGCAGGAGGGGCATGGCTGCCAGAGATAACGCAACACAACAAAACACAGATATTAGAGAGACAGACATTTTTAACCCGCAGTGCTTGCTCAGATGGGCTTAAACTGAATTTTGTGAGCTTGTTTATGTATGTAAAGGTCCTGCACCGCAAGTTTAAGTATTTTCATACACTAACAACAGCTAAAGAGACAAGGTGAGAAAGAAAAATACTTTTCTCACTGCTGATTTAGGTGAAAGATTTGCCATGGGAACCGTTAATACAAAAGGTAAGAGAACAAGAAAATGTCAGTAAGCCAAGTTTAAGTTTTGTAAAAATTATTTGTGTTATTGTGTTACAATCTAATCCTCCAATATAAAGTGGTTGGCCCACAGTCTCAAAGAGTTCAATAGCTCTTCAGCTCTCCAAACCACTGATTCGGAAATTTGGTGCAACAGTCAAGGTGACAAACAATCAGCAATCAGTGCAGATTATCCGCTGATGAACAAAACTATCAATGCTGAGAAAGACCTTCAGTCATTTGCTCAATCGAAAAGTCAAGCACCCAAACTAACCAAGCAACCGCACAATCGACCAGCAGTCTCTTCCATCCTTACCTTGGCGATCTGGACACACCAATTGAGCAACAGCTGGGATCCGATGTTGTCCTTGTGCTCATGGACATAGTCGAGCAGGCAGCCATGAGGCATCAGCTGTGTGACGAGCTGGATGGTGGGACTCAGGCAGACGCCCAGCAGGCGAACCAAGTGGGGGTGCTCCATGCTCGCCATGATCAGGGCCTCCTGAATGAGACAGACATACACTCAGGCATGTGGGGGCAAGGAGCTGAAGATGGATGATGACATTTTAAATGATATGTCAACAGAATCTACAGAGCCGTTCACTTCGGGCAACTGCCAGCTGTTTCAGCAAAACACTGCCATATTGTTTCTGTGCTCTTATATTTTTGACCTTGAAAATTTCCTCCAACCTGAGCCACTGAGAGATCACCTAAGTTATTATCTGTATCATTCTAAACATGGACACTTGAGATCCTGCTATTACATTTATCTATTTATATATAAAATTATTTTGAATCAAAACTAACTAAAGGTAGTTTTGCCTGCCCTCTTGAATGCAAAGTTCCTGTTTATAAACTACTGTAGGCCATTCATCTAACTTGTCTTGTCCATATCTAAATGGTTATGCTTAAATAAATTAACTTGAAGTACCCTATACTTGAATCATGTGAAAGGTCAACTATAAAAAAAGTTAAAATTAAAAAGTGACTCAATTTAAAACTTTTTCACAAACTAGTATTTATTTTGATACTGTTCGCATTTTGAGAAACAAAAACCTGATCTATGTAAAAAAAAAGGCACTGCAGTCATAATGTGTTATATTGCACTCAAATCTTCTAGTTAGTATCAAAAGAGAAATGACTGAACAAATTTTCAAAGACTCATCACACTGACAGAGAGCTCATCATGTTTACAAGTGTTGACTGAACTGTCTGCAGCAATATAATATAAGCCTTTATTCAGTTTAAGGCAGAAGTTCCACATCTCTAGTCCCACTAAGTCACAAACAGATTTTTATTCAAAACTAACATCAAAGTGACTGACTTCTTCACAAGACTGTCATCACACTTTGTAGGTGACTAAAAGTGTTGTAAATACACAGAGGTGAGGCTGCTGGATATCTTGTACGTCTGTGTGTTCCAGCTTTGGTCTGAAAATTTGAACATATGATGAAGATGCAGCAGTACATTAATTACGGAGCCTTGCTTTGGAGTCTGTGGTAAAAACACCTCTATGTGCAGGCTTTTTAGAGTAAGAGCGTGTGTGTGTGTGTGTGTGTGTGTG
>JAUZTA010000006.1:14382094-14392538 GCA_034780835.1 Ctenochaetus striatus | reverse complement strand
CCCTAACAGTCAGAAAAATGTCCTTTTGGACTAAAAGCATTCATCCAAGAACAACTTGTTTTTTTGCACCAAAAATACACTTACTTTCTGTATTTTCACCTCCTCCCTGCTCTGTAAACACCTGTCCTGCTCTGCTTTAGATTGGCTCTGACTCTGACATGTTTTTCTAGTGCCGTCTTTGGTTGCTGTTGTTATATTCTTTTTTTTTTCTGGGATAATGGGCGGTTGAATAAATGGTATTGATGGAGTTCTCCTTTAAGTCCAAACTGCTTCAGAATAGACAATGATGCTACTAATGGATGAAAGTAAATGTGTGAAGCAACAGAAAAACCTCTCAGCAAAGTTTTCCTGTAATTAAAAGTTTAATGTCAAATCAAATTGTCATGATTTTCCACTTTGTGCTTGTTGGGTTACTTACATGTGACACTGCTGTTGGTGGGCACCACCACATGAGGGATCCCTGAGTTTTTGACAATGTCCTGCCAATGGATCGTGTCTGCGTGGCAGAGGAACTTGTTCTGGTCGACGTACACGCCTCCACTCAGGATCTCTGGTGATGAGAAAAGAGACATCGCACAGTCAAAGCAGATTCACACAAGGCTTTCTGGGTACTTAACAGTTTCTGCCTGGGGGAAGAACCTAATTCAACAATCCTGCTAACACAGTCCTGATGTGATTTTAATTGCCAGCTTTTTTCACCCATCATTTTAAAATCAACTGACATGACCAGACAGACAATGCACGTTCAAGTAGACCAGATTGGATAAGCTTAATATCCATTATCTTTTCATCTGAGGGCAAGAGCAGGGTTAGGGAGGGAGCAGCTGATCTTGAGACACACACACACACACACACACACACACATCTGGTATGGTGGTTTTTGTTTTGAGGGCAGCCAGGACAAATCCTTTTTTATATTGCTGTTATTACAACCTCTGATCTTTTCCCATTTTGTTGTTTTTCTCATCGTTCTCATCCTACACCGTCAGCAGACAGAATCAATTATGAATCACCACCATCACAACACACACACAAAACAAAATCCAGGTAGGGTTCAAGCACCAGTGAGGGTCAGCGGTCCTAACAAGTTGCTTTATATCTCATCAAGGTGAGGGAGCTCATAATATGCATCACCACGCTGAACCAATGATTGTCCATGGATTGAATCTTTTCACTGCACACGTGCATTTATACACAGAGTGTGCCGAATGATGGGAAACTGAGGGGAGGCTTCAGATTATTCTTGTGCAGGAGTTTAGAAAGTGTGTGAGAGTAAGAAGAGTGGAGAAGCGAAAAAAAGAAAGAGAGACAAAAACAAAAAAGATGGGAGGGAGCCAAAGAGACGGATGGAGGGAGAGAAAGACACAGCGAGGCCCAGTAGCAGATTTGCATTATTTACAGCGCCTGTGTGTTCTCTGTCTCCCTACAAACAGATTACTGACACAGGGCTGAAACCGATGAGACACATAATCATACACAAGGCGCCCTGCCAGCACCACATGGAAACAGCCAAATACAATATCGTCCCACAAAAGCCCGATTAAATGATACTCCTTGGATAATAGGTGGTGGAGGTATTACCTGCACGAGCTCCCCATCCCCCAGCCTCTGCTTTCCCCCACTCTTTATCTTTCTCTGTGTGTGGTGGGAGTGAGGGAGGGAAATTAATCCGGCCTCTCACCACAGGAGGGATATCGCTCGACTAGGAGCAAGCTACATCTCAAATTCAAATTGTTTGCAGAATGCGATGCTGCCGGCAAAGTAGGGCAATGGACAAACCAACAAACAAAGGAGAGCAGTTATTATGACAAAAACATCAGCAGGACATCCCAACCCTGCTAATGCAAGATACAAGAACATCCTCTAGCCATTCACCTTCATACTGTAACTGTAACTGAAGCTAAGAACATATCAGGTTTATCCAAGAAATATTTGACTGCAGTTCACAGCTTTGAAATTCTTTGAAATGTTTTTACTTTTTCAACTTGTAAATCAAATAAAAGTCCCAGTCCAAAACTGTAAAATAGTAAAATGTACTGTAAAATGGACTAAAAAACGGCATCCTTAAAGTTCCACCATCTTCTGATGCTTCTAACATCCATGATGCATTTGGAAATATGCTGCACACACAACACACCGATGTGAAGTGTGCCATGACAAAGTTCAAGACTCTGGATAACAGTTAGATTGGCTCTTTGCTGGCACTTTGTCCAGGACAGCTGCAGCATTTTCTTTGAACTCTGTCAAGATATGCATAATTATCAAATAAATATTACATAACAGCTACAATAACATGTAGAATTCATGAAGGCCTTTCTTTAATCACAAGTAAATGCTTGGCTTGCACATTTGGTGGGTGTGCAGTTGGTGGCCAGGGGGATATAAATGGTTAAATCCTGTGGTTAATTGTTTAGTGGGTAGAGAAAATGTCTTAATTAGTTTGTTCACATAGCTACAGCTCGTGTCTCCAAACTACTCTCTCCCCTCCCCTCTCCCCGATTCGTCCCGAGAGCAACACCAAGCTTTCTTTGAATGAATCTTTGCCTTTAAAAAGCCTGGCAATCTTCACCATCGGGCTGCATGACTGTTAGAGGGAAAACAATATGAAATTCAGGGAGGCAGAACAAATGTATGCAGGCAATTATTTTGATGGTGAGTGCTTGTTGTGATTTTTTTTTTTTTCCTTTATTGCAGAGTGGGGATGAGTTTGATTAAGACTGGGAGGCAAACAGCAAACCAATGAACAGAGAAAGAACCATATTAATGAGTTTGTGAGAGAGAATTAATAAGTGTTGTGTGGATTGTTTAATGAAGAAATATGTAGGACAACATAAGCACTGCAATGAATGGTTGACTTGCGCCAGTGTTGGAGGACTGCATTATTGAATATCCCCAATAGTGTTGATTCTTCAAAGATCCATGAGCTGGACTACTACCATCAATTCATGAAAGAGAACATGTTCACTCTTTTTTCTTTCAGTCTCTCTTCATTTTGTCCACCGGGGCATATACACATAAGTAAGGGCAAACACAGTTAGCTGGATAGTAGTTAGAAAGATAGAAAGGCAGCAGGAGACTCAGGAAGACACTCGAACAATCAGGCAATTACAGCAGATTGACAGGTATTCAATCAGAAAGACAGAGGTGTTTCTCTTTTCCTTCAGCGGTGGGACTGGGGATTTTACACTGGGTCTCCATCGTACTGTCTTATTGACTCCGAGAGCTTCAACTTGGTTTCAGCTCAGCGCTGCTATCAGCTCAGTGGAACATAGGGGGGAAAACACTCTATGGGAAGGTTAGAACGCATTCTGGGTCAAAGAGGCTAAATGCTGAGGCGCACATCCTGCTGTACACTCCAGCAGCAGCGGAAGGTTAAAGTTGTTGCTAGGCTGCAACTCACAACACACAGATCAGCGGAAATGCCAAAGTAAGAGACGAGTGCAAACCTACAGTCCACACACAGAGAGAGAGAGAGAATCACGCACCAACAAAAACATCCACACACATACCCTAATGAGACTCTCATTACTATATATGCCTTGAGCATCAATTTAATTACCAGTTTTCTTTTTCTTGAAACCAGAAGGTCACTAATTTGAATCCCTACAAGAAAGGGAGGGGGGCTGTCAGCAGATCTCTCTCTGTCCCTTTTTAACTCCTGTGAGAAATTGCTTGAGAAAGACTCTTTATCAGTGACTGTAATATTGGCAAACAAAATAAAAAATGTACTGGGACATTCTTTGATAAAAGTAAGAGAAACAACAGAAACTATAAAACTTGACCCCCGACCCCAGCAAGAAGTGTGCCACCTTTACTGGTACTGTACTGGTTTCACAGAGAAGTATGAACCTTTGAATCGTTGTGCATGGTTGCACAAAAATCCTTCACCTGTGAGTTCAGCACGGTGCAGTTATAAAGCAATGATAGTGCATCTCCAGAAGATTTGCAGCTGGGGGAACTTTGAATAATTGTTGGCAAGTCATATTTGTCTAATGGGACTTAAACAGCTAAAACACAAATGTACAATGAGGCCAAGCAGCGAAAAGACACATGGCTGGACTTTTCAGTGCTCAACTAAAATCAATAGCACTGTAATATTTACCAGAGCAGAAACAGATCTTTTTAAACAATCAGTTTCTGAGATAAATCATGCAAATCAACAAAATATAAGGTGCATAAAGGAAAAAAAACTCTAATTTTCAATGAAAGAAAGCAAGCTATTTGTCAATGCTGGAACAGAGTCTCAAACTTAAATTCAACCCTGCTATTTCACACACCAACATCAGCTACCTTTAAGGTGTTGGTATCATGACCTTTGACAAGAATTATTTATTACTGTGGATAAAAAATATATCTCTGGTACTAGTGGTCAATGACTGCTAAAATGCAGAGGTGATGAATGCCCCACTGTGCAGTTTGTCTTATTCCAAATAAAAACCTTAACATTGCAATTGCTACGCGGTTTGCCTAAAAAAAAGCAACCTCCCAAATACCATCCAGCATTTGAAGAAAAGAGGGTAATCAGTAATATAAGGAGGCGAGAATAACAGCTTAAAAACCAAAAGTCAGACTTCTGACTGAACTGGACTACTCCCTGTACAACAAAAGTGGAATAAATTAAAATGAGTGAGTGAGTGAATGATTGGGAAAATTAAAGAACATGTGCTGTTTGGATAGATGATGAATAAATGACATGGAGTGATGGATGTTAGATGATGGCAGAATGAATGACATCTATTTTATCAGTCATCATCCATCAGTGTGTCTGTTCATCCGTCAAGATAGATGGTGGCTATTGAAAAAAACAAAACAATGAGAAATAAAAGAAGACAATGTAAAGAGTGTTTAAAATATGGCTGCAAAGGTTGAGCGAATAATGAATAAAAAGGTGAATCGAACGGCTTGATAAGTTCAGAGACCACCTCCTCCTCACACACCATCTGTGCACCAACTAAAAAGAGAAATACACAATCCAACTAAGTCTAACTAATAAAAAACATTATTAAACAGCCAACAATGAGCTTTCAGAGAGGACATTTTCTTGAGTTCTCAGGTGCCGCTGACGTTGCCACACAGCGCTGCGTCAATCACTATGCTCTGAGTTGCTCGGATGCTGACAGGAAATGTCAGGACAGCAAATCTCTGCCTTTGCTCTACAAATAGGTGATCTCCTCTCCCATCCATCATCTGCTGCTGCTGCACAGTTTCATCCTTGCCCTCCTGTCCCCACTGTTGCCAAGGAAATGCTTGCAGATCCAAGACATGGAGTTTCACGCTGATATCTCGGAATTTGCATGTGTGTTTATGTCTGCATGTAGGTGAAAGACAACAAATAAAGGAAATGTTTTCCCACGAGTGCACGAATTTGTATTCTGCATTTGTGTTTGCATAAGCAAGGCAATGGAGAAAAGACACAACATAAGTGGGTATATGCATAAAGCTATAGTAAGAATAAACACTCTAGCTACATAGCAAAGAAAAAAGAGAGAATGTGTATGTTTCCATGTGCTGTTTTTCCCTGTAAGACAAAACTCTGCTTTCTTATATTTTTTCCTGTTTTGGCCCTGTTAAAAACACTGACACAACTCACAAATCCACATACAGAAATATATTCACCTTAGTAACCCTGTCACAGTCCTTTCTGGTTCAATTGTTTTCTGTGTTTTTGTTTCCTGTTCGCTTTTTGTTTTCCTCCTGTGCTCCTCCCTAGTATGTTTTTCCCTCGCAGTCTCTCCCTCCACACCTGCCCTGCATCCGCCTCATTAGCCCTGTTCTGGTACCAGTGTTTTCCCTAGCCAGTAAACTCCTTTCCTGTTCTCTTATTTCATTACCTCAGTCTTCTTACCTGATTTTCTCCGCCCATCCCACCATCTGCGTCCCACCCCTCCATCAGTTTAGTTTGTATTCTAGAGCAGTTTTCAGTTCAGTCTATGTCAAGTTGTCTGCTCTCTTTGCCTTCTCCTGTGCCCAGTTTATGTTAATTTTTAATAAAAGCTTTGCTTTTGATCCTGCTTGCCTTCTCCTGAGTCAACCTGCCCTTCTCTTTTTTGATATCACTATTTTTTATTTTATAAAATATATATTATAAAAATACATTTTTATGTATATTTTAAAAAATATATATATAGCAAATATATAAAAATAACCTATCATAAAGGCAACATATTGAAAAATATTTGTTTATAGCCATTTTTTCCTTTTAATCTTTATAACAAAGACTTGTTGGTCTTATCTTTATCATTCTCTCTTGAGACTAACAACTTGTGGGGTTCCACAAGGGACAGTCCTTGGACCACTGCTCTGCAAATGTTGCACTACACTTTCATTAAATTCAGGCACTCACAGGAAACAAATTTAAGAAAGAATGGTCAAAATTAAACATCGGAGGCGAGATTATGCTGATTTATCGTAATGTATGAAGCTGCTTCAGAGATCCAAAATACATTATACAACTATTTTTACAGAACAGAGAAGTGCTCTGTGTGAAAAGTGTAACAATTTTAAGGTTGAAAATTGGTTGAGTGCCCTGTTACTCTTTTTATGCTACCTCATGATGGTGTCATCCGGCTCTTATCATCCTTTTCCATAGCTGTGCTGATGACACACACCTTTTTTTGGCTTTTTCATTCTGACACAAAGATGCTCTTTGAGAGTGTATTTTAGATATTATCAGTGGGATTACATGTAAGAGCTGACAGCTCAACTGTGATAAAACTTATAGGTTCTAAGGTTTAAAAAGAGAGAAACTTCCAACAAAATCGATTTCTCTATGACATACCCTTGGCTAACGGGCAAGGTGTTATTGTTGACATGTCACCAAATAGGATTATTTGGCTTTTTGAGCAGCACAGAGAGACTAATGTACAATTTAATATCCAAGCAGGATAGATAACCTCTCCAGCCTGTCTGCAGCCATATGTGGTCAACTTTTCATATAAAGAATACAATAATAAGTCAACTTAATTGCTGTATTAAGCAATGAATTCCTTAATATGAACCCTGTAGTTTAAAATGTATTGCAGCATGCATCACGAACTTCCTATCTCCTCTAAGGTCAGTGGATGGAGCACCTCCCACAGGAACGCCATACAATTTTAACACTGTTAACGCAGTCCCCAAGCGAAGTGGTGGTACCCATTGAAATGTAATTGCACTTTTATGTGTTTAACTATTGACCTGAAAAGAACAACTGCATTAATTCAACTACATAAAAGCGCTCCATGAGAGGTTCACCAGAGAGATTGCAGCGTTGGGATTCGACTGTCTCTGAACACACTGCGGTCAAGAGCAGCAGCGTGGGCAGTGCGTGTGTGTGAAAGCATGTGCGTGCTGTGAGAGCGTGTGTGTGTGTGTGTGTATGTGTATGTGTGTGGTGTCTCGTATTGTTGGGTGGTATAAGAAAGAGATGACATGTAAAGATACAAAGGTTTATGGAGAAAACAGAATTGTAATGACAAACACAACTGAATGACACCGTGTGATGAGAATTACATAAAGACAAAGGGAGATATAAGTCAGCACAGAGAAACCACAAGAGTGTTTTCTTAATGAGTTCATAAAGTTTAGTATGAACACTGTCAATCCATATGTTTCCACTTACATATGAAGACAGGCGTATGTATGGGACGAACCTCACATACTAAATGCAGATTTAATTTTAACATGGTGAATGACATTCACGGCTGAGTGCCCGCGGCAGCGTGCAGCATCTCATGCACACTGCACAATTTTTTAGCTAATGAACAACCTATAAAACCACTTCATTTCTCTCACCAAGGCCTGTTATTTCATTCAAACTTAAAACTCTATTTTTCCTCTGCCTGACAGTCGAGAGTTTGGGCGCAAAACATGTTATAAAATCTTCTTTCAAGGCAGTTTAAAATAAGTGACATTGAGAATTTCAAAAAAAAAAAAAAGAAATGGCAGTGGAGAAAGCATAGATCTTGTGGAGAAGGCAAGGGCTGTTGAAAATAAAACAGTTGCAATAAATGGGAGAGGAGTACATAAGAGAAATGGGCATATTTGAGGGCAGATAAAAAGAAATAACTGCCTAGATGCACAGCAGTGGCTAGATACGATGACAGAATGATGTTAGTTTAAGAAGCTGGAAATGGAGAAGAGCAAATATTTAGGTTTGCAATAAGTACATGTCAAACTTAACAAGTTGAAGTAAAAGAACTTATTTATCTAATGATTTCAAAACAAGCTGTTATCTCTCGACACAATAAAATATTGTTTCTGTTTGTAACTTTTGTATGGGGAAAAATACCACCATGTCTTTTGTATTTAAATAGTTCATTTCAACCTTAAATTAGGTAAACTACAGTCAAAAGAAAATCTAACATTGCTTTGAACAAAATGAACGGGGTTGAAACTGTCAATAGAGAAGCATTTTGTGTTAATATTCAATCTCTAAAATTTGATCATTCCTCTGTTTTAGCATGATCCCTTTTTTCTCATTGTTTCCCTCTGAAGGAGAAATGTTTTGAGGTCTTTGCTGAGGTAGAGTAGATGGCATGGGGGCGTTGGCCACGGTCCCCATCCCCCAATCATATGCCTCTCCTCCGCTGAGATAATTGCATTCACAGGCTGCTGATTAAATTTGGCCCATCCCTCACGCAATTGTTTCCTATGAGTCTTTATGAAAAATGGCTGAGATTTAGGGATTATGGAATTATATCGGAGCAAGGAAAAGCATCTGCTTAAAGATGAGAAGAGGAGAAAAATAAAATCATGACAGGATGGTTAGGGGAGGGGGGGCATCCTTGCTTATTTTCAACTTAAACTGTGATAAAACCCTGATAATCTGAGCTTAATGGATAGGCGGCAGAGGAGGAGGAGGAGGAGGAGGAGAAAATCATATTACAATACCTTGAGATAAGGAATCTGTGAGCAAGAAAGAAAAACTAAACCTAGCAAACAAATGAGGAAAGAGACCAAAAAGTGAGACAGAAAGGATTATCAAGGGGCAAAACAAGTGAGTGATTAAAAAAAGACTAAAAAGACCTTCAATTGCTGCCGCTGAGGGTCACTTAGCTTATCAAGGCTGATGTGTGATCAGCCTGCCAGCTGAATTAAAATGAACCAAGCTCTCTGGAATGGGCAAAACAAAACAGGGTCTGAGAGAGGCAGACAGAAAGAGAAGGGACGATGGAGAGACTTAGAGGAGAGGGAGCGTATCTTACCACAAGCATACCAAGTACGTTGGTTTGACCACAGAGGAAGCTGGCCCTGGTTAGCGCATCATTTGCTAAGGCACGTCACTGAGGCCTTGCTTTCCAGGTCTACTGAGAGACATTCAGTAACACACTACAGGCCACGGCTCTTACTTCTTACACACAGGACCTATATATGTTGTGCATCAGCCAAGGTGGGAAAGTTCATCAAGAACGCAAAAATACATTTAAAGTGACATTGCAAAGCATTTTGTTACCTCTGCAAAAACAGAAATTTTCTTATTTTGTCTGATTTAACATTTTTATTCTTTTCAGATATGAGCCTCTAATGCAACATAAGGAAAATGCCAGGGAGAAAGACACAAGACGAGCCATGGTAAAATTGTGTAGTCGGTTTTAACAAAGTTACATAAAAAAATAAGGGTTTGACTGGTAGTTTTGACTGTAATATATGCTAACTGTAGGACCCACATTTGTAGACACTTTAAATGAAACCTTAAGTGTCTAGAAAGAGGTCTAGGCAAAGTCCATAAAAGCTTCCAGCTGGAGCAGCTACCATCAGGTGATTAAAACCCGTTTCCTCACTTACCAGGGAATGGTTTCGGCACCAGTTTACTGGATTAGAAGTGCATGTCAGATGGTAGAACAGCTTTGGAAACCCCCTGCAACCACACTTCTCCAATGCTGGAAAAAAAATCACACCAACTTCCCTGACAGACTGGAAAGGATTTAAAGGTGAGAGAGGAACAGAATTTTGAACCTCTCTTTCAAGGTCTCTATTTTCATTTGAACACAAGTGTTTCTGACACTTTTTGAGACTAAGAATGCTTCCTGGGATTGATTGTCTGAAAATGTGTGCTGGATTATGGCATCTTCAGTTTCTCCATTTAAGAGCAGTCTAAGACAAGTGACAATTCCCTCTTGCTACATTTGAGATAAATGTAAAGACAAACAAATTACATTTTCTGCACTGTACCAGAGATGTTCACAAGTCTTTTTTTGCAAGTCCAAGTCAAGTCTCAAGTCTTTGGTCACGAGTCCAAGTCAAGTCTCAAGTCTTTGTGGGGTGAGACTTGGTCAAGTCTCAAGTCTTTGGTCACAAGTCCAAGTCAAGTCTCAAGTCTCTAAAAAATAAATCTCTCATGTCTCTTCTTGTTTTAATGAGCCTTCTATCATCTGCTGCTATTTGACTACTAAGAATACTGCACAGCTAAGAAATTCAAAGCATCTACTGTATTATTATCCCTCCTTTATCTATTAGCATAAAG
>JAUZTA010000006.1:14347170-14361616 GCA_034780835.1 Ctenochaetus striatus | reverse complement strand
CTCTAGCCTCCCAGTTTGGTGAGAGAGCCTTTTTGTGTGGTAAAATCCTCAAAAAGTTCACTTTGCAGTTGATCTGATAGGAGATATCAAACATGCACCTCTACTCTAAATATCAGCAGTGAAGTGAAAAGGCCAAATGTCATGCATCAGGCTGTAATGATGCCTTTTCCTTAAAAGTCACGCTCCTCTGGGTTTTCGTCTCTAATGTATGTGAATCGTATACTTTTGCTCCAGCACGCGGAGAAGGTGTTCATCAAATACAACCACTGTCAAGGACTGCATAATAAGAGCAATGTGCAGGGTAAGACCCCTCTTATGTTACTGCCAATGGGAAGTCTCTGGACAAGTCCCACTGAACTTCTATCATTATCAAACTCATTAAATTTTTACATTGCTTGGTTCTTTTCTTGTTTTATGGAGTTACTTTTGATCAGTTTTTAGTAATGTGAAAGATCAGGGCTTTCAGTCAGCTTTGATTTATCCAGTGTAGGTTTAATGTAGCATTGCTGCAGATTTATCACGTGTGATTTTGATATGGGACATTAATGGTGAAAAAGTAGAGTACAATCTAAGCGTGACACGGGAGGATGTTATAGATGCATCCCAACTATCCACAAAATGTGAAATCTGCCGGAGCGGAATTTAATAGATCTACTGGATGTTGGATTCAGGCTTTCAGAGCACAAACGGTCAGGGCAATTTAGAATAAATCATCCCAGGAAGCATCAATCACACATCAGAGTGAGCTGAATGGAAAAGTTAACACTTGAATGAAATGCAAGCGGGAGCAGAATGTAGCGAATGAGTTCAGACAAATTTTGACTCAGAACAATGAGCCCTTTATTAATTTTCTTCAACTTGTTATAATCACCAGGCCATAAAGTGAACTTCAACCACAGCCCAAGTCATTCTGTCTCGACTGGATTGATTTTAGTTTTTTTGTAAGTTGAACTGTGACTCCTATCCGCCGTAAGTGTTGACTGGATTTACTCTTATTTCAGGCAGAACCTCAATTTTTTTCCTTTTCTTCAGCCAGGACCCATCAGTTATCAACACTGATGTATGAAATGTTGCTCCAAAAAGAGGCACTTTAGTCTGGTACAACTGTTGCATTGCCAGCACTCTCTGCACAATGCTGTGTCACCAGTGGAGAAAAGTCTAGCTGTACCGATTACTGCTCCTCTTAAGGGGAAAAAAGGCTTTGCCCTATTGCATTCCTTAAAATCAATCCCAACCATCATGGGTTCCCTTTAGGTTTTTGAATAACTCTTCTATTCTTTTAAAACATATTAGATTTCCTTTAAAAAAAAAGGGCTTAAAAACATTCATTCGTATGAGTTTAAACACATAAGAGTCAAAACTTCTACTTAAAACAGAACATGCAGTACCATCCATTATGTGTCTTACTGGGAATGGATCAAGTCTTTCTTTTTCAGAGCTGATTATTTTTATCTTGAATGCTCTTTGCCTTTCAAGGGCTCTCTCACACACACACATCTACAGACATCCGTGCTTTCCCTCACTTTCTCTCATACTGCGGCTCTTTCCCATTTCAGTTCCTTGACAGTTGAATTGAGCTAGAAAGCGCTCCGTCATTAAGACTGACTTTCACCCTTGGCAGGGAAAATGACTGAATGGGTGGTGTTAACCTTATATTATGAGAACCAATACAGACTGAAGAGAGAGGGTCACATTCCTCACATGACCCCCATCCTTCCAATAACAGTGCTGTTATAACATGCCCATAAATTCCTAACGTAAATGAAAAAGAAATGGCTGGAATATTTCTTGGACATCACATCAGATAAAACTTTTCTTTGATGATAGATGAAACTCAAACATTTAAAACACATTTAAGAAGAGATGACTATTCATAATGTTACATGTTTTGTGAAAATACACAAATAAAAAGTCAATAATTGCCAAGATCTATATTTGAACCAGAGAACTGCTTTAATTCTGTGCCAAAAGGTTGTCTAAATAATCCAATCTTCCTTATGTAATAGCTCTTCCAACCATTTGCACTCAATAGCCACCTCCTAAAGATACTTTTATTAGCTTCATTTAGCCTCAGACTCATCTCTAGTTAGACAAAACTAAGAATCTGCTGTTGTGTGGCCGACATTTTAATTTGCATTGTAATGCCCAGTAGCAGGCAGCATCAATTTCATCCTCCATTTGTCTTCCACATCCTACCTTGAGAAAAGAGATAAAGACAGATAGTAAAGGAGATCAGTGGAGTGACACACATTCCCATGAGAACTTGCAACTCCATCAGAGCACTGGTAATGAGTGGACTCCTGTGGGGAATTCTCCAAATGGACTAATTTGTAATTGATTCAGTGCATTAATTACCGGCCTGGTTACGCCTGTGTCATGGTTAATATTGTGCCGATCTGACGAGGCTGGGAGGCTCGCCTGCATTGGGACTGTTCGGGTGAGGCAGCCATTATTCAATTATGCTGCGCATATCGGCGACGAGGCAAGTCTTAATCCGGGAGTAATCACTTCCCCACGCTCCCCTACTTTGAGCTGATGTGCGGGAGGAGGGGTGATGCAGTGGGAGGTAGTCCTAGATCCATCTAGCCCATGGT
Organism: Ctenochaetus striatus; assembly: GCA_034780835.1. Lineage (NCBI taxonomy): Eukaryota > Metazoa > Chordata > Actinopteri > Acanthuriformes > Acanthuridae > Ctenochaetus > Ctenochaetus striatus. The sequence continues at coordinate 14,359,022 of JAUZTA010000006.1, read as the reverse complement.
TAGCTCTTTAATCAGGCCTGAGAACCAAATCCCCTTGGTGTTGTAAAGTTATCTGGCAGTAAAAGAGAATTATGCACTGCAATGAAAGTTTACAATGATTCTGTGATGCACTTTATGCTGTGTTAGTTGGTGTTTGTGATATATAATTTGATTTCACTTTACTTTACTTGTGTAACTCCCCGTTTTTTTCTGTTTTTTTTGTGCGTGCTCTGACTTGGTGAGACGGATTCATTCTTTGCACATTACACAAACTCATCACTATACTAATACAAAACTATATTTGTCATTCTTGCACAAAACTGTTTTTTGTAGTGTACATGAGTGTTTTCATACATTTTAATGAGGGCATTTGAGGGCACTTTAAAACAGCAGGTCATTAGCAGCACAGACTGTTGCTGCAAGAGAATAATATCGTCTCTAGGAATCACAGATGTGCTAAGATTCATCAGAACTGCCAAAATAACATGTGCGTCCTCCAGCTTAAACACAACTGTTTGCAGAACAACTGTCTTGGTCATATGAAGGTATCAGTGTTGAACTGGGATTTTTTTTTCATAAATGCTGAAAAGTCCCCCAAGAATTTATAAGCATCAGTAAGTGTAAACACATTAATTTATTAACAAAGGTAATCGATAACAGTCTGCAATAACATCTTTCGATACAAAAACTTTCCTTAACAAAAGAAATATAAATAAATAAAGTAATTTATCTCCATCTTTGGTATTTTACTAAATGTGTCATACCCTGTGGAACCAGTGCAGGCTTGTCTGTTCTAATCAAGGGACAAACTCCCCATTTCCACATTGAAGCCAACCAGGAAGTACAAAAACTTGCAATTCCTCGACTGACCACTTGAGGCTCCAAAGGGAGCAAATTCTCATTGGAGCCCATGTTAAAACGGCCAACTTCAGAGCGAAATAAACATATTTACAGCCTGGTTAAAAAAAAACAACGTTTTTTTGTCTAAAGCTTCTCTACCATCTCATGAAAACTTTGAGGGGGGTGATTTTTTTTTTCTAACTCATTTGTTTATTTTATATTTGAGCTTAAAATTTGGCTATTTTTGGGCGTGGCCTCATTGATTGACAGCCTGTAGACGTATAGCCAGGGGCTGTTAGCTGAGTGGGTATGGTGTCCATCCTTTGACTCCACCTCTTTTCCCATATTTGTCATTTAGGCGGGCTCTTGGCGGAGTCAGGCGCAGACTAATGGCGGCGCCCAGAACGAGATTTCTGAGGCTTCACTTTGGCTCAGGCAGAAACCAATGGGTGACGTCACGGAGGGTTTGTCCAGTGTTTTATACAGTCAGTGGTTACATATTTTTCATCTAGTATGCATTTCTGTAATAAAGCCACTTTGTATATTTGGGAAAAAAAAGTACATTTCTACTTGGTCTCAATTAAATAAAAATGAACATACTGACCCAAACAAAACTGCGAGTCTTCATAATTATCTGATCAACACAAAGTCAGATGACCATCGTTGCTGAACAGGTGTTTCTGCCGTCTAAATTTTCTCTGGCTTTGCTTTTCTAAGATTACAGGAAAGGAGAGGTGGAGGCCTCCTTGCTGAAGCCTATATACTTTAACTGCAAAGACACTTAAATGTGTTTGGTTCAGAATGCATGTCACTCTTTGAGAAACCCAGCAACCAACTGCTGTTTGTGCCACCATTATGACAACACTGAGGCTAATTTTGCCCTCATCAGCTTTCAGAACATAGAAAAAAAAAAAACATTTTTGGAGCATTGGATTGAATAGATGGGACATGGAGGAGCAGCGGCTTTAATGATGATATGATGCCAGCTGCCTGAAAAGATGACAGACATGCTTAGTAAAAGGCTTCAGTGTCTTGTGTTTACTGTGGGCTGTGAAAAAGCCTCATACTTTGAGGAACCCGATGCTGTCCGTTCATCAAAACTGACCATGTGTTCCACTTTTACTTAAAAAACGAGAGAAAAGAACACGCTGTACACTCTTTTTTCCCCCTTTATCAACTTTTAGTTCAACAACAGTCTATTTCCAGCCTTGAGCAAGGAGACAAGATAAAACAGAGGGCTCTCTCTCTCTCCTTAACAGTTGATTTTATTTCTGCTTTGATCTACAGCGGCCATGCTCTAACCATTCTCTGAGAATTCGGACCTCGCAGAACACAGCGACAAAAACAAAACAAAACGAAAAAAAAAAAAACACTCAGCCCAGGGAGTAACCAGACTCCATTGTGCCCTTCACTGCATATTTCAGCGTGGCAATCTAAAGAGCGCCTGCAGGAGCTTTAAATCCTCCACTGCACAATCTCCATTCTATGAGGCACATTTACTTTCTATTTGGACACTGACATTTTAACACAGAAACACAGCAAACAGTCATTCTCAAGCTGAGGTTTGGGCATCATGGGAAACCCTTGAGGGCATTCCAGCAGGGGCCTAGAAAAAAAAAATCCCTGAATCACATTCGCTGAAGGTGCCTGTCCGGACCGATTGCTTTCTTGGGAACTGCAAATCTTCCTCAGAAATATATATATATTCAACTGTCATGTGTGTTTATCTGAACCCTATGAAATGACAAATGTATAAGATTAAAAAACATCAAATTAGTAAATTAAAAATTTTAAATTCAGACAAAACCTTCAAAAAAAGTGCGAAACTAAACTGAGGTTGAACTGTGGAAGACGTTTAAAGCCTTCCATTGGTTGATTCTCCTGCCAATCAAACATGTGTGTGCTTCTATTGGCTATTTTACCTTTTCACTGACTCCTGTCTGTTTTTTGTTTTTCCAGGCTTTGTCCCACTCAGGCTATCTTAAACTGATCCCTAAAATTTCTCATAAATACTACAACACATCACCCTTGGTCAGTAATGCAGTAATACACTCACCAAGCAAGAAGTTGATCAAATGAACAACTGGCAAGAAAATCGACAGAAAGACACACACAGACTCACCTATAGAGAAATCTTCCTTTAGAGCTAGAACACAGTATATTCATGTTTTACTTAAAACCCAGTGTAAATCAGTAAAACTTTTAAAGAGTTGAGAATCCTTTAGTGGGTCAAAGTCCTTCTTTTTTAGATGATCACATCATTAATATAATCAAATACCACCTCTTGATAAAAGCATTAATCTAATCAGGAGATCTGTACATTTAAAACAAACAAACAAAACAAACAAACAAACAAATCAAAAAAGGCCAGACTCACCACATAATGAATCAGTTGGTCTAGCAAATGACAATGTTATTCCACGAGTCATTTTTGCCTCTTTGGCTGCATTTAAGTGACGTTCCGACCCCCCTCCGGGAATGCTTTACTCATCTTAACATCATCAAATTAGAAGTCAAGTCAGACACTTTAGTGGGGGGCGGGGGGTAGGGGTGAGGGGGTGGGGTGTCACACACCAGTTGCCATTTACTTCAGTTCTCCACTAGTACCCCAGCGAGACTGTTAAGTGTTGCTGTGGGGGAGCCTCGGCCACACTTAATGGCCCTAACAGCATTATTAGCTAATAAAGGTTGATGGGCCTCACGACTCAATAAATTTAGGAGGACAGGAGAAGAAGAAGAAGCAGTGGCCGTGTTAAGGTGAGGCATCAGTCCGGGAATTCATGCAACTCTCTTGTTTTGCACTAAGGCAAGGAATCATGGTGGGAAAAGCCAAAAAATGTTTTTTTTTGTTTGGGGGGAATATTTTCCTACAAAGTTGCCAGTTTAAAGCCAAAAGCACATTGTTACAGTGGTTTTGAGTTGTTGGAGATTAATTGTGATAACTACTAAAGTGTTTTTTTACTAGGGAACTCAAGGTTTTTGCTGAGCATGCAGCAGGCAATCTTTAGCCACCAAATGGTATACAGTTCAGGATTACTGCAAATTATATAACCAATCTAAATCACTAACAACTAAACTTCCAAAGAGAGTTTAAATGCATGACTTTTACTTTTGACACAAGAGTAATGATTTTTATTATACTTAAGCAAAAAATCAATATACTTGAAAGACCCATCACATGTTGGCGCAGTGAACCTCTGAGTATCTAATAGCTACAGAAGCTTAATAATTAGTGATGTCTGTTTTTAACAGATAACCCCATGGCAAACAGCAGTGTCAATGAAACGTATATAAAGTCCAAACAGCAGAAAAAAGCTGTTTGGATAAAATGAGGGTGACTACAGGACCAACTGTGTAAACGTGACAATGTGTCTCACACAAGTTGTCTTGTTTTGTCAGAGTTAATAAAATAAGTGTGAGAATGGAGAGGAAGCAGGTGATGTGGCCTCTTATTCTGACTCAGAGGAAATCTCTAAAATTGAAGACAAAGGTCTTGCTCTCTCCACAGGGAACCAAGGAATCAGTTTTCTGACCCACTTGGCTGCCTCCCCCTCTCTTTCACACACACACATGCACACACACACACATAGTCGCACAGAGCATCAGAGTGACTTCATCCAGTCCTTTGAGTTTTGCTTGACTGTCAGACCTATCAGCATTTCTAGGAATTAAACAAACCCAGACAACATTCAGTTCAGTGAGGATGTTGAGGGGTTAATGGTGGCATCAGAGCAGAACACTTTTGAACCGATGTGACCCCTGAGCGTTACTTGCTGATCACATCCAGCAATAAAACAAGTGACATTTTATATTTGTGCAAATAAAACTCTTTGAATATATGGGGACTTTTAACACTGCAGAATGAAGACAGATGTTTGTGGCAATGATTTTCAAGCAATCACACCTATGTTTCTTTAGAAAATTTATATGAACATACTGTGAATTGTTAAATCAAAAAAAAAAAACATTGAGGTTGTGACCTTTTTTCCAGAATCAAACTTAACACTAATCAGAAGGAGATGTTGAATCAAAACATCATCTGAACTGCTAATTTTGATGTCAGTCATCTTTACTTTATTGTCTGTCTTGTACTTCAAGCCACTCTCAGATGCATCTCTGGTCATAAACTCCTCTCAACGCCCCTAAAAGAAATGCCTTGAAATGTCAGAATGTCTGCTGTGAAAACAGACCATTATGTTTCTCTTGAAGAACTTTTCCCCATTTCCAATTCTTTCCAGTTCAGAAGAAAAAAATGTTTTAAAAAGTCAAAGTTGGCCCATTAAAGGTAGAGAAAACTAATTCTGTGCTTTTTGCGCTATGTTTTCCTGCCCTAAAGAGACAGACGCTGCTGTGAAATACTACACGACTCTGTGTTTGTGTGTCTTTGTGAGAGTATGTGGGTGTTGGGACCTTTATTCTTGAATAGATAGGACATGGAGGAAAAAGTTGGGAGCTGTTACCCGAAAAAAATGATGAATATTTTAGTCCATTTAATGGACATTTCCTGTACGAGAACTTACAGTATTTCCTGACAAAGAACTTAACTAGTTCAGAACCAAAAGCTGGAGCTGCTGGTGCTGTAGCGGGGATCCTGTGTGGTTTTAAGAGCGCCCTGGGATGTGAGGCTCTGGTTTAATCAGATATTGAGGGTAAAAAGATAGTCTTTTTTACCAGTTTTATTACTAGTGTGGCTCTAAACTTTTGATAAACGTATCTAATACCAGTGTACTAGCTTCCATGTAGGTCACCTGCAAAAGAACAAATCAACTATTTAGCTAACTCCTAACCTTGGAGATAATGCTAAGTATTTCTTGCAGGGAGTGAATCAGATAGCCTTACATGCTAACATTGATTCATAATGGTACAGTGTAGTAATAAAAAACACAGTTTAAATCCACTACTTACATGTTTGTTCTCATATTTTTGATTTTGGAAATATCAAAACAGACACAACCCTCCAACTATTTAAAATCCAAAGATGATGTGCCATTATGCATAAATGGATAAATCGTTGTTAAAGGAAAGGGCTTGAAAGATTTTTTTTTTAGTGACATTGTGAATTTGTAATCATGATATCAATACCAGATGTCACCAACACCGACTAGGACATGTGTAGGACATAAGGAAAAATCCGCAACCTGATATAACCTAACATCCGTTCTCCTAACACCTTTTTCTTCTGCGGTCTCTCTATTCAACTTTAATTTTTCTTTCTTTGTCTCTCTTTCTTTTCATTGACATGTCTCTTTTGCTTTCTCCTTTATTTGGAACTTGCCCATATACTGCAGATGTCAATGAAAGAGCTGTAAAAGTCAGAGCAATTTTCCCTTCCAAGATAGTTGTGCACAGAGCTAGACAAAAGCCAATGTAATTACAGCAGTCTTCACTGGTACATTAGTGATAAAGACATGATGGCTCACATGGGTGGAGCTGGCACCGTTAGCTAGCCACAATGCATTCATTTCATGGTAAAAGCTGCAATTATACTAGAAGAGACTCTCTTTCTAATTCTCCGTCTCTTGTTCTGTTTCTTTATGTTTCTCTTTTTTTTCCCATACGCACTCTCTCTTCTCTTTCCTATATCATTCCTCGTCCCTTTATTTGCACTATGTCAATGTCACACAATGGGATTATCTGCATAAAACATGATTACCAACTCAATGAGCAATTAAGTCATTCTCTCATCTATTTGGAGGAAGAATTGGACTCATTCTGAGTTGAACAAGAGAACTTTCCACCGCCTCCGCCACCTTTGTATCTTGCGCTCTAATAGGAGGCTCCTTTTGTGGTTCCTCCTAAGATGAAACAGCAGCACTTTTGGAGGCAGACAGTAGGTAAAATGAAGTCTTCCGTTGTAATCGTTGTATGTGTCTTTTCCACAGCATGGTACGGCTTATTTCGACCAGCCTCACCCCTACTGGCTTTTGTAATATGGATCATACCTGGCAGAAGATACTATGTTCATATAACTTTGTTTCAAAGTGAGCTAAGTATGTGACCTGAAAACTCTGTAGACAACTGATTGCACAACACTGGACATTCTGCACAAAGCCATTATTTATAAATAGCGACGCTACCAGCAACAGCAACTACATTTTGTCCCTGAACCCAGATGGATGAAATAGGTTGATACAATCTCTTTGGAATCCACATAGTTAGAGTAGTAGAGTAGTAAAGTATTAGAGTAGTAAAGGAAAAGAAATTAGAGAAAAGAGCCATTATGTGGTTGAACAAACTAAGCAAGGTTTACTGTGCTGTGCTGAGGACACTGCGGCAGGAAGGACTTAGAAAATGTGAAGCACTTAAGAGTTAACAAAGGAAAATTACAGTCTGTTTGAGAATTATGAGAACATCAAGAAAATAAGTGAAACTATAAACGGAGTAAATAACATCTAGTACAAGAATACCTTGAGCTGCTGTTTGAGTGCAGTTCAAAAATATATCTCCTGTAGACTAGAAGGTAAGTTTTTACAGGCCTAACCTTTAAAATATAAATATAAACTTAAAATTACAAATGATTTTACTGGTATTACTAGATTAATGAATTATTCTAAGCAGTAAGTTAAGTAAAGTCATAAGTTGTCATAAGCTAATTGATTGTCTGTTTTACTGATGACTTTCACTGGAATCTTAAATACTCAGCATGAAGGGATGCAAACAGGGTGTTTTGGAAGAAGCTGAGGAATTAACTGTGCAATGCAATTTTATACTAATTCAATACAATAAGGCAGAAAGCACAGACAAGACCACAGTTACTGTAACTGTTGGAATGAGCTGAACAAATTGCATACAGGAAGGTCAGTGTGCTAGAGTGCAAGAAAGAGAGGGTAAAAAAACAAGTAAAATAAAACCCAAAATAATGAAAAAGGAAACAACAACAGAAAGAAAGAAAGAAAATAAATGCTATTGTGCACTTTCATGTTAAAATCGGTGTTCCAGTACAGCTGGATAGTGATCTATGATTGTAGCAGCAGAGCTGGTGATGGAAGATGATGAGGTGAGATAGTGATTTGTGACACTGGGGTGATATAAAGGGCCTCATAAACAGCAATGAGCCAGCACTCTGCTGAGAGTAAGCGGAATCACCAATTTTGTTCTCTATTGTCACCTGGTGTCCTTTGGCATGAAATAACCTTAAAAAGTGAGTAACTTGATGTGATGACTCAAAGACTGTTGAGTATTGAACATGTTTCCTGCAGTAAGACGTCCACACTTGAGGAGTCACATCTTATTCACCTCCAATGATGCTTAAATGCCTTAATTTAAATACTGAATCAAACAGACTTTTCTTAAATGCAGTGCAAATGCAAATAAAAGGATAATTTCGAGCATTCATAAAAAATATTTGTCATCGCTAACTTGCATGAAAACTTACCCCTGTATTGTCCAGATAGGATAGTACCGAAAGGCCACAAAAGGGACAAAAAGTGCTACTTTGCTTGTCTTTGGCAGTTTGTTTTGAAGTTAATTTGGCTTGCAAGGGTCAACAATCCCGACCAAAACACCCCCTGAGGGTACCTCAACCCACTCCATCTCCCCTGGCTATTTATTCCCAAAACCCAGTGGTGAAATTGGCTGAGGGCTAATCAACATTTAGCTCCTCCAAGTGTGTTATTACACAGCAATTGATGGATGGTACAATTACACCCTGTGTCACTTAGCTAAATGGCTATGTAATCCTAATGAGTTTTTATTCAAACACTGACTAGTTAGCGCAAGAAGAGCTGGGGGTGGGCGAAGGAAAAAAAATGGGAGGATAGAAACACAAAAGGAAGCCACCATAGCATAAAGGGAAAAAAATAAAAGACAAAGTGAGAGGGAGGGAAAGGCTAAAGGAATTGTGGGTGAATAAGATAATGAGGAAACATGAAAAATGTGTGTTGTTCTAATCAATAGGAAATCCGGACAGGAAATTCATGGTTAGTATATATGAGTTGTTAAGATGGTGAGCACTTTTGAGCCTCAGACTGAATACAAATGTAGGAGGGGGTGGTAGAGTTCACCTCCCATTATAGACCTGCAACTAACATTTGCATTTTTATTAACTGTGACCGTGAGCTTCTCCAACCTTCACTCAAGTGTTTAGGTCGCCCAACCATCACAACATGTTCATTTATTTACAATAACCTCAAAATCAACCTTAACAATAAAAATCGCCACGTGCAGATATTATAAAAAGTGAGAAATTTCAAAAACACTGATCGTAATCAGGAGGTCTGCAGCATTGATGCTCTGTCCGACCAAATGAAGTTGGACCAAATGAAATCTTATCCTGCCTTTAAGTCAAGTCAGAAATAAGTCAAAGTAAAGAAGGGAATACTACTTACTTAGGGTGTACAGGCAAATTTCTGGTCAAATAATTCCTTAATTTACATGCTGTATAAAAATATCTAAAGGAAAATTCATATAGGCTATGTAATGAACATCAATGAACACAGATCAACCAGACTGTACGACCACGTTCTACCTTTTCACTTTGAAATCTTAGTGAGATGAGACGTTTCAAAGCATTGCTGTTAAGATGCTCTTCTGATGTTACTTCTTAAAGTTCTAATGTAAAAAAAGACTCTACTCAACAAAAATACAGAGCTAAAACAGGGTCACTTCTATTCCATATTTGATCTCTTTTTTCTCTCAACATCTTATCAGTTTCATGAAATAAGACAAATGCTCATGATGCAGACCCCAAACAGAAGGAGCAAGACATCACCAGAAATCCATGTAATTTCCAAAGGAACATTCTCTGCGCACTTAGATCAATTTTTTATTTCTATGATGTCTTTGGTTCTGAGCTCTGAATTCTCATTTGGTTGGATGCTGATCAAATGATGTATTGCTTTGTTTTTTCCCATCGCAGCAGGGAAGTCTGGTGTTCAGCTGCTTCCTGCTGCAGTGTGTGATGTTGAGTGAAATCTAACATGTTTGCACAGAATAAACCAACTGTGAGAATCACATATATTACCAGCTAATGCTGATTCTGGTATATTAATTAGAATACTAATAATGGGTTAGGGTCCATTTTTGATGATAATATGTTGATAGGTAATTTATTTTTCACTTAAATACTGTTGCTTTCTTTTATTAACATTATATATAAACTAAAAGGTGTTATAATAAAAGCCTTCTCATCTTACAGATATGAAACACTCATCCTTAGACTTGGAAACTGGCTGAGAAAGTACTTCTTTGTGAGAAAATGATTTCAGTACAGGCTCCAGCATAATCAAGGCAAAATGGTATGGCAGAGGTAGAAATATACACAAAGATGAAACAGTTAGAGAGACGAAGCAATGGTGATCACATTGTGACCTCAATGCAACAAGGGGTGAACTGGCATATACACTCACACATACAGTCGGTGGCTTTAACAGCAGTGAAAGTGTTTAAAAATCAATTTTATCATGACAAGGTTATAAATTTTGTCCCTGCTCGGCTGAAAAAAAAACATGGACGGTGAATCAGAAGGCTGACGTTTACGCACCGCCCAGCAGCGTGCACCGCTGAGCTTCCCCCTAAAGCAAGAAACCAAACACTTGTCTTTCCAGCATGTCCAGCAGAAGACTGACAGTTTGAACAACTACAAAAAAAGATGTAATGAACAAAAAAATATCAGCCAGGTACAGAGATGACAGAGTCCCACTGCTCAGACGGGACAAGGCAAAGTCCCATGGTCTCTATTTATTACACACAGACTCACTAGAACAGATTGAATGTGTTAGGGTTGTGGGGGCCCAAATAAAGTTAGAAAGGATTAGATGTGCTGGTGGCTGTTTTCCATAAGTGCTGTTATCAATGGGGTGTTGTTAATGAGGAGGACAGAGTCTGGTTCCAGCAGAACTATTGTACTTGTGCCATCTGAGCCTTAACACCGGCCAGTCTTGAAGAGGACTCCCTAATCTGAGTCGCATGGGTGGAAATTGATTTCGATCCTCCTGAGAATTTGGTCTATATCATTCACCTTTAAAAAAAAATAAAAAATAAAAAAATGGCTGCACAGGAAGACAGATACAAAGTTTGAAAGGCATCAGAGAAGCAGGGTGGGCTTTTGTCATGCCCCGGTCCTGCCTCTCCTCTCCACTGCCTCTCTATTCAGTCGGGCACTGCTCTGTTACGATAAGTACTATCACGTTTGGTTTGTGTGTGTGTGTGTGTGTGTGTGTGTGTGTGTGTGTGTGTGTGTGTATGGGCGTGTGCGTGCACGTGTGCAGTGTAGTGAAGAAGTCTCATGCATCTACTGCACCGTCTACTCCAAGACAGTTTGATTTTTTTTTTTTTTTTTTTCTTAGCTGCCCCCAGTGCAGTCGCACCGTCTGAGCATGGCTAAGTTTCCACACTCCTGCTGCACATGAGCAACAAATGACTGGAAGCTGCTCTTACTGTTACACACTGTCTGGCAGAATTATTTAAACTCCAAACACCTGAATGTGGGTGTGGGTGTGTGTTTCTAAGTCTCTGGCTGCCACTCTTTGTTTCCAAGGGCAGACTCAAATCTGAGTCAATAGCTAATATCTGCCAACGAGCTCTTCATTGTGCTGATAGAGACGACGGTGCACAACACAGACAAAACATCCCAAACCTCCAATTAGGATTATTTTATAGACTTATTATACATGACAAAAATGATGGTTAGAGGCCCAAAAGAAAACATTCAAAAGAGTATTAGCAGAAGGGAGGCTTTTTTGAAATTTATAAAGGGACTTTAAGCAGTGAAATGAATGTATATTATCTTAAGCTTGAAAGTTTCTACACTTTGGAGGTAATGCAGTTACCTGCTCTCTCTGTTCAAGTACAGATTTTCTTCTTTACAGTAAATATCATTACAAAACAGGTCAGCACAGCTGCCAGGTTCGATATGTGTCTGTTTTGCTGATTTCTTCTTGTTGCCCTCTACAGCTCTACAGGTCAGAACAAATGGTAAGTGTGTATTGGCTCATTTAAGGGATGGCGAATAGAGGCAACTAGAGGAAAGTTTTTTTTTTTTTTTGCCAAACACACAGAGATTTAACCTCTCCATCTACTGCTCTATCAGGTCA